>JASEVX010000011.1:8598101-8605601 GCA_031761405.1 Serripes groenlandicus
CAGGTTAATTTATCCGTTTTAATTGTATTCAAGAAAGGAATCTTGAATGTGCAAGAGGTACAGTACAGATGTTTTCGTTGAAAATAGTACTGATGTATAATGCATAAGATTAGTTTACTATTAGGTCGTAATACACAGTTTAAAGCTGATTTTCTGTTTCCTGGGGACACTCCAACTTTTATTCTCTCTATATTTCTCATATATCCATTTTGGTATTATAAAAATGACTTTCATGTATAAAGGAATGCCAGAATTATAAAAAAATAATGACTGGAAAGTACATTCTCAGTCAATATTATGGAAAGTATTGGCAACAAAAGTGGTCTGAAACAGGGTGAAAAAAGTAGGACAAAATGAGCAATTGTACCCTTTATTCCAAAATTCACCCAACAAAAACGCAGGGGGTAAATGTAAAATGAAAGGCTGCTTAAAACAATAGGCAATCTGTGGATGCAGTCAATAATAACATGTTTCCAGCGCGTTTTCAAGCAATCTTGGACGCGAACGCAGGTATTCAAATTAACATTTAAATTCACGCCAAGCTCCGCAACCAGTGTTGTCAAACCAGAAGGAGAAGTGGGTTCAACCGAACAATTCAAACCCATTCTGAGAGTTTACTTTTAACATTTATAAACATAAAAATCAACCATTTGCCAAATAATGTACCCAAACTTATTATTTACCATTATTTCTATTTTTGACCAATATCCGAATATCCCAAAAGCAAGTGTTATACGACTCGTGGTAAAAGATACAATTTGGCAGTTGTAACGGTGTAAGCTCAGCTCACATCAGCCGAACATCTACTTATCAGAAGTTGACAATAGCTTATAAGACAGACAGACAGACAGACAGACAGACAGACAGACAGACATACAGACAGAGAGAGAGAGAGAAAGGGGGAGAAATATAGATAGTGAGAGAGAGAGAGACATACAGACCGACAGACAGAAAGAAAGACAAACACACACACACACAGAGGGGGAGATAGATAGAGACAGACAGACAGGCAGACAGACATACAGAAATACATACATAGATAGAGAGAGAAAAAGTGAGAGAGAGAAAGAGAGAGGTTTGGGGAAAGAAGGAGAGAGGGAAGGTTGAGAGAAAGAGAGAGACAAACAGACAAACAACAGACAGACAGAAAGAAATACACAGAGATACAGACGGACAGACAGACAGACAGACAAATAGAGGGTGAAGGGAGAGAAAAGAGAGAAAGACAGATAGAGGGAGTAAGTGAGAGGATAAAAAGTGGGAGTGAATTAGTGAAAGTGTAAGATATAACAAAAGACAGGAAGAGAAACATAGAGAAAGAGAGAGAAACATAGATAAAGAGAGAGAGATAGAGAGAGAGAGATAGAGAGAGAGAGAGAGAGAGAGAGAGAGAGAGAGAGAGAGAGAGAGAGAGAAGAGAGAGAGATAGAGAGAGAGTGAGAGAGAAAGAGAGATATAGAGCGAAAGAGAGAGAGAGAGAAAGAAAGAGAGAGAAAAGAGAGAGAGAGAGAAAGAGAGAAAAAGAGAGAAGAGAGAAAGAGATTTATATATATATATATATAGAGAGAGAGAGAGAGAGAGAGAGAAGAGAGAGAAGAGAGAGATAGAGATAGGAGATAGATATTTTTATCTCCATTATCACGTCAATCCACCTTAAAACGATGCAACAACATAGGATCCTTTTTCGCAGAACGCGACTCATGTATACTTAGCCTACCTTGTGTGGGAGCCGGGGTAGTTGTGGTAGTTGTTGTTGGTCCTTCTGTTGTTGGTCCTATTGTTGTTGTCCTATGTTGTTGGTCCTTTTGTTGTTGGTCCTTCTGTTATTGGTCCTTCTGTTGTTGGTCCTATTGTTGTTGGTCTTCTGTTGTTGGTCCTATTGTTGTGGGTCCTTCTGTTGTCGGTCCTGTTGTTGTTGGTCCTTCTGTGGTGGTTCTATTGTTGTTGGTCCGTCTGTTGTTGGTTCTATTGTTGGTGGTCCTATTGTTGTTGATCCTTCTGTGGGTGGTTCTATTGTTGTTGGTCCTTCTGTTGTTGGTCCTTCTGTTATCGGTCCTATTGTTATTCGTCCTTCTGTTGTCGGTCTATGTTGTTGATCCTTCTGTTGTTGGTCTTAATGTTGTTGGTCCTTCTGTTGTCGGTATTGTTGTTGTTGGTCCTTCTGTGGGTGGTTATATTGTTGTTGGTCCTTCTGTTGTTGGTCCTTCTGTTGTCGGTTCTATTGTTGTTGGTCCTTCTGTTGTAGGTCTTATGTTGTTGGTCCTTCTGTTGTCGGTCCTGTTGTTGTTGGTCCTTCTGTGGGTGGTTCTATTCTGGTTGGTCCTTCTGTGTTGGTTCTATTGTTGGTGGTCCTATTATTGTTGGTCTTCTGTTGGTGGTTCAATTGTTGGTGGTCCTATTGTTGTTGATCTTCTGTGGGTGGTTCTATTGTTGTTGGCCCTTCTGTTGTTGTTCTATTGTCGGTGGTCCTATTGTTGTTGATCCTTCTGTGGGTGGTTCTATTGTTGTTGGTCCTTATGTTTTCGCTCCTATTGTTGTTGGTCCGTCTGTTGTCGGTCCTATTGTGTTGGTCCTTCTGTTGTTGGTCCTATTGTTGTTGGTCCTTCTGTTGTCGGTTCCTGTCGATGTTGGTCCTTCTGTGGATGGCTCTTTTGTTGTTGGTCCTTCTGTTGTTGGTCCTTCTGTTGTCGGTCCTATTGTAGTTGGTCCTTCTGTTGTTGATCCTATTGTTGTTGGTCCTTCTGTTGTCGGTCGTGTTGTTGTTGGTCCATCTGTGGGTGGTTCTATTGTGTTTGGTCTTCTGTTGTTGGTTTTATTGTGGTTGTCTATTGTTGTTGGTCCTTCTTCTGGTGGTTCAATTGTTGGTGGTCCTATTGTTGTTGATCCTTCTGTGGGTGGTTCTATTGTTGTTGATCTTCTGTTGTTGGTTCTATTGTCGGTGGTCCTATTGTTTTGATCCTTCTGTGGTTGGTTCTATGTTGTTGGTCCTTCTGTTGTTGGTCCTTCTGTTGGCGGTCCTATTGTTGTTGGTCCTTCTGTTGTCGGTCCTATTGTTGATGGTCCTTCTGTTGTCGGTCCTATTGTGGTTGGTCCTTCCGTTGTCGGCCCTGTTGTTGTTGGTCCTTCTGTGGGTGGTTCTATTGTTGTTGGTCCTTCTGTTGTTGGTTCTATTGTTGTTGGTCCTTTTGTTGTTGGTCCTTGTGTTAACGCTCCTGTTGTTGTTGGTCCTTCTGTGGGTGGTTCTATTGTTGTTGGTCCTTCTGTTGTTGGTTCTATTGTTGTTGGTCCTCTTGTTGTTGGTCCTTCTGTTGTCGGTCCTGTTGTTGTTGGTCCTTCTGTTGGTGGTTCAATTGTTGTTGGTCCTTCTGTTGTTGGTTCTATTGTTGGTGGTTCTATTGTTGTTGTTTCTTCTTTTGTTAGTCTTGTTGTTGTTGGTTCGCCCGACGGTATCGTTATAGGCACTTAAGTAAGATAGTATAAAGCATGAAGTTGGTTTAAAATGAAAGTCTCAACCTCTCTGCATCAGTTGAGATTATTGTTTGGATAGGAGAACTCGTGTATGGCAGCAGTGAATTCTGTCATGCACTTTCGAAATATGTATCTAACCTATGACTCCAATGTTCTGTGTTTCATTTTTGTCTCTCTTTGTTTTCAAAGCCTGGATAAGTTTTCAGTACTACTGGTCAATTTGTCCCGACACTAGCTGGTCAGTGATAATGCTAACGCTTCAATACTGAACGGCAGATGTGGGAAAGGTGGTATGGGTTTGTATGCATATATAGTTTTACAGTTGTCATAACAAATATTTGGTAGATTTTCCCTCGAGCCCTGACATTTTTGAAAACGTTCAAAGTTGTATTGGTTCATGGCATGCCTCGTGCGTCACAAATTAAAAACAAAGAAGCGTAGGCAACATTTGAATCAAACATTATGAATAATGAAAACGCATATCAACTGTCAGAATACAATGGCCCGGAACAGGAGTTACGACAACATAGCCATACAATGTAAATAAATAAATAATTAAAATGCACACACAATGCAATACGAAACCTGATTTCATAAAGTACATGCATTATTAATGTGTACGTTAGTGTTATTAAAATGCCGCATGTAACTTCAATTTGCAAGTGACACGAATCAGTTCTGTGTTCATAAGCTACCCTACCGAAGCAATATTTGAGCGGCGCCACCGGAAAAGCAGTTTGTTAACTAGATTCTTAAAGGATATTTTCCATATTGTTCTATAGGCGTGCTGCATATTTGTTGTATGTTGGAAAGGGTTAAACAGGCACAAAGGATGCAATTGACATACGGTTTACATTTTAGAATAGATTGTGAAAATTTGCAAAATAATCGTTATCTACGTCGGGTATTGGTGTGAGAGAGCCAAGAAAATATTGTTGTGTCGGGTATTGATGTGAGAGAGCCGGGAAAAGATTTTTATGTCGGGTATTCGTGTGAGAGTGCCAGGGAAATATTGTTATGTCGGGTATTGGTATGAGAGAGCCAGGAACAGATTGTTGTTGTGTCGGGTATTGGTGTGAGAGAGCCGGGAAAATATAGTTATGTCGGGTATTGATGTGAGAGAGCCGGGAAAATATAGTTATGTCGGGTATTGGTGTGAGAGAGCCAGGAAAATATAGTTATGTCGGGTATTGGTGTGAGAGAGCCGGGAAAATATAGTTATGTCGGGTATTGATGTGAGAGAGCCAGGAAAATATTGCTGTGTCGGGTATTGGTGTGGGAAAGCCAGGAACAGATTGTTGTTGTGTCGGTATTGGTGTGAGAGAGCCAGGAACATATTGTTGTTGTGTCGGTATTGGTGTGAGAGAGCCAGGAACAGATTGTTATGTCGGGTATTGGTGTGAGAGAGCCAGGAACATATTGTTATGTAGGGTATTGGTGTGAGAAAGCCAGGAACATATTGTTATGTCGGGTATTGGTTTGAGAGAGACAGGACAAGATTGTTATGTCGGGTATTGGTGTGAGAGAGACAGGAACAGATTGTTGTTGTGTCGGTATTGGTGTGAGAGAGACAGGAACAGATTGTTATGTCGAGTATTGGTGTGAGAGAGCCAGGAACATATTGTTATGTAGGGTATTGGTGTGAGAGAGCCAGGAACATATTGTTATGTCGGGTATTGGTGTGAGAGAGACAGGACAAGATTGTTATGTCGGGTATTGGTGTGAGAGAGACAGGAACAGATTGTTGTTGTGTCGGTATTGGTGTGAGAGGGACAGGAACAGATTATTATGTCGGGTATTGGTGTGAGAGAGCCAATAACATATTGTTATGTAGGGTATTGGTGTGAGAGAGCCAGGAACATATTGTTATGTCGGGTATTGGTGTGAGAGAGCCAGGAACATATTGTTATGTCGGGTATAGGTGTGAGAGAGACAGGAACAGATTGTTAAGTCGGGTATTGGTGTGAGAGAGCCAGGAACATATTGTTATGTAGGGTATTGGTTTGAGCGTCCTGTCGAGTATTGGTGTGAGAGAGCCAGAAACAGATTGTTATGTTGGGTATTGGTGTGAGTGTTATGTTGGGTATTGGTGTGAGAGAGACAGGAAAAGGATTGTTATGTCGGGTATTGGTGTGAGAGAGCCAGGAAAATATTTTTTGTAGGATATTGGTGTGAGAGAGAAAGGAAAAGGATTGTTATGTCGGGTATAAGTGTGAGAGAGTCCGGACACGAATGGGCAGGTGTACTGGTCCACTTCTACTTTATATGACTCAATTCTTACTTGTTGAAAACGACATTTAACCCAAATCAATTCATCGTTAAATTAATCAACCATATGTGCCGATCCTCTTTAAAATGTATTAGTTTGTTGAATTTGAACTAGTCGTAGCAGACAGGAATAACGCATTATTGTAAACTATCATATTAATTCTATGTTAACAAAAGTGCAGTTATTTAATGAACGTCGTTTATGCATATGTTTTAATAATTCAAAAGAAGAACAATTCGCTAGCAGAACTACTCGTTCTAACCAGACACTGGAAATAGAGACCTTTTTATCAAACACTGCAGATAAACACGAAACCGTGTGGATCAGTAGGTTAATGTGGTTTTACATATGATTAAAGGTTGGTTTTCAAGCAGACGTGTCCTGATCACCTGTCTCTCTTAACGTACCATTCACTCATAATTAAAGGAATTTATCAATTGATTAATGGAGATTTAACACCGTTTTCAGTAATTTGACAGTCACGTCTCGGTGGATAGTCTACATACCCATGTGTGTGCTGGCTTTCTCACACCAGTAATTTGTCAGTCACGTCACGATGGGCACTCCACATACCCATGTGTTTTCTGTCTTTCTCAGAACTCTGTACTTCATACAACAATTTTTCAGAGTCACTGGCTGCTTTTCCATATATAATTTAAAAATCGGTTAAAATATAGATGGGATGATTTTTTTAAACTAGAATCCTGATCGAGGCTAATCCTTTTTAACGTTTCCCACATGCAGACGCATGTAGTCACATATACATCAGAGGACTTTTGAAAACAGTTTCACAAGAGTAGACCTTTTTCACAATGACCAATTCCCCGTTTGCTTCAATGTTTTCCACAAAGTTTATTAGGATGGATTTACCCTCTTGAGTATGATCAGATATAATAACGTGTCACTGAAATCATACCAAACATGATTGTTTTTTGGGCTGGGGCTTTAGCCCCTGGTCATAGTAGTAATACCATTTTTTTCGGAGTTGGCAGCCTGCCAATTTCTGTTAGCACCAAACAATGCATGAGAAACTGCGCGAGAAAAATAGTTCATCATGGATTCAACAAAACTGCATTTAACAGGTTAGGATCTCTCCCATAAATATCATTTTAATGTTGTTGGAACATCAGTGAAAAACTTAAGGCGTGAGTACTCCAATATAAGTTTAAGAAATGCTTTAAAAATGAATGCGCCGAGAGGTCAAATATGGACGCTTGTTAACATTATTAACATTCGCGAAAAGGAACGGAAAAAAAGAAAGGAGTCACGTGAAATATACAGTGGCGGATTAATCGGGGGCCGTAGGGCCCGTGCGTCGAAAAATTAATGGTAAAGAAAGTAAAAGCGGAGAGAGAGCGAGAGAGAGAGAGAGAGAGAGAGAGAGGGAGAGGGAGAGAGAGAAAATTCTATATTATCAGATGTTATATATCTTTTTAAATGCGATATTTTTCATCTTTTCTTGGGGTTAAAATGCATAGCATTCGTGCATGTTTCGGTGTAACTATTAGCTGATAAAGATATATAGTTTCTTCAAGTAATTATATTCTATTTTTGGATTCTCTGGTTCTTATACATGTGTTGAGATTTTGCGCAGTTTAATTTGGAATAGAAATAGTTCACATTAGATTGCTGTGGTATCAAAATAATATGTGTTAAATTTGATTCTTGTGTTATTTACGTTATTGTGATAAATGATTGATGGAATGTTCAAGCTCCAGAGGTAGGAAATAAACATATATTAAATTTTGAAAAGGGTCCAGATT
>JASEVX010000011.1:8610601-8957550 GCA_031761405.1 Serripes groenlandicus
ATAGGTTATGTCATTTCCAAAACAGGAATCCGTCGTTGCAGAGTTGTTATTGTCACGGATTCTAAACTGCGTGTCTTGGGTTTGATCCTCAGTCACGGCCGGCATGATTGGATGCCCTTGGACAATTCGCAATTAAAAATCTGGAGTGGAGTGTTTACCCAGGGAGCATGAATAAGTGAACTGTCACTATGATATAACTGAAATAATGTTGTAAATGGTGTAAAACCGCAAAACAAAAACTATCAAGAACTAAGTCACTTTGCAAAATTGAAGACAAATCTTGTTGACTTTCAAGGAGCTGCATATGAGAGGTATTGATGCAGTTATAGAGGTGAACGTTACTGGTCTAACTGGACATCTTCAATACACCTTTGGTAATGGATGAACTTTCCCTGTTTTAGAAAGCGACCCAACAGAAGTTCCTCCTTCCCCATGTTTGCAACTCTATTGATACTTTTCAACCTTATTCTCAGATGCAACGCCTTTTTTTCTGAATTTTAATATTTTTCCAGAGAAAATGACTTAATTATCATGGAAAGGAAAGTATCTATTAGTTAAGTGGTTGTTTTCAATGATTTCTGATATTGAACAGGTCTGTTCAATTCCATGTAGTTCCTTCACATTGAGGGTTTTCACCCTAGAAACGTTAAGCTACTTTGAAAACATTGTTCAATTGATACAACTATAGCTATGCATATATGATAATGCTTGATATCTAACTTAATTGTGCTACACGTTCAGCATTGATTGCTAATTCACACTAGAACGTACAGTGACGGATGCAATTAGGTGACTGAATGATGCACAAACATATATGCATCACTAAGTCATCTCATTGTAAAAATATTCCAAAGTCAGGTTTATTAGTTAAACAATGTGACAAATACATTGCAATTGCAATTCTCAGGTGACCTCAAATTTTAAACTCACAATTGAACACATTGTTAAATATTAATATAGAGACGTGCACTGAATTTTCATCATGGTTTAATCATTTAAATACACAATTTGTCAGAATAAAAGTACATGTATCAAGTAAATGTATCCAAATGCAGATATTAAAATCAACAGAACCAAGATAATCCTAATTATATCATCTAACTGATGGCATAGTCGTTAATGGGTCCAACAAACTTAAATGAAATGAAAGCTGTTGATTCTTACAGAAAAGTGTGTCAACAAACCCCTAAATTCTTGTCAATTTTCAAATGTTTCCATATTTACATCCATGCAACAGCTGGCAATTACTTTGAGACGATTTTTCAAGAATTCGATATATTGGCAGTCATAAGTGACTCGTATACTTCAATTTATAGAAATGTTTCCCACTTTCAAATCTAAAATGTAACATCAATTTATTTGAGAAAATTACGTTCAATTATAGTCTTATAAAATGGTTACTATCAGAAGTAGATTTTACTCTTGAATGAAATTAAATTTGATTGCATGAAACATCAACCTTTCAGCCCTTTTTCTGATAAAAAGCATTTTTGACACCATTGCTAAATAAATTCATGCAGATTGCAAGATATTACTACATCGTTTGTCCAAACTAGATGCCCACAGGCAACATGTAGAACCAATTCCAAATGTTTTGTCACAGATATAGTGCTCTTCAATGCAACGCAGACTGACAAAAGTTGACCTGATAGCAGTTAATTAAGGGCCTAGTTAGTTATGCTTTCTAAATACGTCCATAAGTGGTAAAGGGTAAAAAGGAAACAGTCTCTTTTTTGGAAAAAAAATGTTTTCACTTCTGCTACATTACCTCATGATGGTGAACATGTGTGCCCAGTATCTTTGGAATCGTATGATACATGGTTTCCCATTTTGACATTTGACCTCTAAGTGTGACGTTGACCTTTCATGTACAGGCCTGGTCTTGTGCACGATATTGGTGAACATGTTTGCCCAGTAACTTGGGAATCCTATGATGCATGGCTTAGATGTAGGCCGGACAAGGTACAGTCCAATATTTATTTTGACCTTTGACCTCTATGTGAGACCTTGACACTTCAGGTACAGGCATTGCTCTTGAGCACGACATGATGATCATGTGTGCCCAGTAACTTGAAATCATATGATGCATGGTTTAGATGCGGACCAGAGAAGTCAATCCTATCAAATAGTACTCATTTTGACCTTTGATCTGTGACCTTGACATTTGAGGTACATGCCTGGAATTTGTGCATGACACGCCACCTCATCATGGTTCACGTTTGTGCCAACTTTCTTAGAAATCCTATATTGCATGATTAAGATGCGGGCAGGACAAGGTTAGAACAGACAGACTCATGGACACACACACCGAACTTCCATTGTGACAGCTATGTCGAGCTCACTGCAAGCGGGCTCGTCACAAATCTCAAGATGACAGCTTTATAATTTTATTCCAGACAGTAAAATGGTTATTAACAGTCAATAAACTACAGGCTACTGAACAACTCTTTCCCACATACATCACATGTGCAGCAGACAACTTTGAAAACATCTTGGCAAAAATATGTCAACTCTCTATAAATAAAAGTATTACCATTACTGAAGTATGTTTAAAACTTAGTAGAAAAATGAGATATTGCTCACAATGGGCAAGTTCTTAATTTATCATAACGTTTTCGACATTTATATCTTGAACATGCATCAGAATGGCAGGTGGAAAAGGGTTAGAATTTATATTTTAGTAATAAGACATATACATAAAAATCGATTTAATTAATTTTATCTTATATACGTCCCTGATTTTACAAGTCACTTAGTCAAATATTCACACCAATTTAACATCAAGAAATATATTTCGGGTTGATTGAACATTGCAAACCGTCAGCTTTCATTTTCCAGGGTTCCCGCTGGCGGTCGCAAAAAGCGAAGAAAATAAAAACGCGAGCATGTGTAACTGATACACTGTCATCGTGTTGTTCTTCACAGCAGGTGTCAATTGTCCTTTAATCTATCATCACAATCGGTATTAAGATATATTAAGCCTGTTGATTAAAGGTAGATGGGACACACGTGACAGTGTTTAACAATTTGGCCGATACAGGTTTCCATTGCATACCGCAAGATTCAGAGAATAATTATAATTGTCAATCTTAATAATGATACATCAACGATTTACACGTTAAGATCAAGAATGTTTGAAAACCAGTCTTATTATCTAGACGCTTTATATATTGCAATAATTACAAAATGTGGAGATTAATAAACAATCTATTACTGGTATGGCGAGCTAATCATTGGACATTTTGGAATTTCCGTATGCAGTATTTCTACATAGATCGACCGAACGAAAACAATCCAATATTGTTGTAAGTTTTAACTGATCAATGCCTGCGTCACACTTTTCCTTTCCAAAATTATTTGAGCGCTAAATTCATAAAGAAACCGTCAACAATGCAAGGCTGAAGGAGACAACTTAAACAACGAAATAAGCACCAAATGGGCACCAATGATATAGAATTACACTAGCGAGGAAGGACCTCCAAAAGACGCTATCTCGCCGTTATTATGTCACTGTGTTGTATAAACACTTATGCTTATCCGTTATATTCAAACAAGCATAACTTGTACTATGGTTATCTGCTCTTTTCGTTATCTGCTTCATTCGCTTTTCTATGTGATGTTTTTGCTTTAACCGGGAACAACAAAAGGACGTTTGCTTGTTCGACATTTTGATGAAACAATAAGAAAGTGGTGTTTTTGCAGTATACTCGTGTTGTAAATTTCTAACACCTTTACCTTTCATATGTTCATTCTCATTCAATGTTTTTGTCTTGATATCTCCACAGGAACCTCTCTCCAATAACAATTTAAATTAACACTGAATAAGGTTATGACTAAATCGTCCCATTAGCGCAAGAAGGTTGTAATTCACTATTTCCATAAAAGTAACTTTTTTGCAGAAAATCAACTTATATCCATGTATATACATCATATTACAATTTCGGATTCATACTCTTATTCTAAATCGTCAAAATAGTTTAATGCGAAAAGGTTGTAACTCAAAAGTGTTTATGTGTTTGGTGCAAGAAGGTTGTAACTGGGAGATACAACCTTCGTGCGCCCAATTATTTGTTTTACACTATTTTTTTGGCAAGAAGGTTATATCTCAGTGTAATAACATAAGAATAGTGTGTAAACAGTAGAGTAAAAAGGCATTTATGAACGCTGTAGATTCTGTACATCTGCATTGCGTTTTCTGAATCTGCACAACTTGAGAAAATCTTCTAACAAACTTATGTATGCAATATGTAAAATGTATAGATCTTGATCAGATTGTGCAGATCTACATGCTTTCCAAGTCGGCTCATTTATATCTATAGGATTTTGTGGTTCATTGACTGGGATTTCTTGGTCACAATCCCCAAATCTCTTTTGGACTTGAAATTAGAATCCCCTCGAAAGGGTTAATCTCATCGAAACAGCCCTTCTTTTCATTTTTTTCATGAATCAAAATAGGTTTTGCACGAAGTTTGATATTGTCCTTGCCTTTACCTGCCTTTCTTTCTTAGTCTCTCTGCAGTGGTAAAAACCTTCTGTCTAAATGGAATTGCTTCACAGAGATGTATGATTCCTTTCTTTTCCACTACACATATTTGCATGGACTGGTTGCTTAGTTAATCATTTCTTACCGAAAACGCATTCAGATGCATGCGCAGTAGACACATTTTAAAAACATTATGATGTCGATGTCATTTTGAGAGATTTTCGAATTTTTTGCCGTGATGCAGTCAATGTCGCCTTTTGCTAATGTGTAGTATGAGGAAAAGCCTGATAAACATTGTTAATTATATTTCTAAGTTTTTTTTATTGTTGACTTCGCTCCTGTAATGAACTAGACTGGACTTAATTGGGTTATGAATGATTGCAATTGAAAATTTCATTTCTTCTGGTCCATTTAGAAAAGTCTGCAAGATTTTATCCTCTTCTATTAATTCCCAATTATGGTTGTTCATTTTGGTCCAATAAATTATGTGTCGTCTTTCATAAGAGGTAGATTATTGTCTTTCTTTGACCAGTTTCATGTCACACAATCACACAATCACGACGTGAAGATTGTAGAGAGCACCATGTCTCAAGGAAGGTAATTTTACCTTCAGGGTTTGTTTGCATATTCAGACTTTTACACTTGCCCAGTTCAGTTTGAAAATAGAATTTCCTTTGTTTGGGTCCATACTAAATATTGGTAAGTCTTATTTGGACTCATCTGCGCTAATAAATTGTCTTTAGAATCAACATCAGCATTCACAGGACTGAACCTGGTCAGAGACAACTCAGAAACTTAGAGACCTGTAGCACTGTGGTTGGACACCTGACTAGATATGATATAACCTTGCGTTGCTCTGGACCTCCATGTTATTTACTTCCGCTCTATGTCTGAACAGTCTGATGTATCTTCATACTCGAATGGTTCTTACAAACTTTCGACCAATGACACATCACCAGACAAAGCCGATTGAACAAGCCTGTCTATTACCAAAGCATCTGTCTTTTCTTTTCAGTAGTAGCTTGCTTGGTACATCCCTTTACAGAGTCTGTACCATGGGATGCCAACCCACATAATAACCCGTTGTTAGTCTTTCCTAGATGTCATCTTCATTGTCATCATTCTTTTTTGGTTGTAATCTATACTTTCCAGGATGTCAGTGGTAAACCAGAATTACTGGTATACTATGTTGAAAATACAGATATACTGCTGAACATAGACATCATCAGCTGAGCCTCAGAGTAATTGGGACCAAGTTATTCATCAAACTTTTTTTATAAGTTATGTTTTGGTTAGACCCCACTTCTTAGAGGTATAGAGTTACACATTATGAAATCAGAATATATTAAAATGTCATTGGTAAAGGACTCTGATCTTCATACCCTGTGTAGGAAAAATATTACCCGAAGCAAGCATCATCTATTTCATCTTTTGCTCCCACATTAGGAAATGCAGGACTGATACATTTAAATCGGTATCCCATATCAGGGTAACACTAAGGAATCATTTTTGTTGTTTGACTGTCCGTCAGTACGACAGAAATGTTATGACTTATTAATAGGAGACATAGGGCACACATAACTCTTGCATGCACCTTAGGATACTGAGGAAAGAATAAAGTGTTAGAGAAATCTAAATAATGTGTAAACATATAAACTTAAAGTCATTGTAATATAAGCGATAAAGATACAATGAGGTTTTTCATTAGATATATCAAAAAAGTATAAACTGACTTAATGGAAACACCCCAAGATAATAACCCATTGAAAGCCTTTTGTTTATACAGTTTTGAAACATAAAAGATCTTTAAAGCAAGAAATAAAACTAGATACGGAAAAGAATAATTTTGAAACAGTAAAAAACCATTGCTAGAAAAAAACGTGGTTCATTGAGCAATCTTTCTTGAGCAGATGTGTCAAAAGTTGTCTGTTTCAAGGATAGTGTTTCATTTTTATAATTTAAATTGATAAGTTCATACTAATGCATATTTGTTATGAATTATTTTCAATGTTGAAACGGAATTATGTTAGTTGCAACCTTCTTGCACTCAATAATAACAAAAAAGGACATCATTTGAGTGCAAGAATGTTGTAACTGACGAATCCACTAAAACTCATTTGAATGATATTATTTTTCAATGTAAGAGTTATAAAGCTTTCTGAAATGTATTTTTAAAACAAATATCCAAAGGATGTTCTTTGTTATGTTTTTTACTTCTCCTGTAAAATAATGAAAAACGGAGTTACATCCTTCTTGCACTAAAGGGACGAAATAATTTTGCCTTCATTTTCTCCATTTACTGTTTTAACCCTTTCCCACAAAAAATACCCTTACTGCGCCTCTGCAACAGACGTCTATTAAAATCATTGAGGCAAAGGTGAAATTGTTCATAATGAGCTTAATTATCTCCATTAACGGTTTAAACCTTTCCCACATACGAGTATATACCCTTAATGTGCCTCTGCAACAAACGACTTTTGAAATCATTGTGGCAAAAGGTGAAATTGCTCACAATGAGATTAATTTTCTCCATTTACGGTTTAAACCCTTTCACACATACGAGTATATGCCCTTTTATGAGCCTCTGCGACAGACGAATTTTTGAAATAATGTTGGCATATGGTGAAAATGCTCATAATAGGCTTAATTATCTCCATTAACGGTTTAAACCATTCCCACAAACGAGTTTATACCATTTCTGAGAGCATCTGAAGCAGACGACTTTTATAATCATCGTGGCAAAAGGTGAAATTGCTCATAATGAACAATTGCTCCAATAGCCACACAAATTTCAAATCTTTTCAATTATCTTACTATCATTTATAGATATTATCTATGTTTTGTACTTCATGATTTCAAAATATGTCAGTTTAAACATCTTTGAAATCATTGTAACAAAAGGAGGAATTGCTCATAATGAGCAATCATGATTTGCATTTACCACAATAATTTTGAACACTTTTCAACTGATCATAACAGGACTTGTCTTCAATACAAAAAGTTGAAATTAAAATTTATCATAACCTCTTGTCAATTTATGTTTGGTATTAGTCTTATATGTCACTTTTCATGATCAGTTTAACTCTATTCATTTCATCTCACTTAAAACACAGACCCTGCCAGGTTAAATATCCTACATAATATTTAAATCTTCAAATACCGATATCTGCATTACTAACTACTAACTACAGATTAAATTTGTATAATGTTTGTGGATTTAAATGTATTTTTTTTTTTATTTCTTTATGACCAACGAAATATTGCGGCTTCTTTTTGATGCTTTGCGTCAAACATTCGTCTTGTATATATAGGCAAATACTTGACATTTAATTCTTTCCCACACGTAACAAATCAGCCGCAGGCGACTTTATGGAAACTCTTTTACTTAAAATAATTACTCTCTACAATTTGTTTTGCATTACGTAGAACATATTTTGTTAAAATAAATCATTAGCTGCAGATGCTTAAGAAAGCGTCATAATGTGGGAAAGGGGGTGACAAAGCATAAACAGCAATCATTTCAAGTAATAAAAACACTGCAGTGCTGACGGCCTTTTTTGTGGGTGGGGGAGTCGGGCACGGGCCCAATGAGCCCCCGCTAAATCCGCTACTACATTTGCCACGCTTTTTCTTTGTTTACCATCTATCGACGTACGGGCCCTACGGCCCCCGGTTAATCCGCCACTGTATTGTTCACGTGACTTCTTTCTTTTTTCCCCTTCCTCTTCGCGAATGTTAATAATGTTAACAAGCGTCCATATTTGAACTCACGGCGCATTGATTTCTAAAGCATTTTTTTCTCGACCGTGAATTCTATTGGTTTTGACATATATACTTTCTTTGGAATGTCTGAGAGCTCTACATTACACCCTTAAATAGTTTTGAGTTTCAACCTTCCAGTCGTAATCCTTTCCCATACGCTGATATTGTCAGCCACTTTACTTTTTTTTGTTTTTTCATTAGTTGTTGACGTTGTTTCCAATGAGGTTGGTGGTTTGTTAATAGTTGTGGGGCGGGGGCAATGCTGTATATCTTTGGTGATTGGCGTGTCTAGGTATATATAACATACAGATGGACAGTTAACACTCTGTTGAGAATGTCCATATGCATAGGCTCAACTGAGTCTTGACTAAACGAATATGTAAGTCAGACCCCAACATCTTCAGACGCAACTCGAATATTTGTATATAGGTCATGATCACGTAAATGTTCTCATGCGATCGTGTTTGTCGATCTGGCGTCTTATTGACTTCCTGGTCGTATATCATTTAAATGTACTTTTGTGTGTAACTAGTTGACCTACAGTTTAAAATAGTTTGCATATCGGTCTATATAACGTAAAGTAGGACAGTGAAGACTTTCGTGTCCGTCGATTTGGCGTCTTATGGACATCCTACACGTAAACCATTTAAATGCATATTTATGTGTAACTAGTTGACCTACAGTTTTAGATAGTTTGCCAGAAGATGCATTTGGTCTATACAACATAAAGGTGGATAGTTAAGACTTTGGGGAGACTGTGTAAAGATGTAATCAACCATCTTTCTCTGTGACACGGTTAGCTTAATCAACCATCTTTCTCTGTGACACGGTTATCCTTCTATAACTTCATTGTTCCTTTTGACAGGCGCAATTGATCAGTCTACAGGGTTTGACATCTGACCAATAGTTAATAGACTAACTTCCCTAAGGCAGTTGGGAGATTGTATAAGTACTGGATTGTTTTCATATCAAAACAGTCACTCTGGTGACATGAGCTGAGTAGATATGTTGTTGGGAGAACAACAACTGGGGTTTTTGGGACATGTGTACATCTCGTAATAAACAAGCTATAATGTATTATTGAGTTGCTACTTTGTTACAACTGTCCGTATACACAGACTAACCTGAGTATTTACTGGACGAGCAAGTTAGACGCCAAATTGTCAGACTCAACTCAAATGGGTGTATATAATGATTACGTATATGTTCTCATGCGATTGTGTCTGTCGATCTGGTGTCTTATTGACATCCTAGACCTATATCATTTAAATGCACATTTGTGTGTAACTAGCTGCCCTACATTTTTGAATAGTTTGCAAAAGATGCATGTAGGTCTATATAACATACAGTAGAACAGTACAGAACTTCGTGTCATAATTGCATATAAGGAATCATCTGGTCAATATTGTCATGTATTACTTAAACCCTTTTTCCCATATACAGAAAATCTGCAGCAGACTAATTTAGAAATAGCTAGGCAAAATGTTGAATAATCTTTCGAAAATGAATTTAGAATTTGAAACAAACACTGTGGCGAAAAGAGAAAATCCTCATTATTAACAAGTTCTCATTTTGCCACAATGTTTTAAAGGTTCGTTTGTTGCATAGTCGTCAGAAAGAGTCTTTACGTGAGGAAGTATTAAACCTGTTTATTTCGTAAATGATTTCAGACTTCGAGCTGTCGCAAACATGAATCTATTCAATCACATTACCGGATATACATTGATAGCTGTATTACTGATGTCCGTTTGGCTTGTTGAAGGTAAAGTAGATATATATATATATATATATTATGTATGCACAATGGACTCGCGATAACTCGAAGTAAAAAGGAACACAAAGATAGCTTCGAGTTATCGACGTGCTCGAGTGATCGCTGGATTTATGCTAAATCAATTTACGTTTTGTCAGCTTCGTATATCGTTTATACTATAGTGTTTATTATGATACTCGACTCGGGGATAATATGATATCAAGGAAACAGCACAGCTAAGCAATCTGAACTTTCGGTACACTGTTTTGAAAAAGAGATCCGTTTCAGGAAATGGTTCAAATTAAACGATATATTCCATTTACCCCATGTTCGGTTGATCACGAGTCCACATAACGATGTCAAACGAAAGTGAAGTCTTTTTAAACCTCAACTTTATATCTGTATCAAAGGTCCTTAAATCAAGTTGGGGGAATACGGGCCCAGATCAATAGATAAGTGGCATTTTCCATTTTCTAAAATCCTTATTTGACACTCAAACCCTTTGTTGTGGTTCTCAAAATAATCGTCTCACTTAGACGATTCTTTTGAATACTCACAATATAGATTTTGGTTGAGTATTAACAGATATATTGTGGGGAAAAGACCAGATTACTCCCCCCGTATCGAGTCCATTGATTAACGTAAACAATGTGGAGTTCCCGTTCTAGCTTTTTATCGTACGTTACATCTAGATATATGCTTTATTGGCCATCTCATACAAAATACGTTTGTACCTCCTGATCAGCCTTTACCTGTACGCAGCCAGATTAGGATCTTCTTTGATCGTCATATAGAGTGCAAGCACCCAGGAGTTCAAATAGTTCAGTCGATTGTGACGCGGTCTGTCTATGCAGAGACTGTAAGTTAAAACCGACAATTGACAGAAGTCAATTCGACAAGTTTTATTCGTCTTTATGGTACGCCGTTGTATCTTCCACATGCTTGAATATATTTTGATATTACCTCACACAAGTATTCTCCATAACATGATGATGTGTCATGCATATCGCTCAGCCATCTACTCCGAAGGTCAGGGTTACAGTTTGGGCTAAAACATTGTCCATACGCAATTTCGTGCCCGAGCTGTATCTTCAACCTGCTTGAAAGGCTTTTGATATTACTACACACAATTATTCCCCATAACATGATGATGTGTCTTGCACACCACCAAGCCACCTACTCTCTAGGTTATGGTCACAGTTTGGGCTCGAACATTGTCGCTCTGCAATTTCGTGTCAGGGCTGTATCTTCCTTATGCTTGAACGGATTTTGATATGACTTCACACAATTATTCTCCATATCAGGATGATGAGTCATGCACATCACCAAGTCACATACTCCCAAGGTTAAGGTCACAGTTCGGGCTTATCAATTGTCCGTTCGCAATTTCGTGTCCGTGTTGTATCTTCCACATGCTTGAATGAATTTTGATATTACTTCACACAGCCACCTACATGTTGTACTCCCAAGGTCAAGGTCAACGTTTAGGCTCAAACATTCACAGACTTTTCTGACATGTCTAGGCTGTGTCTTTCACATACTCGCATGGATTTTGCTATAACTTTACACAATTTTTTCCATAGCAAGATGATGTGTCATGCACAACAACCACACACCTACTATCAAGGTCAATGCCACAATTTGGGCTCAAACATGTTCATGATTTTCTGACGTGTCCGGGCTGTTTCTTCCACATGCTTGAATGGATTTCAATATAACTTCACACAATTATTTTTCATAGCAAGAGGATGTGTCATGCACAATAAAAAGCAACTTATTTCCAAGGTCAATATCATACTTGAAGACTTTGGTCCGCAATGTCATGTCTAAAACTCTAGAACTGCACACATTTAATCAGGACCATTAGAAGACTATGTATGCCAAGGGGCATACCTCTAAAGTGCCTGTATCAACTTACACATTTTTGTTATAGTTTTGCATGCAAAGCCATTTCTCAAAAACTATTAATGCTATTGCTATGACAGCTCTTGTTTGGAATAAAATAAAATGTTCATACCTGATTGTTTTCAAATTGCATTACTCTCTAGAATTTCTAATCGTGCACATTTTTAACTGTAACTTATTTCGCTGTCTATTATAAACTAATATGTATAACACTTATTTTCATTTATCTGGTAGCAGGTTATGATAAAGGTACATATGTTATCAAATATATGCAGTGCATTGCTGTTTTTGTCAAAAAAGCACATACAATACACAATGCTGGTATTGGACTATTGCTTGCAAAACTCCATTTACTTGTTTAAGTTCCCCATTGCGTTACATTTCTGAATCGGGTTTCGTATCGTGTTCCGGTGAATTCCCATTCGCAACCGTAAATGCTATGGGTAACAATAACGCTACTTTCAACGATTATTTCTATTATAACCGATGGTATCCTACCAATTTACGTTTTCACTAACGCCCCATGCTCTCTGTCCCGGATTAGCGTCCAGATGATGGTTCGGGAGAAACATTGTCAAACCGTGAAAACAACCGCTATGGCACCGTAGAAGTTGAAGATGATCCGTTATGAACGTTGTTGTCCGTCTCGATCCGGCTGACCGTCCCGGTTGTTATTAAATGTTTGATATAACCGGGGGACACCGGGAGACACCGGATGAAAATATGGCTATCGTTTGAAAGATGAAAATCATAATTTCTGTAAGACTTGATGTCTTGGCAGGAATTGAATCACTTGTTAAATGGAATTTGTGTTACTCCATTTCAGCTATCTGTATAATATCTGACTCCATGTCTGTAAATATAAAATACATATGTAACTATTTTACTGGAAGAATGTTGATAATTGATAATCAAAATATTTACAATTACGTATGTTTGGATATAAACATTCTCGAGACAACTGTTAAGCTTTTCAAATAAGCAATACATCAGCGGCAGACGAGTTTAGAAATGTATATAGAAAAATGTAGAATTTCATAATAAATGAAAGTATAATTATTGAAATGTTGAAATTATTGTCATAAATGCTCATGAGTAAGCCAACTATTTCGCCATTTGCAATATTCTTAAAAATTGACGTCTGCTGCAGATGTGTCAAAATGTTGGAACAGAATAATTACGTTTCTTTTCCGAAACATGCTCTGAATTTCTGTCTTTCAGGACAATCCTTGCTGTTTACAGTAAAGACTGGGGATAAAGTAATATTTAGGATACCTGCCGACTGTACCGACGGGTATAGTTTGCAGGATAGTACTGGCAAGTCATTGGCAAAACTAGACCCGTAAGTTATTTGAAATATTGGTAACTTTATGCTCGTGTATTTGTGTTAACTCTTACAGCGCCACATTTACTAAAGTAAACTCATCCATGTGGAAGATTCTTCGTATCATAAGAGTGTAATATTTGGCTAACTAACGTGCAAACAATTCTGAGTTCAGATTAGACAGCCCATTACGAGCTATATTGTTTGCAAAAGCCTCAATATTGTTTTTGGCGCTTGAAGAGTTTTAAATATTTACATGTAGCTTTTAGTTTGGGATATGTAAGCATTAACTAAGACATTTTTATAGATTTTTACGCCGCTGTTTAACAGTAATTATGTTATATTAAGCGACAGAATGCTTGTACATGATATCTGGCTAAAAAACAGTACTCGGCTAGGAAGTGTGTCCCTTTTCCCAAGACAGAGCACCTCGGTCGTACGGTAAAAAAAGAAATACAAAACCTTTTATTCGCGGACAACGAATTTCATAATGTCTTGTCGACTGGACCTTTGTAAACCAAACTATAATTGAGCCGTCCCGCAAGAAAACCAACAATGTGGACTCAGCTTAAAGTATCAAACCGGATCAGCCTAAGCATGCCGCGCAGGCAAATCCGGACGACCACTTTTCTCTTCCTGCGGAATTTCTGTTTCAGGAATCATTACCCTATACATCTTTCCCCCTGAGGCGAAATGTGTCAGCCCGGATCAGCCTGCGAGAACTGATCTGGGTCGGAACATTACGCAGAGGCCATAATGTTGGTTTTCTCGCAGGATGGCTCAATTTATGACAAAGTAAAGCGGGAGTGCGTTACCAATCGTCGTTATGATAAAGGGACACAACTCTTCGAATAACTTTTATAATAAATGTCAACCGTCTAACTGAAATATATCGATTCGATTCGACACATAACCACGGATTTTTTTAAATTGTTATGCTTACTTTATATGTATTTTTACTTTTCGTACTATTCATAAACAGTTGGCTGTGATTGGGTCATGATTTTGTTTGTAACAATTCGGCAAATCGTCTGACAGTGCTTCCTTCACTTTGCCTCTACTTTCCCCTGTAACAAGATGTGTTTTGTAGACATTGAACACATTTCGTAATTGGCACAATTTCACCGCGTTTAGTATATGTTATTATCATTATTGTTTGGTGTTTTACGCCGCTTTCAACAATTTACAGAATAACAAAGATTGCTCTGACAATATCCTTCATTAATAGGGTCAAAGGTCAAGGTCACAGTGACCTTATTTGGGTTTGAGTCCTTATCCTGTCATGGTTATTTCATTTTTGGTACGCTACACTATTCTTTCAAAAGATGCACCCGTGTATCAAATTTGACAATATTAGGCATACAATATAGGAATATGGCCTTAATTGGCCTTAATTGGGTTTCTTCAAATAAGTAGAAATTGAAAAAACTTGTACAATAATAATAATGATAAACATCTTGCTTAACACATTTATATAAACAAATAAGTTAAAACGTATAAAACTATATAGTTACCCCTTGGGGAACTACATAGTGTACATTTGACCTTTGACATGTCTGGTTCAGTAGGTCACTCATACTATGTGTTTTTTACTAGGGATTGCAACACATATTCGATCGTATAGTCGAATATTCGAATACTAGGTCATGATTCGAATATTCGATGGAAGTCAGGAGTATTCTAATATATGTATATATGTACTTTTATATATTAATCAAATTGACGATACTTGGAATATTTACCCACGCTTTTTTGTTATAAACTGAAAGTAAAAGGTTACCAATGGTCCATTATACGCGTAGTGTATAAGGTGTTAATAATGTAGATAACATGTCAAACTGATAATCCTTGCTTTAGGTTATTAAAGTGATCGAACCGCCGTAACTTTAACTTGTATAACATGTAGTTACGTTTTATTTAATTATACATCAATCAGACATATCCTTCGTTTTGGCCGTGCAATTATCCTATTTCGTACTTATGTTGATTAGAAATCCAATACAGGGAAGATTTCTTGCCCATTTTCAACAATATTTCAGTTATAACACAGCAAGTGAAAGGTTAAATTGCTACCAATGGGCAGTGCCACATTTCTACTCCAATAACTACATCCATCCTTAACAATGTTTTGAAGATATTTGAGAATTGGGAACAATTCATGTCATTTTCAGCAGTATTTCAGTTTTTGTACATGATAATCGTAAACATGTTTACATGTTTCGTAAAAAAAATGAGATTAAGCAAGTGATCAATTAATTTAAATCTGAGCACTTTACTGTACTGACGTGTTGTTCACTAACATTATTTTTGTATTCACGGGTTAAACGGAAATATAAATGCGTGTACTGAGATTTGAACAAAATAAGACAACAGTAGGATAAATTTACAGCAAGTAAGGCATTTATAAACTCTTTGTAGGCGAAGTATGCACAAATGAGTCAAATATTCGAATATTCGAATACTTTGTGATCGAATATTCGAATACTAATTTTGGTATTCGTTGCCATCCCTAGTTTTTACATTAAACAGGATGGGTATAAATATATACGCCAGGACGCACTTGTCACGAAGAGACTGCTCGAACGAGGAAGGTGATCCTACATGTTTCACCTACAGTGTGAAATCAGACCGGGATTTCGGATCTTACTACCTTGTTAATAATAAAACGGGTAATCCGTGCCCTACCAACTATCTTATTAACGAACTGAAAGGTAAGCAACAGAGTAGCTGCAGCCAAGTTTTAAACACATTTTGTTATCACTTGTCAATGAGCATTTTTTCATTTTGGTACGGTGCCGATGTTTTCAACTCGAATCAAAAGTTATGCATCCATTTATAGAGATTTTCGCTTTGTTTTTTCAATACATGTATCGCAGCTCGCAATGTAAACAAAGAATATACTGAATGAATGTGCAGGTCGAACCTAATAAACATGTGAATTGTTATCAAATAATGTTTAACCCTATCCCATATACAACAAAGTACATGTAAATTTATGGAAAATCTCTATAAGGAAAACTTAAATTATTAAGAAGAGATGTAAAACTTCGGCAAAAGGAGAAACTGATCATTATGAGCATTTTCTTCTTTTGCTATCATGTTTTCAAGCCGTCTGCTACATTGGCGTCTAAATGCGTTTATAAGCGGGAAAGGGTTAATTAAACTCTTGTATAGGACACTATAAATGTGTTTGAAACCGTTTAGATTACTCGGCAGAATTAACCGGACCATATAGAAATCATTAATATTAACTGATACTTGTAAAGGTTGTCTATATTTGTATATGATTAATCAATCCATTCCTGCGTGCAGACCTATTGTTGGTGCACCAGTTGAGGACGACTTTGGAAGCCATCGTGGAGAGGGGAGAGGCAGCCTTTAATGAGAATATGTTTCCTTATGTTATGTTAATGGCAAACTAAAACAATGATGTAATGCAACTAAGAACGACCTTATAAAAATATGGCAATTCCAACCGTGTGCGAGAAACACATCACTTCAGTGCATAGTCTTTGGTAAAGTCTGTGAATGATGCTACTAATATTACCAACATCCATGCATTTCTGTAGGCAGAAGGCTTGCTCAAAAAGTTACATGTTACAAGCCAAGCCATCTGTAGGTCTATTCTTTAATTTATCATAAACTATTTTATAAAATTACGATTATGGTTGTCTGTCTAAATAAGGAAATGTAATGCTTGAAGGTACATAAATACTTAACCTGTTCAATCATATTATATATTTTGACACAATGTACCAATCGGAGTAAGTAAGATGATGTTCTTAATAAGTTTATGTTTACCATGTAAGTCCGATACATATTCTCTGCACTATAGATTATAATCTTTTATCACATGACAATGCTTGTATCCAATGTTATTTACCCATTACGTATTTCTTTTTATTATATGCCTGTACATTTTCCGGTGGAAATACATGCAGATTGACATGCACAGTTCAGACACGACGGATTAAAATTACGTATCTTCACCCGGTAACAGCCCAGTTACACAGAGCCATCGGTGATTGATCGGTAGTTTTTTTGGAGTGAACCGATGACAACGTATTTAACACCGATATCACCTATTGGTCACCTGTTTTCCACCTATCAACTGCTATTGGGGAAAGATAAGTTTTATCGGTGAAAAATTACCGATTGGGATTTTTAAACATGTTTAAAATTCTCGAACGGTGATTTTTTTTACAAATAACCGATTGACAACCTGTCTACAACCGATATCACCGATGAGCCACTGATGAGCCACCGATAAGCAACCGATCAACTATTACTTACCACCGATAGAAAAAAGATGAGAATTAAAATGTGGGATTTCGTCGGTTTTGATCGGTGGTTAAAAGGGATTCAATCTGTGATCAATCGATTGCCGCCATTGTGTCATCGGTGTGTTTAAATTTGTAAGTGGCGAATCGGTCAACTCAACTGCAAAAAAATCATCGGTTCTCATCACTTAAACATATTGTTTTAATAAAAGAACCGACAGCAACCTATATCACGAGATATGCAAGCTATTAATCACCGATATCGCCGATCGGACAAAGATAACCAAATATGAATCACCGGCCATATCTGACGGAAAGTGTTTAACCACTGATGACTAGCTATCAAACGCCGATTAATCAGCGTTACGCCCGATTTAGCTCCGATTTAGCTCCGATTTACAAACGATAAAAAACGATAGTATTTCAGCATTGTTATCGATGAAAACATCCTTATCACCGATCCAACCCCGTTTGAGTTGCTTTCGGTCACCTACCAGCACACCTATGAAATGTTTGTTTAACCGATTGAACACTTGTCCATCACCGATGGCCGTTTACACAGAAACCAAAACTTATCACGCATGACAACCGATCAAAACAGCGAGTAATATTTTTTTCCTATTGTGTGTATCGAAAACCTATCGTCAAAATTGATAAAACTTGCAAATAAAGATTAGGTTGTTATCTTCTCCGACAAAACAATGGAAATTTAATTTGATAATGTTATTGATACGTTATTGTTACGTATTAGCATACTTTCTAGGGGCGTGGCCCAAGTATTGTAGTAAATATTCATCCGCCATTCATCTTTTCATTTCAAGATTACAAAATTGTATCCGAAATAAAAAATATATTGAATCCGTATATTTGTTAGTGTTTACGCTCTTCATAGATCGTACGTATATAATAAAAAGAATATTACGTTGCGGGAGCGATAAATGTGTTCGTATTGCACGACTCGTAGCGTGGTAAAATCTGTATCGATTTGTCAACGCTACTTGTAGTGCGATACGACCCTTTTATCGCTCCCGCAACGTAATATTCCGTATATATACAACGTGTGTAATATAACATGACCTAATACTAGAACAATGACGTAACGTCAGCGTTTTGACGTCATACGTAAGTCACTTTTGTGGCAAAACCCGTAAATTTCATCCAGAAATATTGTAAACGTTAAGTACATTTTTATCGAAATGCGCCCCATAAGTCACTTTATGTGATAGATATAATATCTCATGAGTGTTATTTATTATTACTTTTAATAAACTAAGCTGAATATGATCTATTTGTGCATTGTTATACGGTTTACCGACGAAATTAAAAAATAGCTTTGGAAAACCCAATTTTCTTTGTGTGTTCTTGGTGTGTTTCGTCATGTGATAAAAAGAATAAAGTAAAATATATGAATGCGTATTGATCTGTTCACATTAAACTAAATGACAACATATTGGTCTATACAAATCTAAATAGATGAAAGTGTTCTGGTCTATACACATTAAAATAGATGAAAATGTAATGGTCTGTACACATTAAATAAAATGAAAACGTACTGATCTGACACATTAAATAAGATATAACGTCCTGGTATGAATATATTAAAAAAGATGAAAACGTACTGGTCAGTACATATTACAATAGATGACAACGTACTGGTCTGTACACTTTAAACTAGATGAAGACATACTGGTCTGTATACCTTTAAATATATGAAAACGTACTGGTCTGTACACATTAAAATAGATGAAGACATACTGGTCTGTACACATTAAATAAAATGAAAACGTACTGGTCTGTTCACGTTAAAGAAAAGATAAAACGTAATGGTCTGAATATATTAAAATAGATGAAAACATACTGGGTTATACACATTAACATATATAAATACGTACTGGTCTTTGCACGTTAAAGTAAAGATGAAAACGTAATGGTCTGTACATATCGGAATGGAAGAAAACGTACTGGTTTGTACACATTTAAATTCATGCAAACGTACTGGTCTATACATATTAAAACGAAGTAAACTTCGTTGGGAATCCACCAAGGAGATAACTAAAATAGACGAGGGTTGTTTTGAGAACTTTTATGAAGTATTTGGGTCTGCTTATAATGAGATATGTCGCTAGGGTGCCTTGTTTCTAAAGCGATGTTGTGTGCATGTCTTTTACAGATGACGATAGTGAAGAATTAACAACAATAACTACGAACACTCCAACTACAAAGAATACAACTAGTTCAAGATCGTCTCCAACATTTCTTTCAACAAATGCTCTAAAAACATGTAAGTATCTAATATATTGTAATGCTCTCACTTATATTTGCAGTAATCTGACATCAAAACATACACTATTGCATGACGACCTTGTGAGGACTAAGATCAGAATGCTAATTCTACATTTTCTGAAAAATACAAGTTGAAATAACATATCTATGTTTAAGTTCATTGATCGAATTATAGGATTTGATTTAAACCCTAAATATAGGAATGTCTAGGTCTGTATGAAGCGAAATGCGTTGTTTGATGTTTATAAGACCGCATTTATATCTAGGATTGTAAATGAAGCATTTTTGGTAGTCGTTGTGATATTTTGCAAGTGTTGTATAGTTTCAAATGTTGCAACTTTGCAGTTTCTTTTCTGAGCTAAATCAATCAAACAGGTCTTCTTCCTAAAACCACAAATAACGTTAGCATGTTTTCAAGTATTGTTATGTAGCATTGCGGCATCCCAGGATCCAAACACCACATTACACTTAGTATCGGGGAAATGATTATTTACCACACAAGTGAATTGAAAACAAGCATTTCCTTTTTTCAATGCCAGGTCGATAAAATGTTATATCATTTTTAGTCGGGTTCAAATGCAAAGGAATTTAACCAGACTATTGCAATCGAAACGATTTTAACTGATGTTGACCGTAGAGTCGCCAAAGAAATTGCGTGCACTGTAAACTAGTTCACCAATTAGTATTTAATACTTTAAAAAGGCTAATGGCATGTAGGAATAACTTCGTAATAAGGCAGTAACTGTTGCAAACATGGCTCTGGAAACATACATAACTATGGTTTCGATTCAGTAGATAATTTTGCATGTTAAACGAAATTCGGTTACTTCTGTGAGATGGCCGGAGACACCCGAGTAACATTACATAAAATCGTGCTCAATGTTTGCGAAAGGATCGGATGTAAAGCCTTGTTTTCGTTTTACCTCTTGGATAAATAAATATCCCGACGAAAAATGCCCAATTTGTCGTTTTGTTTACAAAGGAATATAATTTACATCTATTGTTTATGGTGTTTAAACGTATCGCAATAACTCTAGGTTGTGGAGAGTCCACGCTCGGTTCTTCATTGCGCATTACAATATACAAGGGAAACAACTCCTGTTTAAACCCCAAACAAATTCAATATACAATTTCTATTAACTAAAAACAGATTTTTTTTTATTTTGTATGTAGTAAGGGTGTACACGAAACAAAATTAACCGGAAATTGACCCTTATCATTTGTCTTAACCCGTCACACATTCTTATCCTTGCTTTCTTTATACTTTTAACATCTTTAAATTAATTTAATATTTTGCGTTTTCATGTGAACCCGACTTTCAGTACTCCAGAGTTTTTTGATTATCATATCTGGGTAGGACAATTATATGTACAAATGTATTCACAAATACATGTATTTGATAACGATGTTGGGTCATATTTGAGTCGTGTCCAGCGATTCTTAACCCCTTCCCTCATATAGACGCTATCTGACGCCTCTGCAGCAGACGGCTTTTTGAAAACATAGTGACAAAAGAAGAAATTGCTCAAAAACGAGGAATTTCTCCTTTTGCTACAATGTTTTCCACCTTTAGTCATAGGTAATCCATTCAATTATAGAGATTTTCTATTTTTTGACAAAATATGTTCAAAATCGTCTGCTGGAGGAATTGTCGTATGAAGGAAAGGGTTAATGACACTCGGCATTGAGATATTCTGGGAATCATCCTTGACAGAGTTGTTAGCGTTGGCGATTTTGTACCGGGTTCGATCCCGAGACGCGCCGTTACAGGGAACTATTTTTACTTTAAAATGTTAATGATTGGCAATTACAATTATTTCTACAGAAAAACTTGTATAAGGTTGTTTTAAATATATGTTTCTACTTTTGCCACAATGTTTTCATTATACTTTCATTTATAGAAATGTCCCTTCATAGTTTTAAAGTCGTCTGCAGCAAGATTTACCACTTGTAGGCACTGGAGAATGAGTCTAAGTTATTTATTAGTGTAATATTATAATACAAAATAAAGCATATTGAAAGCAACTACCCAAAACATGTGACTCAGTCGTTTTAATATGTCATCAATGCTTATGCTTTCAGCTGGAACGACAGCAGTACAAACTAATCTATTTGTAGATATGCTGAAAGAGGTAGGTTACATTAGAGCTTCGTATAGCGATTTTGTGTCTCAATAAAATCTGGGTGCAGTGAATACCCAGGCGAAGCTGTGAATCCGTACAGCCTCATCAGAGTATTTACCCCCCCCCCCCCCCCCCCCCCCCCCCCCCCCTCTAACTCTTTTGCTGCTAAAGGCGATGCAAAGCTTTTGCAAATAATGCAGATTCAACAAACAATAAATATTCATTAAGCCAGCTCGTAACTTAGTCATAACATTTGAACAAATTTTCTGTTGGACGAAACATGGAGTGGTTCAATTTTGAACATAAAAAAGTGGACAGTGAAAGAATGTAAGATATATCGAACTAAAGGCATAGTCTGGCAACAATCAAAAAGTGTGGCCAAACAAGCTATAGGCTACTGTAAGAGTTAATAATGTCTCGCTGGGAGAGTCAATCCAGGATCACCAACCTTGAATATATAGGTCGAGTAAGATATGGATTTTCTCACGCTGCGAGTCGTGCAATACGAACCGTTTTATCGCTCCTGCAACGTAACATTTTTGTTATTATATATCTACAATCTATAAAGAACGAAACAAGTAACAAATATGTACAGATTCATTTTATTTTTGTTTTTTGGAAAACAATTTTGTAATCGTTAAATGATAATATGAATGGCGTATGAATATTTACTACAATACATAGGCAACGCCCCTAAAAAGTATTCTTATATCCCGCACAATAACATCATCAAATTAAAATTGTCATTGATTTGTGGGAGTAAATGACGAACACAATCTTTATTTGCAGGTTTTTATTTAATTTGACGTGTTGATTTCGTTTTCCAAATAGTACTGGTTGTCTGCATATTTCACTACGTTGCGCACATTCAAAACTGAAACCTGGCTGAAAATAGTCCGCGCACTGTCTGACGTCACACTTCTGTAATTTCACTAGATGGGACACGGAATTTTAAGATTTGTTGAAAGTGGTGTAAAACACGGTATTGACCATCGAGCCTAATCGTATATGACCTTCAAAAACGTTAAGATTGCTACAATATGTCATAACATGTGTTTCTGAGCCCCTTTCCCGCTTGCAGAGGCATTTCGTTGCATCTGCAGAAGACGACTTTTGAAAGCATTGTTACAAAATGAGAAATTGCTCATAATCAGCAATATCTCCTTTCGTCACGATGTTTTTAACTTTATTCCATGATTAATTCAATTGCTTAAGATCTTCCTAATTTTGTTGTATGTTGGAAAGGGTTAGGAAACAATAATGACAGACTTAATTCCGTGCATGTAAATATCTTACATAAAGCTGAAATCTGGAAACACAACTACCGTCGAGGTCTTAAAGGTATTGGCAACCAGGACAAAAACAGCAACGCACGTGAAGAATGAGTTGCACCAGATAGAAAGTGTGTTAGAAGAAATTATAAACAACTTAACTCTGGAGGTGTCCAATGTTCAAACTGTAACAACGGTAGGTGCACATAATGTGTTATTTAAAGAGTAAAAATAATAATCAAATACAGTAAACATTAATTGACCGAGGTTAGGTAATACATCAATCTGAACACTGCACTCGGGAAAAGGTAGATACGGTACTTTCTTTCGTTGTTATTATTATGATGGTCACTCGTTACCGGGGCATCTTTGTATTTGCAAAGTAAAACATTCAAGCACGAAACTGTTACCTTAGACTTGTATGTATTTAGTAACTTGATCCTATAAAACACGTTGATCCATCAAGTAAAGTGATTTGTTTAAGACATTCCACCAACAAGCGTCATGGGAAATTAATTTTTATAACGTTAACATTTGTTATTTTCACAACTACTTTCATGTTTTGAAGTAAATTAATAGTGTATCTTGGGCCAGGGGCTTTGTAGTGCTGAATAAACTATTTGTAATTTGTACTTTCGTATAACCTTCAGTGTAGTATATTCTGAGATAATGTACACTTGTATCGATTGATTGAAGTTTGAACTGATTGCTTCGAACTCAAAAAACCCTAGTTGACAGTCCGCGTCGCTTCCAGGGTTCGGCTCACTGTTCTCGAGAATGTTTTTATACATACGTATGTATCGAATATCTACATATATCATCTGTTATATTTGTGCTTGCTTCCTATATGCTTCATTATGTACTGTGTGGCAACACCATGCACGGTGTTATATTAATCGAACTTATAAGTCAATGCCACTTTAATGTCAGGCTTATTTTAACACTTGGTCACACATGGCGAATCGGCTACAGATGACTTTAAAAACATAAAGGGGAAATATATATCAATGAAAGTATGATGAAAATATTGCCACAAAGGGATGTGCCACAGTGTTTTCTAAAAGTAATCGGGGCCCGTATTCACCAACCGATCTAAATTCGATTTTCGGACTGAATCTAAATTATCTGACTTAATTACGTCTATTTAGATTTAGTCCGTATTCACCAACGCGTCTAAATTGTAAATCGGACTAAATATTTAGATTTTCGGACTAAATATTTAGTCCGCTTCGGGGCATGCTAAATTAGCCGACTAAATTGGAAACAAAATGGCGACTTTTTTGTGCCCACCGCTAGAATATTTCAAATTTACTTTTAATAGGTGTAAAACCAAAATTTGGGGTCGAAAAGGGTTTGTAAGCGAGTCATTTATAGTTGTCTCCCGTTTCTAGTAGAAAAAAAGGACACACTTCCGGCCTGTGTCAAAATGGGAATTTTGAGCTAGCGGACCCAAGCTTATGCTGGATTGTTGATATTTTCGGGGGAGAAAACGACACTTAGGTGTATTATACTGCCACATAAAGCTTTAAAATTGGATACCAGTGAAGGATATTTATAATCAAAGATGTCGAATTACAAACGAACAGTCTCGAGTCGACGAAAATGATGTGAACTCATGTCGTGATTAGCATTCAGAAATTCAGGAAACGTATTTCAATGATCATGTAATCCGAAAGACCGACAAGAGAGACAATGTGGGCATGTCTATAATGTTCGTACAGTCAACATCAATCCTAAAGTGGCCAATCTTACACTGGTAAGTTTTTCAATGAAACAATCGATGTACAAAATGAATGGGTGGGGTGATTTCATAATATGTTGCTCTTGATTTGTGTCACGGGTTGATTCTCTTAACCCAAACTGCCAATCGTTTCACCTGAATTGTATTTGCATGACTTGATTCTTGAAGAGGACATCATTTAAAATGGGACTGTGTTCATATCAGACAGTCGAGTGTTTTTGTTTTGCGTTTGATTAATGTTGCAGTAGGATCAATGACTGATGAGTGTTATTTAAATTTTAGTAATCTGATGGTATCGGCCCATTTTTGTCATCCCATATTCAAAAATCGTATCATTGTAGGGACTGGTAGGATATGTTATTTCTGTTGTTCGGATATTTTTTATCTTTATCTGAATATTAATACCCATAGCCTGAGCATAGGTGCTGCATATTCACATATTTATTTGTGATTTATTCCCAATTTCCTAGTAGTAATGCTCTCAGATGCTGCCTGTTACTGTTATACTGATATAAAAGAAGTAGAGCTACATTTACATTTTTGTGGAAGGATGCATCTGTCATTAAGAACTTAAAAATGCTTGACACAGCTCAATATTTTCAAAATAATGACCATAAACTGGTTAGTTCACAATTCATTTCACACCATACATCTATAGCTAACAGTTTTCCACATACAGATGCTTTCTTATGACTCTGTAGCAGATTTGTCTGTCATGAGCAATTTCTCTTGCCACAGTACTTTCAACTCAATTTAATATTTAAAGTGAACTTACATTTACAAATGTAAAGAATATGTAATTCAAAATTCCATATGGAAAATGACTGCATTTAACTCTTTCCCACCTATAGATGCATACTGTGGGAAAGGATTAAACAGATCTATGTTTCTTTTCTTTAACTGTCAATCATTGTATTATAATATGAAAAAGGCAAAGCCTCATCACGAGCACAGCGTCTATAATGGGTCTAACCTGTAGGTATGTGACTACCATGATAAAGGAATCTGTTTCAAGCTGTCGGAACTGAGACAGCTGTTGTACACTATTCCTACTTTATCTCTTGGTGCAAAGTCAAATCTTCAACAAATTTAACATTCAATTCATCACATGAACATAATCAATACAGAAAGGTTAAAAAAGTAAATAGTGAAAACAAGTTTTTCCTTCAATTAGGCTTAGTGACATAGTTTCTGGGTTAAAAGCAATGTTCAAAACATCTATTCTGCCAAAGTTTCAATATGCTAACATTAAAAGAACAGCTGTCAGAGTGTTAACAAGATTTTCCTTTAAGTTGGTCTAGTGACCTTATGTTTGACCCGACTTGACCAATATTTGAACTTGGTCTAGATATCAATAATCATCAGGCGAACATTCTGACAAAGTTTCAAGATGCTGAATCAAATCTTGAGGTCAAGCTGTTTACAAGATTTTTCTCAAATGTTTTTCTTTGGACCTCATTGTTGTTTTTATCCAACATGACCTATATTTTAGTCTAGATTTCACCAAAACACCAGTTCTGACAAAATTTCAACATGTTAAAATAAAAAATGCAGCATTCAAAATATCTGAGTGTTAACAAAATGTTACTTCATTTTGGTCTAGTAACCTAGTTTTTGACTCACCATGATCCTTATTCTTACTAGGTCTAGATATTGTCAAGACAAACATTCTGACAAAGCCTCAAGCTTCTCAAGGCAAAGTGTGGTTTCTAGACTAACAAGATTTTCCTTCAATTTGGTGGAGTGACTTAGTTTATGACCCAACATGACCTAGTTTATGACCGAATATATTTAAACTTAGCCTAGATATCATCAAAATAGTTATTCTGAAAACATTTCAACATGCTTAACTTTAAAATAAGGCATCCAGAGTGTTTTCAATATGTTCCTTCAAATTGACATTGAAACCTTGTTTTTTACCTCACAGGACCCAGTCTATAACTTGGCCAAGATTTGATAGAGATGATTTTCTGATAAACTTTCATTCATATTGGATGTTGTAAAATGTTACCTGTAGATTGTTCACAAGGCAATTGTTGATGGCGTGTGACCAAAGGACATCAGACAAAACCTGATCATAAAAAACACAAACTGTGCAATAAAAAAACAGGACTTCCTTTATATACTACATTTAATTAGATAAAACAAGCTTGATATGATTTTGATAAACTTATCCATTAATAAAGATTACCTTGTATGAATCCATTAGTAATAAAGGTAATCAGCTGAAGTTCCTCTCCTGTCCTCGTCATAACAGCTGTAATTCCATCAGTAAATGGGTTTCTCTCAATATATTCCCTTGTTTGATGTTGATGCAGGAAGTTATATCCCACAGTCAAAGATGCATGCAATTTTCATTGTTTTGACAGGCACCAATGACCAACGGGTATATCACTAACTGCCTATATGAACTTCTTTTCCCATTATCGACTTAACAGCTGTGATTTCATGATTGTACAGGTTGATCTCAATCCATTTACTGTTTTGATGTGTATGCAGGAAAGAATATTACCCCACAGTCAAAGATGCATGGTATTTTCATTGTATAGACAGGTACCAATGACCAAGGGGTATATCACTAACTGCTTATATGAATTTCCTCTCCAGTAATCGCCATCAGAACTGTTTTTCCATGATTGTATGGGACGTTCTAAATCCATTCTGTTTTAAAATAAAACTTGATGCAGAATATGATTGACTGCTGTTATAATAAATGACATCAGACAATAACTGCAAAGTCAATAGTCGACAAAACGGCCGCCATTCATCGATTCACCTTTTTCTATCTCAAAATCACGGAAACCACTAACAATATTACAACTGTAAATTGTGTTTATGAAATTGAACACAAAATTGTTCCGTAATGGGTCAGTAACAGACCAAATAACTGATTTATTCATCGACCACCTTTCATAAGCAAAACAAATTGATATTGTTTCATTTCATTATTAAAGTGGGTTTAATACTAGGAATTTTAAAAATACTAGGAAAATGACATCACATCAGCGGTTTGACGTCATACCGCTAGTCATTTGGCGCCAAAACCTGTAAATTTCATCTAGATATATTGTAAACGTTAATGTAAATGAAACAATATTATTTATTTTTTTGCTCATGAAAGGTGGTCGATGAAATAAATCAATTATTTGGTCTGTTACTGACCCACTACGGAAAAATAGGGGGTCTGGAATGTATAGGGGGACTCCCCTTATAAATTCCACAAACCCCCTATTTTTCCGTAGTGGATCAGTAATAGACCAAATAACTAATTTTATATGAAATGAAATGATAAATTAAAGAATGAGATTATAAACACTATTTATACCTTTTTCCTTTTAAATAGCCCAATATTTAAACAAGAGGGCCAAAATGGCCCTAAATCGATCACCTAATTGATAGTAAATTAGTAGCAAATATTTAACTGCAAATATCTGGGGAAATTTGATCAAGGAGTGCAAATGAAACTGCAAGGAGTGGACACTTCTCAAGAAACAGCTTATTAGTAAAGGCCATTTATATCTTGAAAGCTAACAAGAACTTTAATAAGAATGGAATTATAAAGTTTTTGTCATTTTGCACCGTTCCTGATGTCGCCTTGCTGCCCTGTTTTTCAACGAAATCAATATGGCTTCAACAGTTTATTTAGATTGTCACTTAAGGAACATTTCTACCAAATTATCTTGCAATCGCACAAGCAGATTATGGAGGAAAAGGATTTTAAAAATTTGGGTATTTTTCTCACTTTCTGATGCCGCAGCAACCAAAGTTCTCAAAGGAAATTAAATCTTTGAACAATTTTGAAAGAGGACCACCAAAGGAACATTCCTGTGATGTTTTGTGGAAATTGGTCAATTGGAATGGTAGGAGTTGGTTGTCATTTGTAGCTAAAAGTTCAATTTACCCCTTTTGTGATGACGCCTGGTTGATATGATTGTGTAACCAATCAAAACCGCTTAAACAAATTAAATAGAGGATCATTACAGTAAGATTTGTATTATATTTTCTTAAAATCAGACAAACACTTTCATAAAAATGGAATTTTGTCATTTTGTCATTTTGCCCCTTTTCTGATGCCGCCTGACTGCCATGTTTTTCGACCAATCAGTATGGCTTGCAATTTTTATAGAGGGTCACCCAAGGAACATTTCTACCAAATTATATTTGAATCTGACAGACAGATTCGGAGGAGAAGATTTTTAAAGTTTGGACATTTTGTCCCCTTTCTGATGCCGCAGCAACCAAAGTTATCAATGGAATTTTATTCTTTGAACAAATTTGAAAGAGGACCACCAAAGGAACATTCCTGTGATGTTTTGTGGAAATTGGTCTATTGGAATGGTAGGAGTTGGTTGTCATTTGTAGCTAAAAGTTTAATTTACCCCTTTTGTGATGACGCCTGGTTGCTATGATTGTGTAACCCATCAAAACGACTTAAACAAATTAAATAGAGGATCATTAAAGTAAGATTCGTATTATATTTTCTTAAAATCAGACAAGCACTTTCATAAAAATGGAATTTTCAAATTTTGTCCCTTTTCTGATGCCGCCTGACTGCCATGTTTTTCGACCAATCAGTATGGCTTGAACAATTTTTATAGAGGGTCACCCAAGGAACATTTCTACCAAATATATTTGAATCTGACAGGCAGATTCGGAGGAGAAGATTGTTAAAGTTCGGACATTTTGCCCCCTTTCTGATGCCGCAGCAACCAAAGTTCTCAATGGAATTTAAATCTTTGAACAACTTTGAAAGAGGCCAACCAAAGGAACAGTCCTGTGATGTTTCACGGAAATTGTCCTTGGAGTTTGGGAGGAGATGATGTTTAAAGCTAAAAGTTAACGGACGACGGACAAAAAGTGATCAGAATAGCTCACCTTGAGCCTTCGGCTCTAGGTGATCTAAAAATAGACCAGAATTGAAAACAATATACATGTATATTAGTTATGTCAAAAAGCCAAGCTTTGGGTTCTGCAACCAGTTTTGTTTTAGACCAGTTTGTACCCCTGTGCAGTCTTATCTAGATTATTCCTTTAAACCAGTGACTTTAAACTTATCTTTTTTACATCAATTGTGAAACAAGCTTTAATCTTATATTAATCACGCTCAATGTTCTGGAGATACAACCAGTTCTCGCCCAATTTGTGTGGAAAATCCCAATCTTCACTGAATTCTGATTCAGATATTTGGGGCATTTTTTTAAGAATTAGGTAGACTTTGAGGATTCCGGTGTATTTTGGTATTTTTATACATTTTTCATTTGAGTATATTTGGGCAAAGATGCTTCTATAATTTTTTGAAAAGGGGCCAATTCCCCACTTGTGTTCAGAAAAAGTAGCCATTAAGGGGTTTATACAGATATTGTTGACAATCAAAGATAAATCAACATTTTAATTGACATAGGATTATTATAATTTCTGATGATACAGATGTAACTTACATTTGTGTTTATCTGAAGATGACATTTGACCTTACAGCATATGATGTTTGAAAGCATTGTGAAAAAAGGTCAAATTGTTGACAATATGCAATTATACTTCTCACAATGCTTTTGAATTAAAATCAATTGTGCATTTTCTAATTCTTAAGATTTAACTGTTTTGCAAGATGTTTTTATACTTACTTGAATGATGTTTAGCTGCAGGGTGGATTCTTTTAAAGCATCGCAGTGGTCCTGACGGCTTCCAGAATTCTCGACCCCAATTTATATAGGTGTGAATGGATGATGGTTCTTTTGTTGTATAATCACTACATTTAGATAATGATTAATGTAATAATGATGTATGCATGCATGTATGTTTCAACATTGTTATAAATTATCCTATATCATGGTTTTCAAAGTATTCTTAAGATTTGAAGTATTGTTTGATAGAGGACATTTCCTCCTTTTCTCACAATCTTCCTTATTCATTAATATAACTATACCTTAGCCAGAAGTCAACCTGTCATGTACATATTCTCCTTTTCTCACCAAATGTTTTCAAAGTCGTCCACAGCAGACTAACTATTTAGAACACATCGAGATCATTTAAATAATCAATCAACAGGTAAGTAAGTATCAATAATCAGTCTTTTGTTTATGACACCTGTGTGTTAAACCATCCATTCACACCTATATAATCCGATAATGGGGTCGAGAATTCTTTGGGTCGAGATTTCTGGCTACCGTCCATGCAATGTGCCTTGTTAAGATTGATTTTTGATTATCACATCCTTTTATCAATTGTAAAAACATTTTTTAAAATTTTGTTTAGAACACACAGCACAAGGCATGCCTATATAAATCCGTCTCGGCCACGGATATGTGTCTCCAGTCAAGTCTTTTAGAAAACTTGTTCAAACTTCCTTTTTTGGACACCCGATATGTCTCTTGAATACACTGGGGACGTTTCTTCTTGGGTTCTTTTCGCCTAAAAAGCTGTTAGTTTTACCTGATTAGCCATTAGTCTTAAATATTTCGTCCACATTGCAAATGTGTTCAACACTAAAAAATGAAGTGGATGCCATGCAGTAGACACGTAAGATATTACGTCATTAAATGTGTAAACAATCTGCACTCGAGAACACTTCTAAAAATAGATTTACTTTCTTATGTGCTATTTTTGTGATATTTATGCATAGGGACTTAGGGTCATATTTATTTCTTACATCATATGGTAAGCGTGGGAGTTCCGGATCACTAAAAGTGATAGCTAGAATAAAGGAATTGAGAATTTAAAAGAAACTTTTGCAGTTTAATGGCAAATATCCCACCTTTCATCTTATATTTGTTGTCTGTCACAAACATAAACATTGTTTTGTTGTATTTGGGCAGAGACATAAATACATGTCTCTGATTTGTGTCACAGGGTGTATGTTCAACCAATTTTTGCATCGATCTTTGACCGTCCAAAGGAGTTTTGTCAGAAGGACCAAAGACCTATGTGTTATTAGGTCTTTGGAAGGACTGACGACTTTAGTAGGTCTGTGAAGCATTGTCATTGATCTAGTGAAACACATTTACCACGAAGAGCATCTTGGATCAGACAGTTATTCCATCGCCAGGAACATCCGTCAATGAATGCAAAACATTCAAATTTACAATACAGCTATATCATATATCTTTACCTACAAGAACGCCAAAATGATATTGTCTGTTTTAATATATGTTACGAAAACGAGAGAGATAAAAATTCTTACCTAAAACAAAGGGAATCGTAGCCGATAGGTTCTGGTTATCAGCCTTTACTGTAAACAAAAAAGTGATTGTCGTTATCTCGGGAACCAGCTTGATTTGGACGGATGTGACGTCGGCCGGATATAAATAAATGTCGGCCATGGTTCCCTGCTTTGTTCTATGTAATTTCATTTGGATTTCATGAGCTGGGCCGTAGTATCTTTGCACCCAATTTTTTTCCATACTGAATATAGGAAATTTCCCCTTATTAAGGTTAAACCTCATAACGAGCTATGCTCGTTAATATTTAAACATGAGCATTTTATGGCATTTGTATTTTTCTTTAATTTCAGTTGGGAATGGTAACAGAAATTATACAGAATTCATGAACTGAAGGAGATGAGATGACAGCCAGCCCCAAATAGGCCTTACAATATCATTAACTGTTGCCATAGTCACAGTGTATCATTTGAGTGATGTTTCTGTTAAATACTTTCTAACACTTACTATGCTATTTTAACTCTTTCCCATATATAAACAGACACTTTCTGAGGCCTCTGCATCATGACTTTTGAAAACATAATAGGCAGTTTCTTCTTTTTACAAAATGTTTTCATATATGAGTTAATGATTTCTCGATGATAATTAATTCTTACATAAATAGACATTTTCAAAACGTTTGCCTAGATTTTTTCAAAATAACATGCTGCAGATATGTTGTATGTGGGAAAGAGCTTAAGGGCTGTATAATGTGAAAAACAAAGGCATACAATATCTTGATAATTGAAATCAAAAAGAGGTTAATGCAGAATTGAAAATGTGATGGGATGTAGAGGATTTGCTTGGTTAAAAGAATTTCTACTTTTTGAAATTTTAGTAATGTTTTTCAAAATATGTTACAATAGAGGCATCACTCTGTGTTGAGAAGAAAAATCAGGTTATGGCGAAAAGAAAACTTCTTTTAGGTTAACCATTTCCCGATTACAGATAGATTTGTCTCCTTTTGCCACAATGTTTTCAACTTTATTCCATGATCATACTTTCATTTAAGGAGATTTTCATTAAACATGTATTTGCCTTAGATAATTTCAAAGTTGTTAAATGAAGATTTGTGTTGTATGTTGGAAAAAGTTTACCTTTCAAACTATAAAATCAGGGACTTTAATTTACATTTAGGGTACTTTAATATCAGTTACAAAAATCAAAGTCAATATTTTGTTAACCATTTCCTTGAAACATATGCATTTTAACACCTCTGCAGCAGACGACTTTAGAAACCATTGTGACAAAAGGAGAAATTGTTTATGAGAATTTTTTTTCCTTTTGCTATAATGCTTTCTACTTTATGTCCATGAATTATAACTTTATTTAGCGAGATCTTCTATTTTACCTAGATGTTGTCAAGGTCATGTGCTGCAACTTTGTTGTATGTGGAAAAGGCTTGACATAGGAATTAGTTTCAATTTTTTTGAAAGGTTCAACCAGTGCATGAACATTTACTTGAATTTACTTCTCAAACTGTAAAATCATGACCTTTAGATTTAAGAATTAGATTATATTTATATTACAACAATTAAGTAAATTTTTTGTTAAGCAAAGATATGAAAAAATATCTGTAAGTGCATAGAATTGAAAACAGTGTGGGCTTTTGACAAAAGGAGAAAGTGCTTATGATGAGCATTTACTCCTTTTATCAAATTGAATACAAAATTTGCTGCTGCAGAGGCCTAAAAAAAGCTAGTTTCTTTATTGAACAATAAATTTGTTGATGTAAAGTCTTAAATTTGTTCCATAAAAGAAAAAGAGTTCTTTTAAATTCAAACATTTAAAGTCAATTATTTGTGAAGCAAAGATATTATGTATTTTTTTTAAAATCTGTTAAAGAACAGAATAAATGGTACATAGAGACTATTTTGTTAACCTTTCCCATATACAACAAATCTTCAACAAATTACTTTCTGTTTCAATGCATTTGCCAGTATTCAAAAATAAGGAAACTCTTTAATTGAAAGAACAATAATAGTTATAATTGAATAAAGTTGGAAAAAAATCTGCTTTTGCCACACTGTTTTCAAAAAGTATTTGCTGCAGAGGTGCCAGAAAGTGTCACCAAGAACAAGTTTCAATTTTAATTGAAAAACTGTTCAACCAGTGCTTGAAAAATATATTTTGATGTTAAATATAAATATTGGTTCATCGACCTGTTAAATTAATTAAATGAATTGTTATTTAGATATCTCATTACCACAACATAAATCTTAAACCTTTTCCACCTGGCATTCAGATGCATCTACAACTGACGACTGTTGAAAACATTGTGGCAAAGGGAGCAATTGTTCAACATGAGCCATTTTTGATTTTGCTGCAGAGTTTTCAACACAATTCAATAATACAATGTAATACTATCATTTAAAGAGCTTTTCCATGTTTTTGCATAGACAATTTCAAAGTTGTATGTGGCAGAATTGTTGTGTTTTGGAAAGGGTTATTTTGTAGCCTTTGGTATGATTAAGAGTTACTGTCTGTTAATAACAATATGTCTGAAAGTATATTTTATTTCAAAGCCGACTGCTTGAAGAAAAAAAGGAAAACTATGAAATATCTAAAAAAAACCTGCATCAATAAATTTGACAGTGTTGTCAAAAGTCGTCTTTATCAGATAAAGGCCTGAAATATTGATGTTTTCATGCATTTCAAAAGTAATTTTATTTAAGAATAAAAATTATTTCTGACAGTAGTAATTTTTAGCTCGACTATTCGAGGAATATGAGAGCTATTACAGTCACTTGTGCGTCTGTGTTGCAACTTTGGTAAAAGTTTGGCATGCAAGGCCACATATGCTATTGCTTTGAAACTTCACAGACTTGTTGGACATCATCAATTGACCTTGCAGGACAAGTCCCAAAACTATATATATATCAGATTTTGACATAATTATGCCCCTTTTTGGACTTAGAAATTCTGGTTAAAGTTTTGCATGCAACTACATTAAGAGTCAATATCTCTGTATTTACTTGATGCATTACATTGCAACTTTATACAACCCTTCCCAACCATCACACCTATGTAGATTATCAAGATAACTCCTGGATTTACTGCAAGTTATAGCCCTTTTTTTACTTAGAGATTCTGGTTAAAGTTTTGTGTGCAACTACATTAATAAGAGTCCAAGTTGAAGTTAGAAATTTGGGATAGAGTTTTGCATGCAATGCCTTTTCTCACAAACGGCATATACTATTCAAACAAGACTTATCTAACTTGATTTATAGTTATACACTATCAAGCCACTATCTCAGTAACAACTGTTGACTATAGTATCAAATGGCCAAATAGTCGAGCATGCTGTCTTGCGGACAGCTCTTGTAAAATATTATAATTGAATAAAAGTTTCTTCACAAAACAATATTCAATGATATGTTATATTTTATTATGTAGACACAAGTGTTTAACTGTCAAAATTATAGTTTGATGCATATAAAGAATTGATATAGAATGAAAAAAAATCTGTTTGACTTCATCATTAACCCTTGGTCCCTTTCCATAAAATTAAAGATGTCACAAAGATATTAAGCACTTTTCTTTCTAATGACAAATATTTGTAATTATGTGTAATATATATATGTCAATAATTAGTAAAAATCTATTTAAAAAATGGAAAATCTCTATAAATTGAAGTACATGTACATATTTGAATAACAGATAATTGCAGTTGCTTCAAAAGCACGGTGAAGCGCTCGTTTTGATTGGTTCAAAATCGATCACGTGACTAAAAGGAATTGCGTTTATTTTCCAATAACTGCAATTGATCACATGACCAGTTCACGGAACTACTTTCGGAAAATACCTTTAATTTCGACAGTTAACCGTAAAACAATGCCACAAATAATTATGCCGAGGTCATATTCAGCTTAGTTTAGTGAAAGTAATAATAAATAACACTCATGAGATATTATATCTATCACATAAAGAGATTTATGAGGCGTATTTCGATAAAAATGTACTTAACGTTTACAATATTTCTAGATGAATTTTACGGGTTTTTGGCGCCAAAGTGACTAACGTATGACGTCAAAATGCTGACGTGACGTCATTTTCCTAGTATTAGATAATTTTCCTAGTATTAGGTCATGTTCATCCGCGTAAAGAACATAACAAAGAAATCCCAATTTTCAAATTTATATGTCCCTTTTCAAACAATTCTTGTGTTGAAATATAGCTGTTTTTTTCTTAAACTGCAATTATAAAGGTTTAATGTATGTTTTGGTACAGTTATAAGAGTATAACACGAAATTGCCAAATTACACAGCTGACATAATGCCCTTCGGGCATTACATACATTAAACCCTTTATTAAACACAAATTGTAGTGTAGAAGAAATTGCTCAAGATGAAAATTCTCTGTATTTTTTTTAAAAGTTCGTCTGCTCTAATCACATCAAAATATGTCTGCAAATGGGAAAGGCTTGATATTATTTGTAGCCAACAAGTCAATTGATTATGATCTTCAGAGCAATGTAGTCACTAGTAGCTGCCAATATATTAGATTCTTGGAAAAGTACCATTTAGTTATTGCGAGCTGTTCTTATCTACGTCCCTGCATACATGTAAACACGTTTATTTGGGGTTTTGACACATTTTGTACACGTCATTCCAGTTTAAAAAGGAATCAATCAGTTGATATAAGAGTTGAATTGTTGTCCAAATTTACAGTTCGATCACAGTTTGTTTGTAAGTTCCCATCGCATCCGTAATAAAAAACATGTCGGCAAGGCAATACACTGAAATCGTGTTTACCGCGATATTCATGAAAGTGACACTTTAAAGCGAAAAAGAACGAATCAAGTAGACGGCGAAGTTTACCTTAAAACAGACATTTATAGAGTTTAATTCTTTTCACGTCTGCATTTTTGGATGACAATTGTCCTCATAGTAAACTTTGAATCAAGTATGTGTAATCATAGACGACACATTTAGCGATATTTACGAAAAACAAAAGGATGAATGAAAAAAAATGACAGATGATCGAAAATTACAAAAACGAACTTCAATAATAGCTACAGACGAAGTTTTCGTCACGCAACATAGTGAAAAAGGCAGATATTATACTGAACAGGAATTGCCGATCATTTGAACAAAGCAAATGCATAGTTATGTGGATTGACAAATTGAGATGCCAGCTTTGTGAAATAACGATAAAAATGAAAATCTATAAATAGACTATAAATGAATGGTACTGTCTTTTATTTCAGCTCTTAGATTAATTCGGGAACAAGAGTCGGTGCGCGGCCGCTTACGACATTTACAAACTGGACTAAATTGAGATCGGTTTAAAACGCGTTGGTGAATACGGACTAAATCTAAATCTCCGGGAATCCAAAAAGTGAACTAAATATTTAGATTAAGATTTAGTCAAAAATCTAAATTTAAAAGTTTGCTGAATACGGGCACTGATGCAGATCCGTAAAAAATGCGTCTGTATGTGGGAAAAGGTTAAGACAGCTACTCCGATTGTTTCCCGCTGCCACATGTACTTATTTTCGAGTGCTGAGTTTTACTAGTGTATTCTTTCTTCTTTTTTTAAAAAAAATGTATTAAAATTGTGTCACTCATGTGTAATAATAATGATGTATCATGTTTTCCCAGCTTTTAAAATACATAAAAGTATATTTATTATAACAAATATAAAACTACTACATTAATTGACTTGGAAAAAACATTAATTGTATGACAACTATTTTTATTACCAAGTATGTTAATTGTGTATGATATGCACACAGACCTTATATGCTTGTATTGTAAATAAACTTCTTATGTTATATTCTGTTCTGTTACAGGATGTCATGGAAGTCGTCGGTAATCTTATTAACACAAAAAATGAACATTTGTGGAGAGAAAAACTGGAGACGGTAAGAAACAATGAATATATCATCAAGTTTGTCTAAAAATATGAAGCCTAAATATTTAGTTTAATTTTACAAAATAATTTCACCAGTAATTTATGATGAAACTTTGTCATATTTTGTGTTGCACTTTTCACAAAGGCGATTATTCTTATTGTATTGCAACATTATTTAGACATTATCATACTTGTCGGTATTAAGAATATGTAGATTCAATGTCGGATATTTCACGACATCTTAATTGTATTACTTGTACTTGATGAATCATTTTTAATCTTATAAGCACTTACCTATTACGAACTTATTGTCTTCATTTTAATCAATCATGACACATTCATAGTTCGTTCTCTATATATATTTTTAAAGGGGTAAATACATACCATGTCTTTTTTACCAGGGGTTGTCAGACCGAACCCCAGCTCGGCCAAAACTATTTCAGACGTTTGACAAAAGTCATTGCGACTTGCAATCATTTGTCTTCAACCAATGGGCGTCTATAATTGGAAAAGCAGCCAGTTGCTTGGAAATACTGTTATGATAAAGCCAGAACTCACATCGGTATGTGAACTGGCAGCCGTGCTAAGATCTTGTATGAACATATTAAATACATCTTAATATGTAACTACATTCATAGATATTGTAACTGGAAACTTGTTGAATAGGGCGTCAATCCCAAATCAATCAATCAATACACATTTGCAGAACAACAGTGGGGCGGAGAGTGTTATCAAGTTCGTGGACATAATGGTATCAAAAGTATTGAATGTTGCCTCCAACGAGAGTATTAAACTGAACTTCACCAGTCCAGAGTTGTGTAAGTTTTTATATTTTAACTCTTATCAAACTACACTACATCCCTACAGACAAGTGTATACACATCAAGCCAAACGTATGCTTAACCCTTTCACACATACATCCAATCTGCAGCAGACGACATTAAAACTATTTGAGCAAAATAATGAAATATCTCTAGAAATAATTAAATTAATATTGAAAAGATTTTAAAATATTGTGGCAAAAGGAGAAATTGATCGTTTTGACATATTTATCCATTTGTTACGATGTTTTCAAAAGTCGCCTGCTGTAGAAGCTTTATGGCTATTTGTGGGCTAGGGGTTTATCTATCAACATGAAAGTGTAAATATTGAATAGAGTTAAACACATTGTGACAAAAGGAGAATGTACTCGGTAAATCACAAGTTCTATTGGCATTATATATCCTGATATCAATGGGTCGGTCGTAATATGAACCCCGTAAAGCCCCATTATCAATATCCCGGTGAAAATAGCAGGTATACCGGGATGATCCGGGATCCGAAAACTCAATTGCATGCTTACATTACCGTCGTTGAACCGGAGTGGATTTTATTTTATAATATTCAATCTCGTATTTGTTGAGAAAGGAATAAATTATCATGTGCAATATAATTTGAAGGAAATAAAGAACAGAAGAGAAATAAACTTATATATTATGAAGTAATTTCTTAAAAAAAAGGTATTTATTTTTGTTAAGAAAATACGAGGAATGAAAATAACTTTAATTCTATATAGATAAATAATCAATCTCATTTGTTTAATATTTGATTAAATTATCTTTTACAATGGAATTCAATATAATTAAGAACAGAACAGATTTAAACTATATATATTGTGATGTTATTTTTAAATAATATTTGCTTTGATAATATTCAATTTCATTAAAACCAGACATAATCTTCGTTGCAGTATTGGACGCTAGTACATATCTGGTGAGTGCATATTACAGGTCACCTCCGAGTGACCATAGCGTCAGCTAATGAAACTTTCGCCTATAAATCGTTAGGTATAAAAAGTGGAGATAAAAAAGGTACATATAGGAGATAGAGAAGCTGTGATGGCCGAGCGCTCTAAATGGTAAAATTACCATCTTGCTAGCAGAATCGAGCATTGGCTGTATCATTCGAGTTTAAAACGAGCACCTGCTCATGAATAGTTCGTGTCATTTGGAAACGACCTTTTGTGTGATGTCGTCAGATCCAATAAACCCACATCAAAGTATCTTGATCTGATTTTAAAGATATTGAGAGATATGTTTACCTGGCAGTTTAACTCTTCTTAGTATATACTTAACGTAAGTATTATACCACTCCAAGTTGTTTTACAATTGTGATAAAGTCCCTCTAATACAGTTGTTTCATTTGAAGTGTGTATTCTATTGTAGATGTGGAAGTTGTAACAGCAGTTGAGTGTCAAGAAAATATCACTTTTCCTAATCATAAGGAAGTAAACAAGGAGTCAAACTTTGCTCAAACCATGTGCCCGGAAGGTAGGAAATCTATCAATATCGGTATTGTTAAATGATAAATTAGCTGCAATAAATAACTATAGTACATGTAATATTGAATATGTTTGTATACTATTTATATGCTTGAATATCATATCATACGGTTGTTTTGGTTTTGTTTTTAAAGTGTAGATGTGTATTATCCAATGTATATATATTTGCCATATTTATCTGATATGCAAACAGCAAAGGTCAAAATGGTTTGCCGATAATCGTCAATAAAACATTGAAACTTATAACCTTTTTAACACTTTGTCTTGGCAATTTTTTTGTTGACAGGTAAATTTCTGGTCATTGCAGTTCAAAAGTCAAATGCAAAATGATTATACTTTTCCCCGAACACGTTTCGCATTTTAAAGAAAGCAAAAGTTGAACACAGCTTCAGGAAGAGGAAAAAGTAATCGTTATGAATACTATTCAATATAAGCCGTTTTCTCTCAAAACGAAAAACGTGTCTTCAAAAGTCGACATTTTGGATCAAGTGTGTGAACAGAAGAAATTGCACCTGTGGATAGATATGTTGTGGCCTTAGTAAGAAATAACATCTATGGCCGTTTGACATATGTGTGGACATTAAATACTTGTGTGAGACTATGCGGATGTACAATCTCACCAAACATATCACTGTTCGCTCAAGCAGCCTAGCCCCGATGGCCGAGTCGAAAGTTACACAGGCTGTCAATCCATCGGCTATCAGTTCGAAATCACGCTCGGCCAACATTTTTCCCGACACTTGAAACAAGTCGAAGCAACGCGCGTCATTCGTAATCCAGCAGTTTGCTAACAGTCTATATATGGTAAAGCAGTAAGTTGCTTAGGTAGACTGTTGTATACAAAACTGTCGTGAGAAGTTCCGAAGAGGAAACCCGTGGTTATATGAACTGGTTGTCGTGATATGACAGAAACAGTATTGAAAATGGCAGTAACCCCCAAGCAATCAACTTTTTATGCAACAAGACCGCAAACAGTCTCTTTTTAAAATTCCAGGCGTCAACACTACAAGCTACAGTGGTGTCATATACAATGATATAGGAGGGCTTATTAAACTGCCAACTGTTAGAGGAAACATGTCGAAGTTGGTTGATGTTTCAAACAGGTTCAATTCTTCTTATCTTTATTAGCGGTGATTTTATTGTGTCGCTATATATGAAATGTTGTGTTGCAGTAACGATACCTGGCTTTCTACTGTTCTACGAGGCAAGAGGAAAAAATGATAGTGTGTGAGACCGAATGTCGAGAGAGACGTAAAATTGCCCAAGCTCGGAGTAGACAATAAAAAGTCAGGTATTGCTGCTGCAATGTAATACTCCTTTTATTATCTACCTAAAAACACTTATGACACCGAATGAAGACGAATAATACAAATTTCCATATTTTCAATAAAGAAATATCACAATTTATACATAAGATATATTGTAAATCATTACCCACTGCTTCATTTAGAATGACATGAAATCACAGTTCAATGGCGTCATCGCATATTTCAGTGACGTCCGATTCCCATTTTTTGGAATTTTAATAAGTGGATTTGTATTTCCGTGAAACAATCTGCATGCATTTGCGCTTGAAAATGTGCAGGTATAAAATAAAGAGTGTTTGCTATTTCCCATGTTTAAAGCCAATCCTAATATGGTCAACAGAGCTGACGCATTCGCCAAGTACGTTTGGTAATGAAACTATTGAAGCACGAAATCTTCACCTCGCTATTTCAAATATACCGTAAATTGTATACACTTTATGGGCTGACATAAATATAAGCAATCTATTGAATGAAATTATTATGAAACGAGGTTAAACTAAAACCATAAAAACAGCCTCGCTGGTGTAAGGTTGTTGAAGCGCGTCCGTCTCGGATGCGGGTTCAAGCCCCGGTCGGGTCAAACCATAGACCTTGAATATGGTATTAATGGTATTACCCCATTTGCGCTCAAGATTGTTGGGTGAATCTTCCGAGTGACTGATGTCAGGATAAATAAACAAGCAAAGGCGGTAACGTACTCATAAAATGCTGTGATATAACTGACAAAATAATGAAAGAGGCGTACAAAACTATGCACACCAAAGACACACCTGAATCAACATATGAACTATAGTTATAAAGACATGATATAACTGAAATTCTTGTTTAAGACAACGAAACACTCTTACAATCGAACGACTAAATCTAGAATGTATATTTCAATGTACATGTCAAACACTTACAATTGAACGACTAAATCCGGAATGCATATTTCAATGTACATGTCAAACTCCTACAATCGAAGGACTAAATCCAGAATGTATATTTCAATGTTCATGAAAAACTCTTACAATCAAAGGACTAAATCCAGAATGTATATTTCAATGTACATGTAAATCTCTTACAATCGAACGACTAAATCCAGAATGTATATTTCAATGTACATGCAAAACTCTTACAATCGAAGGACTAAATCCAGAATGTATATATTAATGTACATGTAAAACTCTTACAATCGAACGACTAAATCCGGAATGTATATTTAAATGTACATGTAAAACTCTCACAATCGAACGACTAAATCCAGAATGTTTATTTCAATGTACATGTATAACTCTTACAATCGTACGACTAAATCCAGAATGTATACGAGTATTTCAATGTACTTGTAAAACTCTTACAACCGAACGACTAAATCCGGAATGTATATTTAAATGTACATGTAAAACTCTTACAATCGAACGACTAAATCCAGAATGTATATTGCAATGTACATGTATACCTCTTACAATCGAACGACTAAATCCAGAATGTTTATTTCAATGTTGATCCTTTCTCTTAAGTTGTATGAGACAAGTGTGCTGATAAACATTAAATAAACACAAAAATACAGAACTTATGATTAGAATGTAAGATGTAGTGGCGGTCATCACGATGTACGCGACTTGCACCATGAACCTTCAGTATTACGTTATTAATTACGGACGCGTATTCACCATTCAATCTTGCAATTTTATTCTACACGTAACTCTTATTGTAAATTTGTTAATTAAAACAATTTCCAATTGGCTTAACCATCATGGTCTAGTAACTCTCGTTGCCTATTCGCAAAGTAAAACAATCTAGGATTGGCTTGATCATTATTGTCTACTAACTCTTATAGTAAAATTTCAAATTAAAACAATTTCCGATTGGCTAAACCATACTTGTCTACTAACTCTCATTGCATTTTCGCGAAGTAAATCAATTTCCGATTGGCTTTACCATTATGATCTACTAACTCTTATTGTAAAATTACAAATTAAAAAAAATCCGATTGGCTCAACCATAATTGTCTAATAACTATCATTGCCTTTTCGCAAAGTAAAACAATTTTCGATTGGCTTTAACATTATGAGTTACTAACTCTCATTGTAAATTTGCAAAATAAAACAATTTCCAATTGGCTTAAACCGTAATTGCAAATTTGAAAAATAAACAATTTCCGATTGGATTAACCATTACAGTCTTATATCTCATAATGCAAATTCGTAAAGTAAAACAATTTCCGATCGGTTTAACCGTTATGGTCTACTTACTTTAATTGTAATATTGCAAAGGGAAACAATTTCGATCTCCTAACTCTAATTGCAAACTTGTAAAATAATCTTATTTAATCTTGATAAAGACCAAGTGGTTGACAATTTGATTATTAAAGAATGTTATTGATATAAAGTGGTTAACAATTATAATTTAGCCAATCAGCTATTGTGATACTTAAAAACATTTATAGTACCCTTTGATTTACTAATTATATTAGCTTGAGGAGCGGTAAGTGTAAACCATTGTTTAAACTATGTTTATCCTGTTAAAACGTGGGATTCGCCTTCGTCATTTTCTCCTTTGCATATTTTGAAAACTTCCGGCTCTTGTTCGGAAACCCGAGGTCGCAGGTCAATCACGTAATAAAACTTTTTGTCACACACACACACACACACACACACACACACACACACACACACACACACACACACACACACACACACACACACACACACACACACACACACACAAACACACACGCGCGCGCACACACACACACAGACAGCCGGAAAAGCCTGACAATCTAGCGAAGCGAATCTCAACATACGGTATCTCCGTGATGTTGACTTTTGGGTGGATGTTTGAACGGGGTTTTAAGCCGTTTTCAGCAATATTTCAGTTACATCAGGGGGTTTCCTGACCACAATATTGTCATGATGTATGTTGAATAATGTAGCTCAGTTCAGAATTCTAGGTGGGTTCGGTGTATCTAAAAGTTTATGTTCTAGAATTGCTACGTGACCCTCAGACCCTATATCGTGGGTACTCTAAAGAAGATACTGAGACAAGTCGTTTAAATATCTACCAGGATTCTAGACAAGTTGAGTATTTCAAATTCAAAGCCCTTATTTGACACTCAATCCCTATGTTGCGGGAAATCAAAAGAATCGTCTCAGTTAGACGATTCATTTGAGTAACCACAATATAAGGTGAGAAAATAAATTATCTCCTCCCTTCATCTAGACCTCTGACTTCCAGTAGCTTGCACATTGTTTGAAAACTTGTGTAGTGGATTAAGTTGACAGGATAGTTGATTGATCGATGTGTTTGCATCGTTCAACAGTGTATAGAGTTCCTGAGTAAATTACCAGTTCCGCCTTCGCATAAGTCACATGGCTATCCGTGAATACAAAGGAAAAATGTCACTACTGCTATTTTCGGTACGACAAACGCCGCGAAACGAATAATTATCCAAAGGTTTTCGATGCGTACAATCTATCATGACCCCTGCACCACTACTGCGGTAGTAAAAGAGTGAATCAAATGTTGATGTATGTTTTGATTTGTAATTACAGAAAAATGGTGCAGCAGACGATACTTTCCTTCAGGAATCCTGATTTCAATGGAACAGTCTTAATCAACATTAAAGTGGACAACCAAGTAAGTGAACAATGCGTAACATAAGTTAATTGGAATTTTACGCCGTTTTCAATAATATTTTACTTATAACAGGGCGGCAATGTTTTATATAACTACTTTCATTGACTTCCATTGACATGTTTAAATGAACTGATCGGATTTGAGTTTGACCTTGTTTTTAACGGTATTTCAGTTGTATCACGGTAGTCTGTTCACAGAACGTGCTTTGCCTGGGTTTCTCAGACCAGGACGCCACACACTATTCTTCCAATACAAATGGCTAGCTTCCAACAAAGACTATTAAGCCAATCGATGGAAGACGAATGACGCTTGTCACAGCGACATTTGTCAATCTCGACCGAACTAGGGTTCAATTCGAAAATACCTCGACGTTACGGACTGATCGGTCGGGCCTCTACTACTGTTATGAATGAAGAACAAATACTTTCACATATCTATGAGTGTGAAATATTGATTGTTATAGTCTTTGCGTATTCAAATGTCGTATATTGAATTTACATAAAACATGGTTGGTATACGGTAAATTAAATTAGAACTATCATAATTTGAGCCCGACCTCGCGAAAAGGTACACGCTGGCTTTTGTTGACAGTGTAGATCTAGATTAGCCTGTACATCCGCTTATTAAACATATTCTGTTTACATGTGTAGATTCTGATAGGATGGAACAGATGTACAGTTCGAACTGACCATACACCTTTCGGAAAGGCCAACTGGTACCTTTTGTTATGGCCGGGTTCATATATGGATACGGTTCCCCTTCAGAATGGTCGTTTAATCCGGGCTTTTCCTGTTCATAACCTTATTATATCACCATAATATCACGACCGGTTAACAGATTAACTCATACGAGCATTTTCTATAAATGAACGGCGTTTAGTGAAAACCAACCGTAATACAATTACTACATGTGTAGATCCAGAATAGTCAGCACTTCCGATCAGCCTGATCTGGCTATTCAGTCATGGCCAATTAGGCATAGCGGGTTTCGGGAAGAATCTGTAAAGTAAAGTAGTATTAATGTAGATGCTAAGCATGAATGCAGGTGTTTAACCACACGGTAATATATACTTAAATATCAGTGTTCTTGGGGAACTACTTAAATTCATGTTTTATTTCAGAAACATAAAGATCCCGAGTGTGTTTTTCTGGATATAAGGTATGGTATATACCCCCATTTCTCAGCTAACATAAAAGTTAAAAAGTCTACAAGCACGTTTCATCTGCTCTGCTTTGGCTGATACATAGAGTTTAATTAACATTGTTTTCATGATACGGGATTTAAATCCCAAGTGGAAGAGATTCTTGCGATATAAAAACGAGTGAGCCATAGCACACGAGTTTTTATATGCAAGAATCTCTTTCACGAGGGATTTAATTCCCAAATCATGAAAACAATGTTTATAAAACTATATATTATATACTCGGCGATAATTTTCATTTTTAAACGACAATACCCCTGTGCAGCTCATTTATTTTGAGCTCAGAAGTGGAGAGATCTGAATGACGTAATCTGCCAGTTTTGCAATGACGTCACTATATATATATATACGTGACGTCACCGACAATGTGTACATTGATTGAAATAAACTTGTGTCATGTCGATTCAATCTCTTATTTGCGGATTTAAAAGTGCAATTCTGGATTATTTAACGGTTCATCATGGAAATAAAGTGTTAAGTAGTGAAAACGGAGCTTAAAAGTGTTTAAAAGAGATTTTAAAAAAGTAGTTCAGAAAATCCGGCTAGTGAGCTATATCGCACACTAGGCGATATTGCCCAGTAGACAAAAAACATGTTATAGTTTTTCTCAAGTTGGGAAATCTCTATATTTTATCATTCAGTATATAATATAATCTGAGGAACCTTCCTACGTTAGTTATAGTGTAAACTAGTGTGACCAAAGGACAAATTGCTCTGATTAATTTCACCCTTTTATTACTCCATTCAATTTACTTTCCATAGAATTTCATTTAATGTGCTTAATTCAAGTTCATGATTGAAAAGAAGAATCTCATGACTTTGTTTTTGTTTGTTTTGATATGTGTTAGAATTACATATATTTGACACAGCAAGATAATGGTGGACAAATTCATTATAATTCTAGATTTAAAGAATTATCAAAATATCAAAGGAACACAAGTCCTAGTTGGCCAATAGATATGATTTAAGCAATCACAATATATGTTTTTTTTGTATATATGTTAATATAATTTAAGCCAAGTTAGGACTGGCAAATAAAGAATAAAGGTCTTGGACAATATTTGAAATCTCTTTGACTTCCCTATCAAGCGATTAGTGTTTCCCATTTCCAATATTTCCCATAAATTGGCTGCTAGATGACTTTAACTATTTCCAACTTGTAGACGCATTTTGACGCAACCGCTGCAGACCGAATTTCAATTATTATGACAAAAGTAGAAATTGCTCTTGATGAGCTATGTCTCAATTTGTCACTATTTATTCAACTCTTTTCAATTAGTATGCTTTCATTTACAGAGAATTTTCAAATATTGGCAAACTTGTTCTCAAAGTGCACTGCTGTAGATTTGTTGTATGTGGTAAAAGGTTAAATGTGCTTTGAATGTAAAGCTGTGCCACTAAATGTTAAACGGCGCACTACGAAAACCAACCATACATCATCTGCGCAGTATGAACTAATCTACGCTATTGCCAAATTAGTCACGGAAGGTTCCAGGCAACTTCTGTAAAGCAGTTCCCATTTTGATCCCTAATAGCATGAATGTGCGGGCAAGTCTTTTCTAACATGTGGTAATAAATACGTCAATTTTGTTTATCACAAAGCACCGCACAATTGAATATTCATCGAATCGACCGATGTTTGTTATAACTTTTACCTCCTAGGGAAAACATGTGGTCTGACGAGGGATGTAAGCTGGTATCATATGACAGCAACTCCGTGCAATGTGAATGTAATCACCTGACCAACTTTGCGGTGTTAATGAGTGTTATGGACGTGGTACGTAGTACGCATGTTTGTTTGAATGTAATCAGCATATCAACTTTGCGGTGTTAATGAGTGTGATGGACGTGGTGCGTAGGAACTCATGTTTGTTTGAACGGTGTTTTACGTCGCTTTCAACGGTTTTTATTTAGGAAATATATCTTATTTTGAGTGATATACCGGCTCTTATATGTGTAGTAATTAATCATGAAGGCCTGAACGACAAATAGTGATATAAGAGCCGGCATAACACTCACAATGGGGTATATTTCAATTATAGCGCTTTTGTATAACTTAAATGGATACAACTTAGGGAAAATTATGTTCTGTTCAAACATGAAGTTGCTTTTCTAGATATAATCACGTGATGGCTATTTTATCTTTACTCCCCCTTGTATTTATTTTGCAATATTCACGGATTTTTTCAACTAACGAAACATTTAGAAATCAGTTTAATTTACAGTCAATGAACATTATATTTACATAACCATTTCAACCCATGGTTGAATACTATAACGAATGATAATCAACAAATGAATCATTTATTAGGACAAGAGCTAAAAATAGCAGTGTAACAATTTACGATGATTTATTAATGGCACGTGACTTCATTCATAAACTGTCAAGCCTATCGTAGTAACGCATGCGCACTAAGAAACGTTGTATGAAAAATACGCGGGAGGAAATGTCAACAGCTAAAAATAGTTCCGGAAGTTTAGAGTGATGTACTGCGTGTTAGACCACGCTCAAATCCTTTGTTATGTATACATAGAAGATATATTTTTAGTAGTATTAGAATTTCAGTTATATCACGTTCCCTTTGTTACTTATCGCAACGACTAGTAATCTCACTGTGCTTCTTTTTTTGTTTGTTGGTTTGAATGGTGCTTTTCGCTATCAAACAACAATAGTTCAGTTATATCAGGGCGATTCCTGTGTAAATTACCAATAACACCGGTATTATTTTTCTTGACATCGATGCATTAGTCGAAATTCTATCCGCGCAACCATGAGCGCCAAGGAAGGATGCCATTACTACCATTGTTAAAGTATTTTGTATGACCTGACCAATTATCGAATCTTGATCTCCCGCTTCGTAGTCGGACGATCTAGTGCTTGTTTGTGATTAAGCCATAAATCAGTAATGCTATGTCCCAACATTGCAAGAACTGCAGCTTTTGAAGTACGAATTACCTCTTAAAGAACACATATATATAATTAGTTTGATATAAATTCCTTAGGTTGCTATGTTATTTGTTATTTGATAAAAATGACAAGCTCTAAAAATAACACTCTTCGCTAACTTTGCAATCATCGAAGTCAAATATATATATACCGCTTATGTAACTTTACACATATATATGAAGTATATACGACTTTTTATTGAAAAGTTGAGAGAGACGCTTGAAAATACAAAAAAAAATGAACAAATGTATATAACACAATTTCTTTCTTTAGACATGTAAAGTGGGCTTGCTATAACTCGAACATACGATGAATCGATTATTTCGTTTGACTTAATACAGCAAAGCAGCAGTTCTGTTTGCTTAGAGAACACTAGAGCATGTCGATAACTCGAAGTAATGAATTGGTCCCTTTCGACTTCGAATTATCGCGAGTCAACTGATGGGTGTCTACCATGATTAAGTTTTAAATCTCGAATTTATTTTTCAGTCAATGCACAACAACACAATTTTGAATGTGCTGTCGATAGTAAGCTGCTGTATTTCTATGGTGTGTCTCCTGGTCACCATGGTGATTCATATCGTTTACAAAAGGTAAACTAATAATGGTATTACTAGGCTCAGTTCGTACAGGAACGTAGATAAGACGTCCCTGGTTCGTAAACAAAATTCAAATTTAGCACTGCGTCTATGAATGTTATTAAACACAAAAGGTATGAATCGTGAATCTGTTCCCAGGTAATATGTTGGTAAACAATAAATTCTTTGATCCCAATTTTTCGATCCTCAATAACATAACAGTAGGTTGCGAAAGTTGTTCAAATCTGGCATTTTTCCTTGCTTGTTTTGTAACAATAGTACAGTCTTGTAAGTAAATGTACAAGTACATGTTGTTAAATCATTTCCAAAACGTCACAGTGAGTCACGTTTTTGCCGAGTTTCTCTCATTATAAACTATAATCATGTATATTATACGAAAAAACATCATGAATGTTTTTTTTTTTTTTCATAACCCATGAAGCTTTCTGAAATGAAACTGGCAAAATCCCAGCGGGCCGCCAGTTTGGTTATGTATAAAATGAGACGAAAAACACGGATTGAAAATTATTGTCGTCTTTTTACTATTTTTTTAAAAAAAAAAATATCGATATTTAAGATCATTAAACTGCTGTCTTATTTTCGTGTTAATTTTACATGTGTACGCAAAAGTTAAAAATAAATGGATCTCTGTACAAAATATGTGTCTCCCGTTCGTCAAAAAAAAACAAACCACGGCAAACGACAGCATTAGCGACGTGACGTAATTTCCGTAACACTTCATCTTGGCGTAATGTCAAATGGTGAGACGTCGTTTCCCGCAAAAAAAGGTGGTATCAACATGAAAGACTCCAAATTCCTATACATGAGCTATAGACTCACTCATACAAAGTATACTTATTTATCAAACATTGTGGCTAATGGATAACTTTCTCATAATGAGCAATTGTTCTTTTGGCGACAATCATTTCCTAAGTCGTCTGCTGAAAAGGCTACTGAAACCGTCTCTTTTAGTGAAAGGGTTTAACAGAAATGTGACCCCTCACATAATTTGTTCCTGTCATATTATTCATACTAAGAAATAACTTACAAATGGTCTCCTGGTCTCTTTCTCGCTACCTGCCACTCCCCTCTTCTACTTCGTCTTATTGTTTTGATATGATTTACGTTGTTAATTGTTATGTTTGAATATGTGTTTGGATTAAAAACACAAACAATATCTAACAAATTTGAAATTCCAAAATTCGAAAAATCCGTCAGAAATTCTTTACTAGGTGGGAGAACCTTGGTGTCAATGAAAGAATTCTACACAACAATGTTAACAAAGACGACGTTGAAGTATGTTCTGACGTAACACAAACATCAAGATGTCATACATAGATCAGAGAACGTATTTTAAGCCACTCCAAACGTCATGCATCTCAAACAAACCAACAATTAATCGTTAAAAACTACCCGGCTCTCATGCATCACATGGCTTTTGTTTGTGATGCGTTCGGCAATCAAGTGTACCGGACAGAACATATCGGTTTTCTGATTGGCTAATATACTGCATCTTATTTGCATATCGGATCTATTAATTGTGTTACCAATGTTCATCATTTTCATATTAAATTAATTTATATATATTAGCAATAGTGATTGGTATTTAATTTGCGAAAAAATATGAAAGTACAATTATTGAATACAGTTTCAAACATTGTGTAAAAGAAAAAATAGCCCATTATGAGCAATATCTCGTTTTCTCACAATGTTTTTAAAAGCCGTCTCCTCCAGAAGCGGCACGTGTCGGCCGTATAAGAGAAAGGGGTTAAACATCTGCGTTGAACCTACCTGTTGATATATCTTTCAGAAAATTGACAGCGAAAAACCCTAGTAAAGTATTATTATTGACTGTTTTATGCGGAGCACTTATTTTCACCTACATCCTATTCCTGGCTGGTATTACCAAAACAGACAATAAGGTATATATGAGCCATTCCCTGCGAAAACCAACATTGTGGACTCTGCGTAAAGTATCGACCGCGTCAGCTTAAGCATGCCGAGCAGGCTTACCCGGTCAGACACTTTTCGCCTCCTGTGGATTCTGGGTCGATACATTACGCAGATTCCATAATGTTGGTGTTCTCGTATCCACGGTCCCCATTATTTAACACGTCCGGGTAGTCTAGATACGGATCTCTGCATATCGGTTTTGGAGTTGCGTGAATGTTCGTGAATACCGAAACATGTGTGATTGAGATCGATCATTAAGATCATCTCCGTGAAATTCTGATTGATTGATTGATTATTTGGAGTTGTTTTATGGCCGTTTATGACACATTGGAACATGCATATAGACTATATTCATAGGCTATGTATTATCCTGGTCAATTCACCTGTTACATGCTCATAAATAAACAAAGTCAGTTCGTCATATATTTCCGTGTAAACTGACCTTGATATGTATTCATAATACGACAGTTAAATTTGCACTCACAATATAAGTGAATGCTGCATGAATTCCATACATCTACGGAAAATAACCAACGCAATCGATTCTGCTGATAACTTGGAGACTCAGACAAATTATTATATGCAATTGTAGAAAATAGACTAATGTCCTAGTATATTTCATTTGCGATCCTTGGTTAACATCGGTAAAGCCACAGTGTATTGCGGTTTACAATCACAGATAACCAGATACTACCAAATAATAGGAAATACCTAAATTAAAAGTACAATAACAGGACATGTGAACAATTTTTATATCTATATAGGTTTATGTAAAGTGACATTGTTTTGTATTCATCATGAGTAATAGAGTATATTTTAATATAAATGTGATAATTAGGACAATACCAATTAATTTGAGTGTGACAATCTTATTACATTAATGCCTTTGTATGATCAGATTATATCGACTTCTTGATTTAATTCCAATTACATCCAATTGTTTAACTTAATTGTAGTTTATTAGTCTATTCAACACAAAGTAAATTTGCCTATCAAAATGGCAGACAAGGGAGATAATTATTGTAGTTGTGGGAACAATGTATTAACACTGGCACTGTAAAGTCAATAGGACATCAGGTTTATATGAAAATCCAACCCTGTTCGATGGACGATTTCGTTTCTTGCAGATTGTCTGTACTGCGATCGCTGTCATCCTACATCTTTCATTACTCACAGTGTTTTCTCTGATGTTGGCGATCGGAATTGATTATATGCTTATCGTTGTCAAACCGCTGTACAACAAACATCTGGGCAATCAGATGATTCTGGCATCGTTCGGTATGTAAACCCATTACATCAGATAACGCTTTTCCACCTGCAGACGAATTGGGACGGATCTGCAGCAGGAGACTGTTGAAAACATTGTAAAAAAGGTGATATTGCTCATAATGAGCAAGATCTCCTTTTCAATTTTTACAAATGTATTCAATGCTAATACATTCAGTTATAGAAATGTCGTATACTATTTCATCTAGATGGAAAGAAAGTAGTCTGCAGCAGATGTTTTGTTTGTGGAAAATGGATAATTATTTCCCAATAAGAGACGATAATTCACACCACTACGACAGACGACAGAGTGTGAAAAAGAAAAAGAAATGCCGTCGTTTTGTTCTTAATTCTGTTATAAATTATTAATTGAAGTAATGGCGTCTAATTGGCCCCAAACAAACGGGCTCAATTTTATTGACCTAATTACAATTTATAGTATCAAATTTGCATATAAGGGTTTACGTTTTATAATCATATGGGTTTGCACAATGTTCGGACATTTTATATGTGAAATGACACCACGATTCTTATTATAGAATCATTCGCATAATACTATATATACTTAGATGTATAAGTTATTTTAGAATTATAGAGGTCGAGAGCTTTAAAAATGAAGCAAGTGTTCAGAAGCACCCTTCAGGAGAGACCACCAACTCCCTAGCCTTCCCTACCTTCTATTCATTCTAAAATAATCCCCCTTTTAAATTAGCCATACTATCTGCGTCTGCTGATTTTAGGCAGGATACGTAAACAATTCCCTCATTGAATGTCAAAGTTAATCTCTTTAAAGTAGCCACCGTGTCCAGCGTATGGTAATTTAAAACCGGATGCGTGAACAATACCCTATTGAAATGCCAATGTAATCCTTTTCAAGTCGCCAAACTGTCTGTGTATGTTGGTTTTAGAACGGATACGCGAACAATACCCCATTGAAATGTAAAATAATTCTCTTTTGAAGTAGACACAGTGTCCAGTGTATTTTGTTTAGGACCGGATACGCGAACAGTGCCTTATTGAAACATCAAAATTACTCTCCTTTACAGTAACCACAAGGTCCAGCGTATGTTGATTTTAGGCCGAAAACGTACACAATACCTCCTATTGAAACGGTTTCATAATGTCAAACAGGCTAAGAGACACCTGCAACGAACGAGTTTTAACTTATCTGGGTGTAACCCTTTTTTACTGCTGTTCAAAAAGTTTACCCCTTATGTTGAAATATCACAAAGCCGTAAAATGATTACAATGACACTTTTACAATTCAATGGCGGAATTGTTCACACATATGGCCTCAAATCAACAGACGCAGACAGTATGGCGACTTTGAAGGAAAATTATTTTACGATGATCAGAAGGATTTACTTGGCAAATTATTGGGCCATTGTCTACACACCTGGTGTGACAAAAGACATTTCTAATGAAATACCTGATGGTGATTGTGAAAAAAGAAGATCATGATCATAGATCCCGTGAAAAACATCGCTTGATAGGACATGCGCATCTTTCATTTGAGATCTGGACGTCCTAAGGCGTGCATGTAAAATGGTAAATTTATTTATGTATTACTTGTGTGCTTCGGCTCGACTAAACGACATACAAAAGGGATATATCGTGTTGTATGAAAGTCGCATGTACGGTGTCCCGAAACAATGTAGCAAAGGTTTGGTTGAATTTGGTTGAATTTGTCCGCCTTGAGATTTCGAGGGGTCCAACAACGTCATGCCCGCTAGAATATTTTGGTAGACTAGAGACACATAGTTAGTGGTCTCGCCTGAAGGGTGTTTCTGAACACTTGCTCTATTGTTAAAGCTCTGGACCTATAATTCTTAAACTATCTTATACTTCAAAGTATATATGCAAATGATTCTAAAATTAGACTCGTTGTGTCTAAATATTCAACTTACGTACATTGTACAACACACATGATTGAACAATTGCCGCTCAAGGTTCAATCCTTATATGCAAATGAGATACTATAAATAGTAACTATGCCAACAAAATGGCGCCCGTTTGTTTGCCCCTACTATTAATGCACTACTTATTCATACAATTGATATCTACTTAATAGTGAGAAACCTCATTACATGTGTTTAAGATAACTATATACTGGATATTTTGGGAAGAATCATGTTTTTGCCGTTCATTATTTCAAGTTACTCCATTGTATAAATAACTTGTGACCTCTTGTTACCTCAATTAAACAAAATAATTGTTTATTTTAGGAATACTATTAGATGTGTTATACCCTTTACCACAATGTCTTGGAAAACCATTTACTACCCAAGAATAGAAGTGTTCAAAATATAAATTACAATAAAAAGACATGTTTACGAAATGGATTCATACTGAAGTCATCAAATGTGATACTAAATTCATAGGATTTCAAGGAGAAATGCATTAAAATTAAGTTGAACATTTGTAATCAATAGTATAAGTAACACACAATCAGAGAAACGTTAACACATTTAATATCTGGAAAACATTAAATGTTATTGAGCGAAAAGTTAGTTTCTATAGCAGTGAAATGCACTGTACGATTCAACTGTTTTGCAGTTTGTCCAGCGGTCATCGTAGGAATATCTGCTGCGGCTACAAGACTAAACGGGTATGGGAATGACACAGCGTAAGTACGACGATGTTTCAAATTAATTAATTCATCACAAAGCGCATGTAGGAATGCGGTTTCAATGAATTCAATAAACCATGGAAAGTGTGTTGCATCATCTGAATAAAGCTTCATACCAAGTTATTTATTATAAATATATCATATCATAACAATCGTCAAAGGCATTTGGGTAATCGACTATGGCAAAACGTTTATCACTTGGTCCACGAAGTCTAAAAGCGTCTGCTCTTTACAAAGTCCATGTGTAATCTCTCCTGACTTCCGGGAACTCGTGAGCATGTGCCAATGGTGGCTGCCATCGATAGAGGGGTTTCAAAACACTTCTACCTTCTAAGGAGGTGTAAATGCAATTCCACCACACAATGAACAGCCGTTTTTCATGAATCTCATGATCTAATGATCTAATGAAATAACTTGTATTGCATGACTTTACTTACTGGCGACAATCGGATATCCGTTAAATACAGTGTTGACGATTATCAATGGGCGAATTCACTAGTTATGCAAATGAGTTTATCAGAATATAATTCACTGTCATTTCTCAATGACCATATGAAAATCATAAAGTCAAAATCCGTCTATGTTTCGTCCACCTCCCTCCATTCTTCCACTCTTCCATACTTGATCTGGTAATTTGTCTATACATCCTTGTCATTATATTTCCACAGATGTTGGCTAAGTATGGAAAACTCGGCGAGGTTGGCCTTCATCATTCCAGTTTGTTTAGTAGTGTGTGTAAGTTATTTCAACTTTATGAGGCTACTAAAATCACGAGTTTACTTTTTAGGAGACTTGGTTCAGGGCAACCTTTGAGAAACCCGTGTCAAACAAAATAAGGTGTATCAGTACTGTATTCTGCTTTACCTCAGAGTTTGGTTGTCTTAATTCAACCCTTTCCCACATATATCAAATCTGCAGCTGACGACTTTAAAAATGTCTACTCAAATATATGGAAAATCTCTATATGTTTGTAGGTATAATTCCTGGAAAAAATTGAAAACCTTGTGGCAAAAGGAGAAATTGCTCGTTTTGAGCAATTTCTCATATTGTCACGATGTTTTCAAAAGACGTTTTCTGCACATGTGGCAATATGCGTCTAAAGGGTGTGAAAGGGTTAACGAACAGGGTTGTAACACTAACAACATGAGTTTTATTTTTAATCACATTAGCATTTCCATCATGACTTGGTGGTTAAGCCGCCGGAAATGAGACCCTTCTTTCGAAGATCACTTTCGCTTGTGGCGTTCGAGAGGGAATACCTTTGGGAAGTGCATTATTCCTAGCCCACCATTGTGTTGTCGCTTGAAGCGGGATCACGGAAAGCTGTAATGCATCCGTGATACGAGTGAAAACAGTTTACATGGGCGTAGATATTCAAATTAATAAAATCTACAAAATTGTACTTGCCTGTGTATTATGTTGGTTTTACTGCCGCTTGTAACTGTATTGCATTTAGTTACACAGAAAGATGTAATACGACTGTGGTACGAGTGAAATACGGTTCAAATTCAAATTCATAAACATGTGCCCATTGTGATTTCATGTGAATGATGCTGGTTTATTGCAACTTCTTGCAGGTGAACATTGGAATCATGATTGTGATATTCAAGGCCATGTTCAACCAGTCGACCATAAAGAAGAAGTCGGGAGAAGAGAAATTACGGTCAGTTAGATAGATTTCCACTTTCTAGTGAAACGCCGCGATAGAAATGGAGAATTGTTGAACACGTCTAAAGACACAATACAATACAATCAAACGTTTTTCACAATTAACATAACCCTGATCTAACTGCAGAGACACGGCTGTTATACGTTATGAATAGTGTTCTATTTCGATAAACAAAAGATACATGTATAGATAAAATTTGACTTTGCTTGCATTATCAAAACATAACAATAAATAGCGGGTGCCAATCAGGCGTGAAATGTCACCTTTATTAAAACAAAATGGGAAGAGGAGCATGAGTATAAGTAAACAGGTTTTACCTGTCGATCGTTAATCTTCGCCTATCTCCGTCATCGTTCGGCTGTGCAATCGGTACCTATGTGGCTATTACATAATTAATACGTTAAGGTTGGTGATTCAAGTATCACTGTCCTAATAGTTTAGCTTGTAAGAACAAAGATGTTCAGAATTTAAAGATAACTTATCATGGGTTCGATTCGCACGTTATGCGAACATTTTTATCAAGTAAACAGGGTTTACCTGTCGCTCATTAGTCTTCGCCGATCTCCGTTATTATTCGAATGTGCAATCGGTATCTATGATTTTATTACCTAATTAATACGTTAAGGTTAGTGATTCAAATATCACTGTCCCTAATAGCTTAGTTTGTAATAACAAAGAAGTTCATAATTAAAGGGTATTATTATTACAGTTGTACCCGATGTTCATGTTAAATGAGTTATTAATTAGATTCGAGCCGGAGATAAAGATTTTCAGAGCGCAACTCCTGAATACAGATTAGTTACCATTTTTTATAGCTGTAAGATAAATAATATATAATTGCCTTAAGATAGCATGGCATTAAAATTATATGACACTTCTTAAAAATGGAAAAATCATCTGATTTACAAGTTTTTACTCGGACCTCATGTCACCTCAGTAGTTTTACAATAAAAGCTATATCTCGCTTATAATTCCATTAACTCTAACACAAGTGGGTACTTAACTTGCTATGACTGTACTATCTTTAACAATAATAACTTTTTGGCCAATATCTTAAGGTAAATTACAGCCATTGCGATCAGAAAAATTGGCCGTTGAAACGTAAATGTACCTTGTCAATATATAGTAAAATGCTATTTTTAGATTCTAAACGAAACTGGCACCTGTAATACTAACATTTAAAAACTCTTGGTACAATACGTGATTGTTTTATATTGAAGATTTTGAAAATTCCAACCATTATCGAATTGTATGTAAGGTTAACATTTGAAGAAAAAATGTACGTCATAATAATCTTCTATGTCAATTTGACAAGTAATGACTTTATTTGTATACATCAAATTATTAACCCTACAAATTACCTAGCTGGACTAGTCTTATCAGAGTATTTCCATTGTGATAGATAGAAGCTTACTAACAAGTTTTGTGTGAACGGTGTATATCTTGAATAGACTAGGCAGATGCTGATTGGAATTTACACTTTTCACAAAGGCAAACTTGTACCTGAGATAAGGTAACCTTATCTCAGGAACGGATTCAAGTATAATTAATTTTAGCCAATGTATGTGTATAAGGGGACATTCTAGCGTCGTATTAGAGCATTCGCCTTCGGATTCAAAGGTCCACGAGCCGACCCCGATCAGGTCTGATCTTTTCAGAATACAACGATGGCGCCCAATAACGACTACATATGAAAAGGCTCGAGAACGTTTCACAACACTCTCAAACAGGTATATGTAGCGAAGGTATATGCATAAGGGGACACTTATACTGCCTTGCTAGCTTTAGTAGAGATGCGGTAGAGCGTTCGTGTTTGGATGAGAATTAAAGGCCGATCCGGGGATACAAAACAACGACCACTTGATAGTTGGCCCTCGTCGATACTGACCGAGCTATCGGGTCTCGACAAGTGATGTGTAGGTTTTTTTTTAAATGCGATTTTAAATAATTAATAACTCCTTCAGTTTTTGTCCACAATTTCGTTTCAGGACTTCCATCCGGAATATCTTTATGTTGTCCCCAGTGTTCGGCTTCACCTGGATTATTGGCATATTCGCTGTCAACAAGGAGACAATAGCGTTTCAGTATATCTTTGTAATACTAAATGGTTTACAGGTATGCTAAAAGTTTGCGTAACCCTATCCTACACACATATACTTTTTGATCCAATTACAGCAGACGTCTTTTGAAAACATTGTGGAAAATGCTAAAAGATTGCATCAAATGAGTAAATTCTACGAAATGTATTCAATTGTGTTACAAATAATCATCTATAGCAGTTTTCTATGTTTGTCTTTCCATTTTCAAATAAACAAAATTGAGAGCATGGTAGCGAAATAATGAAATTGCTCATTATGAAAAATTTCTCCTTTTCCACAGTGTTTTCAACTCAAATTCTTGCAGGCTTTTCATTAAACGATAGATTTGAGCAGACAATTTAAATTTTGGACCAGTTAAGAGTCTATTTCACAAAGGTGCTGAACACCAGAAAATAGAAAGCTTAAGTTTAAATCTGTTCAAAAATTTGAAATACTAGAATCATAATTTCTTGGATAAAATAAGAGTAACAATTTCATGTTCCGGTACCATAAACATTTAAAAAATTATCGTTTATGCTTCATTTTTACTGGGTAGACAGGTTTTATGACTTTCATTTTACTGGGTAGACAGGTTTTATGACTTTCAATTGACAGTTTTTCAACATGTTGATCACCATCTGGAGTTCAGCACATTGAAAAAGAATATGTAAACTGAATTCATTATTTCTATGTTTTCAAATCCCCATACTTCGCAGCCATAGGTAAAAATAGGGATAATAGTGTGTTCAAACATTATAATTTGGAGTTTAACAGGGAGATCTAAGTTATAGATACGAACATACATAAGATGCATTGCTTTTTTGGCTTGCTCTGTGAGATATGTTCATGCTGTTAAGAAGGACCCGTTGCTTGTGAAATATATACCAAGGCATTTATGTCAGTTATATTTATATATGTTTCGTTTAAATTGAAATGAAATTTAGTTGGGGTTCGTGCTTCGAACACAATAACTTTACGTTTATATAGGTTGACTTTCAGTTGCCATAGATTGCAGTAGTCGGAGAACTTATTGGAAGCATTTTGAAAATCATTCTCGTCGTCAGAGACAATCTAGCTATAATCTGCATAAACAATGATGAGTGTTAATATGTAGATATATTCCATTTGCATCTGAAAATACCAAGGATTGTTGTAAATCAATTGGAAATAACGGGAATATCACAGGATTTTTTTTTTTGAAGATTTCCCATTTACAAAGATACAGAGGGTTTGATGTTATTATATCAGATATATAGAATTGTGGGAAAGAAAAACCCATACTGTTTATAAAAATATCTCTCAAATCAAATCGGGCATGCGTATTATCCTATTCAATGTATTTCCGAGACACGATTAGATTTTTCTAGGCCTAATTTTTTTAAATATGGAAAATAGGTAAACTTACATGTAACTGTCCTACTTTTACATATACAGTTGAGTTAATGTGTGGCATTGTCTGGACCTCGAAAAAAACCTGATCACTGAATATATTTAATATACACCGCTAATAGCCTGTCATGTATGTGCTAAAATATACTTAGAAATGTTTACTTTTTCACTATTCGACATGTTTTGCATTCACATAGAAGCTCAACATGTATCTAAATCATCATAACGGACCATAACAGAGTATATAACAAGGATAGGTGTTCTTTCTGAGAACTTTTAAGCACCAACATTCTTGAGAATACATCAACAAAAGACAGAAGTGCGGTTAAGCAAAACCGTCTTAGCACAAAATTTACTCGCTTCGCTTGTGCCTAATTATTTCGAATCGGATGCAAGATATAATAAAGTAAATGCTTAAAACATTTGAAACGTTTTTATCATTGTCAATTGTATCTTAGTTAAATTGTTTTTAAACAATTAAAAATTAACAATTAATTTACAACTGTAAATAGTCAAATGCATTTAAATTTAGTCAATTGTAATAAAAACCTTCTCGTAGTATTGCTCCATTGCATTTAAAGGTCAAAAGTAATGCAACGATCCCTGACGCGCTTAGTTTTTATTCTATTCTAATTACAGTCAAATTTGTGTTAGCGGTCACTACTGTTAAGCAGCTAATTTGCATTAAGAAGCCACTTCAATATCAATCAAAACAATAATTACTTCTTTATTTGACTTGTGTTAAGCAGCCAGCAGTGTTCAGCAGCCAAATTCTGGCTTTCCCCTGGGTCAGGCTGCTTAAAACAAGATTGACTGTATGTTATGTTGTCAATCTATATGAGTTTTAGTTAAACTAGTCTGTTTATAGTTAATTGATGAACATATACTATAGTGTGACAGCTATTTTCATTGATTATCAATTAAAGCTAAATGGTTCTTAGTGAAAATAGTCTGTTTATAGTTAACTGATGAACATATATTATAGTGTGAGAGCCATTTCCATCGAGTGTCAATGAAAGCTATATCATGTTTAGTTATAATAGTCTGTTTATAGTTAACTGATGAACATATACTTAGTGTGGCAGCTTATTTCATTGATTATCAAGAAAAGCTACATGAGTTTAGTTCTAATAGTCTGTTAAAAACTGATGACCACATATTATAGTATGACAGCCATTTCCATTGCCTTCATAGTTGTTATCAATGGTTAACCTCTCTAAGCAAAGTGAGTTATGATTAATTGTCCCCAATAAGTATTATATTCTTTTAAATTTTAATCTGAGATATCATATAATGTATCCTGTTGAATTAACTCTTTCAGCGCCAATGGCAATATTGAGGTTTATGCAAACAATACAGGTTCAGGGGAGACAAGTCGTAACGAGCTGTGTCAACTGAAATAAGCATGTTTGTCTTTTAGTTATCCAAATAGTCCACAGTTTTCTTTTTACATGGGATATGGTGACGCCCGATCTTGAACATGGAATAGTCTACTTTAACCAATCCGGCGCTGCAAGAGTTAAACAGAGTGAATTTTGACTGACTGAGTCATCATCTTTTCCAGAAGATTATCCACAATTACACAGACACGCATACCGCAACATTATAAACATAAAATATACCTAATGTTTAATAAATAAATAATATGTGCATGTTCTCTTTTACAGGGTGTTTTCATCATGGTGTGTCACTGTATTTTAAATAAAAATGTAAGAGGTTTATACGTCAGGTTTCACCTCAGTGCGGAATTTCATAAATTCTATTCGTCCATGTTCAAAATTAAACCACTTCATTTCTCGTCCAATAGGAAATTCGGAAAATTGGGAAAATGTAATGTTTAAGTGACACACAATGCAGATTGAAGGAGAGACAGCTAATTATGAGATGTCTCTCCCGAAACGGTATTGTTTGCAAAGGGCTTTAATTACTCTTGGCAAGTAAGGGGTTAAATCTCACATATAACCCCTCATCTGCCTTGGTCTGAATTAAACCTTACCCACTTACAGACGCATTACGACGCATATGCAGAAGATGCATTTTGAACAGTGTGCTACAATAATTTGAACTATATTCCATAAGTATCCTTCAATGCAAAGCGAGCTTCTACATTTTGCCTAGATGTTTTCAAAATCAGAGTTACGGTTTTTGGGAAATTGTGACTTGTTTAAATGGTACCTATATATATATATATATTTATATATATCTACACATTTACATATACATACATAATAGTTTCGAAGTCGACTGCTTTAAATCATCTGCAGAAGAAACGATTCGCCTCCTGTATCATAATTACCCAATAAATGGTTTTCCTGTAATAGAGCACACACATTTACGTGCATGTGTGTATATCAGACAACCGGGATCGAAAGATAAAATAAAACACGGATCAGTCAAAAATGTCGAGATAAAATGTTTATAGAATGTTTTAACCAATCGTTTGCTTTCCTATGCCATTCTTTACCAATTATTCTAAATTCATCCATAATCTAAATTTGAAAACAAAGTTCATAGTAACTGATTTATTGATCGAAATGATAGAAAATGTTTTACAACCGTTTTCAAACAATTTTACAGGCATATCACGACGGCCAGTTAACTACCCATTTGTTTCTTTTGCTTTGTCACACCAGCACTCCGCACAACAATCTTTCTAATCAACTGACCGCTTTTCCAGATACACTGTTAGCACATTGGTGGAAGAAGAAACACGTCTTGTCGGACTCATATTTGTCAAACGTCAGAAAGAATAATTGGCGAATATGGGTTCGATCTGGTTATCAACTGAGCTACCGGGGCGCAAAGAGACATACTCTGACCATTTCAAAAGCGAGGTTACTTTGCAAATTCAATATTAAAACTAACTTGTTATGTATTACTGTATAGGTGCAAGGTATTGTCAGAAGTAGGACTTACAGACGCAAACTTATACTAGAATCTTCAAACCAGGTACGTCTATGTCGAATTCACAAACTATTCTTAATAAATAGGTTTTTTTTTATAATTTGTTGATCATTCTAAATCAGTTATATTTATATCTTGCTAAATTTGTTGAACATTCTATATAAGTTATTATGTATACATTTCTTAATTTGTTGAACATTCTAAATAAGTTGTATAATAAGCGTTGAAATTAATGACAATTAGCTTTTCACACACATCACATTCATTTTGTCACGGTGACAAATATTAATGAAAGTCCTCTAAATTAATTGAATTACTAGTATATGTTCGCTTTTTATTAAAACGTCGCCAGAAATATTTTGGCTTTGAATGCAGGGTCACCTACCTATGTGTTTCCTGTCTTTCAAACACCAATACTCCATACAAAAGAATTTCCAAACAACCGGCTGCTTTTCCCTATAGAATATTAGCCCACTAGTGGATGGCAAATGACACTTGTCGCTTTGACTTTCATCAAACGTCGGAAAGAATGTTGGCCTAGCTGGGATTCGAACACACAACTCCTGGAGTGACAGCCCGCGTAGCTACCGGAAATATCTGCTACAGAAATTGCTAAAGAAAGTATCCGTAAAGAGCCGTATGTGTCAATCGTGCTCCTTTTGTTAAAAGATGCAAGCCATTTAAATTCTAAAGATACAATATGTTCGTGTTTTGCAGATGATACATTCAACAGTTTCTACCCAGAAATCAGAGATGCAATCTACAACTGCGGTTTAGTAATCAACAACAACATTCAGAAGATTAAAACGTTAACCACTATTCCACATGCTATAACTATGCAGGCACTCATTGCCAACTTTAGGGCTTATCAAGCTATCGAGCGATCTCTTTCTCCGAGTAAAGCAGACGACTTTGTGAATTATAGAACAAATTCGTATAATTATGAAAGTTATTATTATTATTGATTGAAAAATGTTGGAAACAATGGGTGCGACTTCACTTATTGTCATAATTATTTAGAAAAAGTCGTCTGCTGCAGTCTGGCATTATTTGCTGTTTAATTTGGCAAGTTCATGTTATATTTTTATAACTGCACCAAAATATACATTTAACCCTTTGATAACACGAAATTGCCATACTTACTTAGCAAATAAAACCCGGAGGATAATCTGCTATAATAGAAATAATAAAAAAATGTATTTCTTTTGTTCATAAATAAGTAAGGTAAACAAATTAAATTTCAAAAATTTGGAAAATCGGGAGGGATAAAATAGACAGAATTTCTAATAAAAATTGCATAGCAATGTATATTTTGTATTCAATTTTATAGAAAAGAGAAAATCAATCTACGACTAAAGAACAGGATAAGCTATGTTTTAATTTCTACGAAAAATGTCATTGTAATATGTCACTGTAATATGTCACTGTAATATATCACTGTAATATGTCACTGTAATATGTCACTGTAATATGTCACTGTAATATGTTAACATTCATCAGTTCCTTTGTAATTCATTGAAAGTCTGTCCAGCAAATTGTTTTGATAATATTTCAAAAATCACGTTTTCGTCTCCCATTTACGAAACTGTACAGAAAAAGTATCAATCCTATTTCTAGATCATCGCATCCATTGTTCATTACATTCATTACCGTTTCTGTGATGGAAATGATTAACGCGCATGCCTTTTTGAGTGGGACACCAGGCTTCGAGCTAATGTCGGGTCATTTTACCTACTTAAAACATAATATGAGCCGCCCCGCAAAAGAAGCCAACATAATGGCCTCTGCGTAATGTTTCGACCCAAATCAGCCTGCGCAGTCCGCGCAGATTAATCCGGACCGACCCATTCCGTCTCAAGGGGATACAGGTATAGAGTAATGATTCCATAAACAGAAAATCCACAGAAGGCGAACAGTGTCTATCCGGGTAAGCCTCCGCGACATGCTTAGGCTGATCCGGGTAGATACTTTACGCAGACCACACACTGTTGGTTTTCTCGCGGGACGGCACAATAATTATTGTATAAAAACACTGTTAAAAATATACATTAAGTAATCTACAATTATTGATCAACGGTTTCTTGAACTTACCTCCTTTCAAAGATGGCATTCCAAGTTATACGATTTATAAATTGACAAAAAAACGACAACGGTAACATTATTAAAATAACTGTCTTCAGCATAAATCAATGTCTCTTTGTAGCACAATGTATTAAATGAGCGTACGTATCTAAATGTAAAACTTTAAAAATGGTAGTAATGTCTGCCCTCCTTGACGCCCGGGTTGCGAATTTAACATGTCAGGATAAATGGATCAGTGGTACCGGTAACTTGCCAGGTAAACGCCGTGATATATCTGAACAGTTGTTGAAAGTGACGTAAAACACCAAAACATCAATGTATTTAAATGTACTGATATTATTACTGCTATACGCAGATGACATTGTGTTTATGGCATGCTCCGAAAAAGACCTACAATCGATGCTAAATAAATTTACAGAATGGTGTAAGAAATGGCAAGTTCTGATGAATTTCTCGAAATCGACGTGTATTTCCGTCCGCAGCGTCACACGATAACTGAATTTCAGTTCACTATTAGACAGACACTGTTAGAAATAGTTAACTCATTTAAGTATCTTGGAGTCATTTTTGATGAACATTTGAAATAGTCAGCATATTGTGATGCAATATCAAAAGGTGCAGGGAGGGCTTTAGGTAGAATAATCTCTACATTTTACAATATGAAAGAGTTTGGTTTTAAATCATATGAGAAACTATATTATTACTGTGTAGTTCCGATCCTCAATTACGGGGCATCCACATGGGGATTTAAATTGTTCAAATGTATAGACCATATTCAAAATTGGAGCATGAGGTATTATCTAGGTGTTCACAGATTCGCACCTGTAACAGCATTGATTGGAGACACTGGTTGGCTTCCTAGCATACTTAGACAATGGTTACCTAATATAAGATTTTGGAATAGACTACTACAGATAGATGATACCAAATTAATAAAAAGCGTTTTTAATCATGGCTTTATAATATGTGAGAGTAACTGGTGTAGTAATTTGAGAACGGTTTTGACAAAGATCGGCTTATTAGATTATTACACAAATAAGCTTATAATTAGGATCTATTTAGCCGAGGCAAATAAACAATATCATTTTATCGCTGAATGGTCTACAAGTGTACAACAAACCCCACAATTAAGAACATACAAATTATTTAAAGGTCCATTTTATTTGTGAACGCTACATTCAACTGAATTAATTGAAAAACGAACGCTCTTTATTAGCCAAAGTTAGATTTGAAATGTTACCGTTAAGGATAGAGACAGGTCGATATATTGGGGAACCAGTACAATCTAGTACCTGTTTATTCTGTAACTGTTCAGAAATAGAGACAGAAACACATGTTATGTATGTGCTTTTTATAGGAGATTAAGATCTGACATATTCGGGAATATTATCGATAAAGACGATGTTATACAATTATCACCAGCGCACAGGCTGTGGTACTTAATGACTAATCATGTCAGAAAACTGTCCAAATATATTCCCTCAAACGGAGATCCATTTATTCTATACATTGAGAAATCAGCATGCTTATTGTTAAGTTTGGCACATTCTGTTGTAAATATTACAATACATTCACAGCACAATTCATTCTTTCACTCATTCATTCGTGCATTCGGTCATGCAATCGAGATCGGGCACGTAATTGGTATGAACATTGTCTTCTTTGTAACAGGAAACATGCCAACGACATGAGCGACTCAGTGCTGTGTACTTATGTAGATGTAAGTGTTTATTAGGTGGAACAACGAAATGTACTGACTGTGTAAATATATTTTTTTCTTAACAGTGCCATGGGTGTTTTCCCATTATTATATTTGTGTATACGTTTATTTTGTTATATAACTGTCACTATAATAAAAATAATAATATTTACTTACTTACTTACTTACTTACTGTACTCGTGCTCTTCCTCTCAATATGATAAGGTTGACGTTGCTCGCCTGATTATACTCCATTGTTTATTTTCATGTGTTGACATTGCTCGCCTGATTGTGCTCCATTGTTTATTTTCATGTGTTGACATAGCTCGCCTGAGTGTGCTCCATTGTTTATTTTCATGTGTTGATAATGCAAGTAAAAGCGAATGTTACCTTTACTTTGCTGTAAAACTGACGTAAATATCCATAAGTCTCATACCAAACCTACGCATTTTAAAACTACTATAACAACGCGTCGGTGGTTTAGTAGTAGAGCGTCCGCTTAGAGTGCGCTTGTTCGTCTCATGGCCGGGTCATACCAAATACTTTAAACATGACTTGGTATCGGCTGCCCTCCTTGACATTCAGGGTTGCGGGGATAGCATAACGACTGACTTGCTGATGTCCGGATAAATGGATCGGTGGTACTGGTAACTTGCCCAGGAAACGCCGTGATATCGCTGAACAATTGTTGAAACCGACGTAAAACACAAAACAATCAATGAATTATTTTACAGTTCCTATAAAAGTGATAGAAATTATTCTAACTGGGTCTGCATGGTCCACCATTCTCATAGTCCACAATTACCATAGAATAATGTGTCAACATCTTGATAATGGCTTATCTATTCCTCACCGTATGTGTTTTATTACGTACATCTGATAAACAAACCAAAACGACCTTCGTCCCACAAAAAAGCGATATTTGTTGGTAATCGAATCAACGATAGATGCTTTTATTTGTTTGGAGTTTTATACAAATTTCAACAGCTAAGATCATATCGCAGTGGACAGGAAATCTGATATTGGTTCCATAACTTATGTTACATCGAGATAAAATATATAAGGTACGAAAGCAATACCACCCCACCCGCTGGAGCTCCAATCGTTTAGACCCATTTAGCCGTCTCTTACGGTCCGAGCGAGGAAACGGAAAAGTACGACTATATTCGAGTATTTACGGAGATTGTCCAATTCAGTTTAAATGGAGTAATTTGCCATTGTGAAAAAAATCATCATGCCGAATTTTACCATTATGGTTTCGCATTTTACATTTTATTATATTCTGCAATTTCATATTCCATAATACATTTTACATACACAAAAATAAGTGAACATTACGACGAAAAATAAATGGTAAACAAAGAAGTCACGTGTGGATTGGTCTAACCATTAACTCCATAACACCGAGTTTTATTGCACTCAATAAAGCAGGCATTTGAAAACAGTGAACGAGCTGTATAACCTTGTAGGAAGAGTTCAGACTGCTCGTTCCTGCAATGATATACACTATGTCAGTAAATGGAACCAAAATTCACTTATTCCTGATAAGGGATGAAGTACTGCTTTCAATTTAGATGATTCCAAGAATATGCTTATGGAGCAAATGGTTAAAAAGTTGTCATATCTTTTAAAACAAGGTCACTTGCAGAAAGCATAGTAATGGTACATCTGGTCTTTGGTCAGCTATATAGTGCTTAAAACCATATAGTGCATATTTCGCATGTAATATTGAACACTTTGTTCCAGAAATACACATTTCATGCACCAACAACATAAAGTCATTACAAAATGGGAAACGCAGAGTTCAGAATGCTCATAATGAGCCATATGATCTCTCCATGCACTGTTTTACAGACAGTAAAAAGTGGCCTAATTCGCCCATTACTGATAAGGGATGAATTCATGTCACTTACTTCTTTGAATTTGTAGGGCTAGGAACATGCTTGTGGAGCAAAGTGTTTAACTCTTTTCTCCATAAGCATTCCAAACTAGAAATATTCATTCCTCACTTATAAGTAATGTGTTTATTACGCTCATATTTACGGAAGATGTCAGATTGCTCATTACGAGCAATCTAAATTCTTTCTACACCGTTTTCAAATGCCTGCGTTCATTGGCTGCATGGAAATGCAGTATTATTGATCAAATGGTTACTATCACTTTCTCGTAGTAATGCACCTTTTAATTTCATCCATTGACTCTGTGCTGTAAATAGTTGTAAATGAAAGTGTCTGTTTTGTTACATAAGCACAACAAAACATTTTTGGATGATCTAGTCTGGGGGATATGTGCAGAGATATTTTGTTCTGTGATATATTGATTTTTGTTGATTGTTGATCTCATTAATAATTACGCCGGGGTACAACACACAGGGAAAACCTTTGAAACTGTTGTTGTCAGAAACTACTGGCCAGTTTTGAAACGTTTACACAGTTTGCTTAATCTTTTGGGATTCATTAAAACATGGCTGTCAGGGTGTTTCCATTTATCGCTATAATTCCTTGGATAGTCCCGTATCAAATGAATGTCAATAGTTGGATTGTATTCAATGCAAAACATTGGAAATATGGCAAAAAATAAATGCAAAGTGTCTTTTCGGAAAATACTGGTGCAATGTAAATTAATTTCGCCGAAATGTTCCTTCTTTGTTCATATAACAAGTTTGTTCAAGCTGGTGCAAATCCTCCAAAAACAATACTGCGGGCTTGTTTCGTCCAGTTCTAAAGTGCTTTAGAAATTTTTCTTTGTCTGTAAAGGGTTACTGCTTTCAATATAATTTGGAACAAATGTTCTGTCAAGGGGTCCAAGCATGGTTCCTTGTGTCTTATTTAGATGATTGTTTATGTTTCTTTGCAAGTGTATGCTTATGTGCTCTCATGTGCTTCTCTTTTATCAACTCGTTCACTATGTACTGTTAATTGCTATCAATAATTGTTTCTGTTCAGTATAGACATGATCAAACACTTTCTCCTAGTCTAGTCTATTATTTTCTGTCAAACCTTTCCAAGATCATTACCAATTCAGTTTTATTGCATTGGTGCAGAATATTATCTTTCTATGTAATCATCATGAAATGTTGTCATACTATATGTTTCTCATGAACTTTGGGCCTCGTTCAAGACTGTCCAATTTGCTCAAACTAGGTCATTTGTTAAAGCATTATAATGGTTCATGGGAAATAGACGGGCATGGTGCATTTCTCACACAAATGCTACATAACTATGTTCTCCATAAATACTCATTTTCCTAATACCTTACCAGCACGTTATTAAAAATGGTCTGATAAGGGTTCAGAATGCTTTTATCTTTCTGAACTGTTACTCCACTATTTTCCACTCTGTCCATCAAAGTGGACCCAATAATCCATAACTGACACATGATGAGTTAATGCTTTCAATATGGAGGAGTAACACATGCTTATGGAGTGCAGCATATATCTCTTTGTAAATCTTCTTATTTTGCATTCATTCACCTTGTTATGTAACTCGTTGTATGTAATAGTGTATGTCTTTTAATGTGTTTATTATGTTAGTTGCTGGATCCAATTGCATACCTATTTTCTTGATTACCAAATACCACGCTAAACTACACTTATCAGTTTCGATCACATCTGTGGTCGTCCTTAAAGAAGGAATTATATATTCAATATACTAGTTTGTTTGTAGTCCTATAACCTAAGATTTGTTTAGATCACCTGAGCCGAAGGCTCTAGATGAGCTATTGGACGCACTCAATGTCCGTAGCTCTCCTCATAAACCACTGGCTGCAAGTTGATAAAACTTGGCATGGATGTTCCTTACATAGTCCAAATGTTACAGATGCTCAACATAATTCCATTTAGAGCACATCTACTGGCCCAGCCTGATTTCAAAATTGTTTCTCTGAAATGTTCCTTGACTGAAACTCCACCAAGTGTTTGCTCGAGTGGGTGCAATTTCTAAAAAAACAACACAGAAACTACTTGATGGAAGTTGATTTAACATTGACACATTTCTCAATGTTTCTGACTAAACCAGCTGTCAAATTTTTCTATGATTCTTAATGACTTTAATGTGTATACTTGTGATCTCTTGTACTTCGGTGAGCGATATAGGGTCAACAAGGTCCTCCAGTTTTCCAATTACCAGTTTCATAATATTTACTATTTTTGATATAATCTCTCAATTTCTTAACAATAAATACATAAATATACGCTGCAATTGTTTTTTCCTTTCACACTTTCCCTTCTTCTCCAACCTTCATGCAGCCCTCAGTCCGTCAAAACTTTCAGTGCTTTGATTGAAGTTATAATTGTAAACAACAACCCATAGATTACAGCAGAAAGCAAAACGTCCGATTAGGAACCATGGTATAATAATGACTGTCCAAGTGCATGGCCTACATGATACAAACTTTGTCAGACAAGTGAAATCAGCAGAACGTCAACATGAAGGAGGTTTTTCTAGTAGAAAGCAATGTACAAAAATGTCCTGAACAATTGTATTAAGTCATATCAAAAAAATATTGACACGAAATTCTCGAATCTACGTCCGTGTTCCACTTACCATTTCTAGAGTCTGCTGAACAAAGTACTCAGAGGAGAGAAAAGACATTGTGCCAATCTTTTCGATCGAAATCTGTTCAACGATTTGATTGGCTTAAATTAATTTCGTTTCGTTATTGTGTTTGTATACTTAACCCTTAATATCAACATACGATATAGCGTGAACGCCACATTGCTACTTTGTTGGAAAAGCCATACATTCATATGAGTAACTGAGAGAGTACGACTTGAAATAAAGCGTGTTGGGATCAGGAACAGCTTGCCAGTTAACATAAAGAAGGTTGCGAAGCAAATTTTATTACGAAAATATTCATATACGTAATATGTTTACATTATATTACAATCGGATAATCAAGCGCCTTATAAAACAAAGGTTTTTTATAGAAATATGGCTTTTAATGAAGAAGTTTCGTAAAATAATTATCGAGTAAATTGTTGCAACCGCTCAATGAGCGAAGCATTCATGTGATTTGAGTTTTTCATTTATTATAATTGTTTCGTTCATAGCGCACAATCCCGTTCCGCTCTTAAAGCGTTCCGCTCTTAAAGCGTTCCGCTCTTTAAGCGTTCCAAACTCACGCTTACCATCCAATCAATTTTGTAAGTATCTGGTTATAAAAGTGTTTCATGACATTTCTGACAATCACTGTACATTTAAATCATATAACACTGCAGGTGAAACATTGGAATTTTCTGGGTTTTTAGCGATGTCTCAAATAACAGTGTGTTCAAAGGGCAAGTGCTTCTACATGTAAAATTTCAAAGAACATCGTATAATTGACATGTGATTCGAGCTGAGTCCCGGTAGTTCAATATGTAGGGACACAGGCTTTCAATCCAGGAGTAATGAGTTCGAACCCAAGTTCGGCCAAATTATTTTCCAACATTTGGCAAAAGTCCCTCTTATAAGAGTCATTCCGTTTCAACCATTTGTCTACCAGTCTATTTGGAAATTCATCCAGTTGCTTGGAAAGTCCGTGATGCGGAATACTGATATGTGAAAACCAGGAAACGCATGAACTGTCCGCTGCGATGTAACTGAAATAATTGTCGAAAACGCGATAAAACCCGATCAATCGATTAATCGTAGGGACGCTAGCCGACGTGAACAAACATGGATAATCTCTCAAATATATCGTTAACACTTTCCCTCATATAGACGCTTTTTAACGCCTCTGCAGCAGACGGCTTTTTGAAAACGAGCAATTTCTCCTTTTGCCACAATGTTTTCCACTTTTAGTCATAGGTTATCCATTAAATTATAGATATTAGCTATTTTTTGACAAAGTATGTTCAAAGTCGTCTGCTGAAGAAGTGTCATACGAGAGAAAGTGATAGGGGCATTGTTACGTTCTAAATCTGTATATGTATCAGTGTACCCACAACTTAGGATTCAGTTGAGTAATAAAAATGTCATATGGGGAAAAAAACAGCTCACTCCTCGTTACATGGTCCCATGAATTGACTGCTTTATTATTAGAAATGATCGTCTCTGCTTTTAACTCTTTCCCATATATAGACGCTTTCTGACGCCTTTGCAGCAGACGACTTTTGAACTCATTGTAGCAAAGGGAAAAATTGCTTATAACCTTTTGCCACAATAAATTCAACTTAATTTTGAAATTATACTTTCTTTTATAAATAATCTTAATTGTTTAGCTTAGATGATTTCAAAGTCGTCTGCTGCAGAAATGATGTTTGTTGAAAAGGATTAATGTTTATATGAAGAAAATCACCAGACCTAAGGTAAATAGCGATATAAAATCTACGAAATGTTTGTTTGATTACTGTAATCTATGTCTACAGACTCTGCACGGTAACGCACAGTCGACTGCACAGTAAACCAGTAGTTGTGATAACAAATGTTACACAATGTATTTAACCTTTTTTGTTCCAACATCCAGGAAAATATATAGACAAGCTATATAAATGACAGCATATTTATTGAATGGAGTTAAACATAGTGTGGCTGAAAGAGAAGTTGCTCAATGTACTCAATGCTGCAGTGTTTTCAATTAACATATTTATTTATTTATTTGATTGAGGTTTAACGCCGTTTTTAACAATATCTCAGTAATATCACGGCGGCCAATTCACCTACTCATGCATTTCCTGGTTTTCTCACACCAGTACTCCACACAACAATCTTCCCAAGCAACTGGTTGCTTTTACACATAGACTTAGCCCATTGGTGGAAGACGACTGACGCATGTCGCATTGATTTTTGTCGATCCTCGGAAAGAAAGTTGGCCGAGCCGGAATTCGAATTCACAGCCCCTGTATTGACAGCCCGTTCGCTATCGACTGAGCTACCGAGGCTCGGCCAATTAACATATGAGCCGTCCCTAGAGAAAACCAACATTGAGGACTCTGCGTAAAGTATCGACGCGGATCAGCCTAAGCAGGCTGCGCAGGCTTACCTGGATAGACACTTTTCGCCTCCTGTGGATTTTCTGTTTAAGGAACCATTACTCTATACCTATATCCCAATAAAACGGAATGTGTCGGCCCGGATCAGTCTGCGCGGACTGCGCAGGCTGATCTGAGCCGATACATTACGCAGATGCCATACTGTTGGTTTCCTCGCGGGACGGTTCAAATACTGCAAATGCGTCAGAATGTAGCTATGTCACGGTTGGAAAGGGTTAAACAATTAATTTCAATTAGCAAATGGCAGACCCTACCACATAAATATAAAACCAAACGGTGCGCACGTTATCTAAATGCGAGTATAAATTTAGTTGTATATTGTCACGTTTCCATGTTAACAACTTAACAGACCGTTATTTTTCATTTAAGTGTTGCATTCATGTCTGGTTAAAATGTGTCAAAAGAAACTGATGGTGCAAATTCACCATCAATGTTTAAGAATAGAAATTGTTATTAGAAAAGTCGAAAATGCTATGCACGAAATATTGGAACTTTTTTTGACAAACAAGTTCAGTGCTGCATTTATGTCTGAAACTTTTTTAAGGGACACATGTATGATAAGGCAATTTTATCAGTATTCACAAAGAAAAAAAAACATTTTTGGAAAAGTGGAAAATTAACTTCATGAAATATTGGTACTTAAATTACAGGAATACTTAAATTATTTGTCTGCTACAAACACTTTAATCTGTTCCCTGTCGCAGACAACGCTTAACACTAGAAAAGAAGATATCACTCACATAAGCGACTTCGCGTTTTCCCAATTTGTTTTCCACTCTATCAAAACTATACCGATGCTTTTCGACCGCCTAGGTGATTTAGTGCTCGATCATCCGTCCCGGGTACGGGAGGTCCTGGGTTCGATCCCCGGTCCAGTCATACCAAATACGGGTAGTAATTGCCTTTTATCCATGTCACTCAGGATTGAGGTAAGCATTACGATTGACTGGCTGGTGTCAGGATATATTGACCAGAAGTACAGGCACCTTACACAGGTATTGCCGTGATATAACTGATATACATAGCTGAGAGCGACGTAAATCCCCAAACTAAGCAAAACTCAAATGCTTCTCTGTACGGTAAGATCAAAGAATTGACTGTTTGCCAGCCAGTCCGCTGTCGAAAGCTTTTAACCCTTTCGCACCTGCAGAAGCGTTTTGACGCAATGGCAGCAGACGACTTTTGAAAACATTTTGGCCAAAGGTGAAATTACTCATGATGAGCAATATCTCCTTTGGCCACAACGTTTTCAACTTTATTAAACAACTAAGCTATCTTCTATGGAGATTGTTCATGTTTTTGTCATTATGTTTTTAAAGTCGTCTGCTGCAGGTTTGCTGTATGTGGGTTAAAGAAGATTACATACACTTTTACTTGTAGATGTTTTAATGGTATACATGGTTCATCAGGTTAACGACGTGTCTGTTACAGACGACATGTGATGTATTAGAAGCCGACGCGTTTATAGGGATCATAGTATTCAAGTAAAGTTAAGACTTTTCCATTTTTCCCATAGCGTTTTCAAATTCATATCAAAATAATACTTCAACGTCTAGATACCATACATGTAAAAGGTCAACTTAAAAAAAATGAAATGAATATTGAAAAAGATCATAAACACTCACAGCAGAAAGGTCTTTTTTTGTATGACGAGGCACATTTGTTATATAAGACGTAGACGGATCTTGTCACATGCATAGCTCGCCAATTAGTTAATTATGCACGACGAGTTTAAATAAATACAAAAACTGACTGTCACATTCGTTTATTACATTCAAGTTTCTTACTTACTCTGTAACGCTTTGTATGTATACCTTTTTACAGTAATCATCGAGACATAAAAGGGGACTATGTTGAACTTATGTTTATGTGTTACTATACTGTGTGCTATTATAATGCCTGTGTACACGCGTGCATATATTCCGAGTCTTGGGATACCTTTGTTGAGTGAGGTAAGTAATAGTGTACCCATACTCTGAGAAGAGTGGGGGCATAAACATTAACTATTTTCCGTCCGTCTGTCTGTATGTCTGTCTGTCCGTGTAGACGAGTAGGGTATTTTGTCGTTAGAGAAGTGGCCTAAGACAAAAAAAATCCTTTGATTCATTTCTATTCCGTAACCACTTAATAGCTTTTGTTTCTTAATACAATACAATTGTTTATTTGCATAATTAGGCCTCTAATTTACAATGAAGTAATGTGCACAATCGTAGGGTGTCCGTCTTTGCCTCCGCCACGTTATCGAGTGTCGCACATGTTGTGCTTCGATTCTGTGTTTAAAAATGTTATGCAACTACACGAAAAAGTCAACAAAGTTTAATTATCACTTAAAACAGATACAGATATTGGCACTTCAACAATGTACGATAAATGATACACAACATATCTAAGTCACTTGAACTCAAGTTTTTAATAACTAATGTCGCTGGAACTCCCAAAGTATAAATCAAAGTCAAGGTACTCCTTGTAATACTTGTCCTTTTCAAAACTAGTATGTCAATTTATGCCAATTTGACTTCAGATCATCAACTTCGAGTTTACTAACTGATCAATCAAATAACATGATTAATTAACTAAATATTAGCCATTGGATATAAATTTAAGAAATAAGATAAACCATGCCAATCACTGCTAATACAGCTCAAGGCGACAAATGGCATTGATAACATATATTGTTAATTTTCGTGTCGAAATGTTTGAGAAAGGGGATATAATTAGGTAAGGTTGAGTGGATACCAATTACATATAAAAGCTTTACAAAAATCAAATTTGATATTCCATGACACGCCGTGTTGACAGCATGATGTAAGCTTGTAATATATTTCAATTCATCATCAACATTCAAATTAAACATAATTAATAGCTAAAGTCATAGTGAAATGCAAGTACTAAATTATCAAATATACGGCATAACACATACAACACGATCCGCCTATTTCTTTTATCTTTAGTTGGCCTCAAAAGCTTATGTTTGACTTTGTGGTATAGTCTGGACATATACTTTTAGTTATATACATAAGATATTCTCTTAATTTAATTGTTTAATATTTTGAGTTTATCCTTTTCGAGCAAAATGTGCAATGAATCACAAAAAGTACGGTCTCCCGATTTGCGGTCAATACATGTCAAACAACCGAGAATATACACATATGTTTGCAGTATTTGTATTGTTTGTTCATTTTTCACAGCAAGAATGTTTATAAATAACTAATTGCATTTGTCTACTTTGTGGTTTATAACATTACATTACATCGTATGTTCAGTAAATACTGCTGTATTTCGTGTTGAAACAATATGTTGCTAAAAAGGTCACATGTTTTATGGTCGTCCTTGTGTCGTTGCTATTTCGCATTTCCTTGTGTTGTGTGGGGGAATCTTTTCTATCTAAGGTGTGTGCTACTAGTTATTGCATGCATTTATGTTACGAAGCTTTCACATTTACAAACAGCACGTACATGTTGATTTAAAAAGTTTTAATAAGCTTTTATAACTTAATTTTCCTGAAATTTATTATAAATTACATATTGATTGTATTAACAGAAACTATGCCAGACGCATATGCTTACTAAAAGTGGACTTCTCCATATTCAGTCCAAAAGCCCCATTCTCACTGTCGCGGTTCTAGTCCCGGTATATTCCGGTGAAAAATAGCCTGTATACCGGGATGTGCCCCGGTAAATTCCTGGTTCGGCACGGTTAATATACTGGCTCGTCCATCCCGATATAACCCGGTGTGACCAAGGTGGTGTCCCGATTGCCGCCGGTCCAATTCGGGATTGCACCGACTATGCACCGGTGGAGCCCCAGTGGTACCCGGTGGTCCCCAGTGGTTTACCGTGCGTGAAGTACCCCGGACTATCACGGTAGAGCCAATGTAGACACGCCGTCTTGCACCGGCGTATACTGGTATTGTAACGGACATATCCAGATCACGCAGGTTCTTGAAACTTTCCCCGGAGTCTCCCGGTTGTATTTAACATATTTAAACATCCGGAAAGGTATTCCGGATACAGCCGTAACAACAGGGTTCATTACGGATCATCCCAATCTTCTACGGTGCCGCTGAGGTTATCTCCCCGGTTTGACAATATTTCTACAGAACCATCATCCCGGACATACCGGGACGTACCGGGGCGACAATCTAGGACAGTGTAAATGAGGCCTTACACTGGAAGGTATAACAATTTAGGTCTCGATGAACGGTTCTGTCGAAAATGTCCGAATTCTATTGAGAATGAGGTACGCTTCATGTTTAATTGCACCATGTTTAATGATATAAGAGGAGTTCACGTCAATCCTGTCTTAAAACATGAACAAGTACTTGCATGTTAATATGAGCCGTGGAAGACAGTGGTGCAGAGGTAGAGCGTCGGCCTCTCACATCAAAGGTCCCTGGTTCGAGTCCCGTGATGAGCGGGTCCTGACTCTGGGATTTTTCCACACAATCGGCGCGAGTACTGGTTAAGTATCCAGGAAGCAGACATCGAGCGTGATTAATATAAGCTAAAAGCTTGTTTCTCAATCGATTTAAAATAAATAAGTTTAAACTAATATGAGCCGTCTCTGAAAGCGACTGAACTCCAGATACCCAACTGTCGAAAAAAAGAAAATAAGTGTTATTTTTGTATTTGGGGCATTAAAATATGATAACTGACATATTACATACCCCTATAATCGGTGAGACTTTCTTGTTTTCGATACTTTTTCCATCGCAAATTCTACCCTGTCAGTAACGGGGTAAGTATTTTTAAATAGGAAACCCCTTCATCGGGACAAATGAAAACGACTCAAGTTCACTTTATTGATAAGAAACGATACTTTTTCTACCCTGGTTTTACTTGGATAACATGAAGAATAACATTTAGGGCGAATTCTAGGTTGTTTTTTTTTCTTCTTTTTTTGTTCGTGCCATCTGGATTTCAGTCGCTTTAAGAAAACCATTATTGTTGACTCTGCGTTAAGTATCAACCCGAATCAGCCTATGGATGCCACGCAGGCTTACACGGATAGACACTTTTCGCCTTCTGTGGATTTTCTGTTTCATGACTCATTATTCTATACCTCTATCCCCCTGAGACGGAATGCATCGGCCGGTATTAGCATGTGCGGACTGCGCAGGCTGATCTGGTTCGATACATTACGCAGATGATATTATGTTGGTTTTCTCGCGGACCGGCTCATATGATTATACACAACTAGAACTGCTAAATTTATCTCAATATATAGAAGATATTTGTTTGTTTTGAGTGGATATGGAATATCTCATCGAGTAGTGATACAATTGAATACTTTCACGAGCACGTAGCGCAATTGAAAATGTTAAAACTGTATCACTTCGAGTTGAAATATATTCCATATCCACTCAAAACAAACAAATTTTCTTTTTATTTTATGATAATTGATGATGAAATAATGCAACTATTTAGTGTCTTCGTATCTGTTCCAACGCGGACGAATCTGTGTTAATGTATTTGTTTACTACACAATGTCAGACAATGACAATAAGTCCGATCTAGTAATATACCCATTACGTATTTCTGTATATATATAACGTGTGTAGTATAACATGACCGGAAACTAGGAAAATGACGTCATATATCACTCACAGCCTGGGTAAGATGGATTATATCTCACTGATAGAACTCAGTATCTCATCGTTTAGCAATAAATAAATTATTGAAGCTCTGAACCGGAGAGAGCTAAATAATAAATCTCCTATTCGATGCATTGTTGTATTGCATTCATAATTGTATGTTGTAGTTTGGACCGGATAATAAATAGGGCGGTGGTTCAAGTTATTGCTTTATTTGTTTACTATCGTTGCATTAGGTGATCGCGTTTGCATATTTGATGGATGAAATGCAAATTATAAGTGAGCCGTCCCGCGAACAAACCAACATTATGGCCTCTGCGTAAGTTATCGACCCGGATCAGCCTGCGCAGACTGATTCGGGTCGACACAATCCGTCTCAGGGAGATAGAGATAAATAGCAATGATTCCTGAAACAGAAAATCCGCAGGAGGCGAAACGTGTCTATCATGGTCAGCCTGCGCGGCATGCTTATGCTGATGCGTGTCGATACTTTACGCAGAGTCCATAATGTTGGTTTTCTTGCGGGACGGCTAGAATAATGTTTTCGTTTGGCGAACCACAATAAATGATTGATGAACGATGAACACGATGTCTTTCTTTGTCTCGATAGGAGTCCCGTTACCCAATACAGGACCTTGTTACATCTCCGTAAATTGTTTTGTTTGTTTGTTTGTTTGATTGGAGTTTAACGCCTTTTCCAACATTATTTCAGTTATATAACGGCGACATTTCATTTTATTCATGATCCCTGTTTAAACAAACCAGTACTAGGCTAGGACATGTGCCTTGCTAAAGGGCACTTCACCATGACCGTCGCGCCATGACTGAGGATTGAACCCGGGACGCCCGGTTCTAAATCCCCGACGCTAACCACTCGACCACGGCGGATTCCTATATTTCCGTAAAGGGGTCACAAAAAGAGAAAGAGTAGTTACACTCTTAACAGCTACAATTCTATATCACTGTTAGAAGTAAACCCTTTCCCATATACAACACATCTGCAGCAGACGCCTTTAAACACGTCTAGACTAAACTAATATGGAAACGTTATATGAATGAAAGTATAATTATTGAATAGAGATGACAAACTAGTCGCAAAAGAAAAGGTTGCTCACTGAACGACTGGCGCATCCACCAGACGCTGTAAACGGAGTATATCATTAATTTAAACATCGATTGATAAAGAATCCGTTCAACTCGGGATTCGAACCCGTTACATTTTGTACGAGAAACAGTAACCTCTCCCATCGTACCACTGACATGCCAAAAGTAATATTGTTATTAATTATCCTTGGGGAAGTTGAATGTGAATATGCTGTATATTAACTTATTAAAGTAACCTTTCATATGCAGTCTGTTATATTTTTTTCAGCAGCCCGTCCGCCAAGAAATGTCGTATACCTATTTCAAGTCAATACTTTCGAAACAACTGGGTATCCCAGTAGAGAAACTTGACTTTAAAGAAGTGCGCGACATTTACAACAACTCGGTAAACGGTAAGTATAGTGGGACCTTGACCTTACATTGACGATGGGGCACTGCTAGAAGAAGTTATTTTGATGAGTTTCACACATGTTGACATAGTCTCACTTTGTCCAACTTGTTTTTCAATCCCAAAATCTTACCTAAAAACTAAAAGTTGTAAAAGTGAGACGACACAATTATTACGATACAATAAATGTTTAAGCCTTAGATTTTTTGCAGTTTCAATTATTTGAAAAAACTTATAATTATGATACATTGTAAAATAAAATACATATCTATAATTTTTAGAGTACTTCTTTTATTCATTATTGCATTTATGATACTATTATAAATACTGCTTCCTAATACTTTCCTATCCTATTCGGAATATTTTGGGAACCAGCGAATTAAATAAAGACGGGTTTCGATCCACCGAACAGACGATGATGTCTAAGTGGATAATATATTTATAAAACAAAAGAAAGTTGATGCAATGCATCAATATCGCCGGAAAAGACTGCATTAAATTATGTTTTATCAATCATACAATCGTGATATTCATTAGTCTAAAAATAGACAAAGTGCTTTCTTTGAAAAACTAATTCCAGGATTTTTGAAATATAACATACACATTTCAGCATTTTTTTAAGTCAGAATTTTGGATTTTTTGTATAGGTCAATTAAACCACAACAGAAAATACCGTGTTTTCATTTACATTCAATAAAAATCAATTTAATTAAGAAAAGGGTTTAAATTGCTGAAGACATGAACTTTCTCCTTTTTACAAAATGATATTAACTTTGAATCATCATTATAATCATAATTTCATAGATGTTATGATTTATCCTCGTATGTTTAACAAGTAGACTAACCTTGAAATACCACATCTGCTCAAACAGTGTTTTAAAATTTGTATTGTTGTATACATGTAGGTCTTATTAAAAACTTTAGTTCAAACATAAATAGTACCATAACAAAAAATTCATAATTATATTTTCTTAATCCGTTTTAATTAAATAAAATGAGTTAAGTCGTTGTTGTGAATCCAAAGGCTTCCTTAGAATATTTAACAAAAATATTTCTTTGTAAACTTATAAAGCAACCAGAGAGCAAGCTGCTATCTGTCATTGTTTTGATTAGTAGATTAGAAACAGTCCATACATATTACAATTTAAAAGATATATATCTATTTACATTTCATGAAATCTACACACATTTAGATCTTTTTGAACTTGAAAAAACATTCAGTTATGTAAAGTAACTATTAAAAAGAGAAATCGACGTTATTTAATGCTGATATTGCAATGATACTCTAACATTAGCGTCTGCTTCACACACACTTAAAACATTGGGTACATTCTTTTCAAATGTATCATAACTTCGTGTTTATATACAATTACAACAGTAACATTTGCATGCATTTACATTTAGTTTAGATCCTAATAACAACTTGTCATCCCATGTAAAATCTGTAAAACGAATAAAACTATCGTCGCCGGCTGCTACCAGCGACTAATAAAGTATGGCTATTGAATAAAGCTTAAACATGGTGGAAAAATGAAAAATGGCTACATTATAACGACTTTTCCTTTAATCATGTTTTTTGTTCGAAGTCATCATTCTCTTATCAAATGTATCATCATCATTATTATTTTTATTATTGTTATCATTACCATTATTATTATTATTATTAATATCATTTTTATCATCCTGATCATCATATTTTTATTATCCTTTATTATGTCCTTATCATAATCATTATTATTATTTATTTATTGTTATTATTACAATTTTCATTATTTTCATTATCATTATTGATATTATTCTCAGGTGATGATGGCAATAACGTTCACTATGATGATCAAGCTGAATAAGATGATGTTTGTTGTTGCTATGGTGTAATCATTAATAAGACGTGCACCAACCAAAATGAGACGTGTATATAAACAGCAACCTGTGTACACATATCCATTATTATATGGAACAGATGCAGATTTTTTTCTTATGTAAACCTTTTGTGAGAAAATTGCAAACATGACAGACCCAGATCAAACTGTGGGAATGCGCAGGTTGATTTGGATCTAATTGGACAACACGAAATGTGGTTTTATCAATCTATCAACATTCTAATTCAATATATCTTATCTAATTCAGGAACTTTGAGTGATGATCTAAATGGACCTCAGCAGAAAATAACAGCATTAAACCTCGGAAACAGTATTTGTAGTTATTGTCGAGAATTAGGCAACCAACAATGTATGGATATTTATTGTATGATGACAAATATAGCATGAAGAGATAACCCATGCTGAATCGTTATTTATTTTGCTTTTATGGCTTATAAAATATGACCATGCAGCCCAAACTGTATTTATGTTGATCGAGTAAGCATTGTGCTATTTACCTCTTTTTCACAGGACTGCATGTTTTAGATGTATTTTACAATCACACGTGAATATTAAATTTAATATTTAAATAGACGATACATTCCTTTCCATGTGACATATTATATGACATGGTAGGTCGTGGCATGAAACGGAAGACCACGTTATACGTAATAATCGTTCATAAGCATTAGCATACGAATTGTAACGAGGGATTATTACAGAATGCTTACGTAAAAGCTACCCTACCCAACAATACCGAGGGAGAAACAAGTAATAAGCCCCTTCCTGTAATGTTAGACGAACCCTATAACAACAATAAAACCTAATCGATCAACATCAGGAATAAAGAGAGAGTGTCTGTCGTGCCTGACGGTTGTGCGCTAGTATTGCACATGCGCACAGTGCTCACTCAGACGAGTCTACATACACAAGTCTAACAAATCTTCGCCGTCACTCTATAAACTTATTTAGACCTTAATGTAAATGCAATATCGTTCTTGTGTTATTATAAGAAAGTATTGTCTATGTGTTGTTAGAAGGAAGTATTCTAACTGTGTTTATTAATAGAGTGAATTGTCTTTGCGTTTATTATAAGTTAGAATCGTCTCTGTGTTTAATATAGAAAACAAAATCGTCTCTGTGTTTATTTTTAAAAAATATTGTCTTTGTGTTATTATGAAATTCGAAAAGTGATCCGATAATGGGAGTATTACATTCACTAATTTTACTATTTTACGTTACGAAGTGTTCTGAACGGTTTCAAACATACAACACATCAACGATATAAACGTTGAAGAACATCCTGGCAGGAACAGGGATACTTTCTATAAATGACAGTATAATTAGATTAGTGTCATATTTATACGGAGAAAGGTTATATCGACATTGAAATTTTGACATTTAATATCAACAAGCTCTCTCACTAGTTATAACATGCCAACTGTTAGACGTATCCCCCTTTGCGGATGGTTTTGTCAGATCATTATTTTAAATATAATATCTTCACTCGAGCGAAACATGGCGTTACGTGGAACACTCGTGTTAATGTAGATTAATCATTTGAGAGGACGATGCTCTGTCTAAATACGTAATGTCTTTTTTAAGTAATTGAGCCGAGCCACAGGAATGCTTTCCCTAACATGAACACGTAAGGTAATGTGTTTGTTTAGTATAGTGATACCACTATTGAAAGGCCGAGCCATTTCTGAAAAAGGAGACACCCTTGTCCTGAACACATCTTTACTTCATGAGTCCTGTATTTAACCGGGCACCGTACAGACAGGGGTTCGATACCATTATTTAACTAGCTGGCGGCTAACCAGCCGGCCACACCAGAAAAGACCCCACTGTCACCGCTGGGATTCGAATCGTCCATCTGCAGCTAGAGGGATCGTAACATCTATTTACTGGTCAGTAGGTGCTTATGTGTTCAAAAACTAATCTGAACTACCAATTAGTCAAATACATCGAGCATGTGTTATGCTCACAATGTATGTTATGTTGATTAGAACACATCATCTTCCTCTGGAAGTTATGATCAACAAAGAGCCTTGCAGTCGCATCAGGGTCTTCACTGTCTGATATCCAATAGTTCAAACAGTTCGTAAAACTCCAAGAAGAGAACATATATATATACCTGCATACGCATTTATTATATGAATGGTTCATTTTTTTTAGCAATTTCACTGAGACGTCATCAAACGCATTGGAATTAGACGTCTGTTAAAAACATTTTGAAGAACAGACTTTGTATAACACATATTTCAAGTTCTTGAGATATAAAACTTTTTAATTCGAATATTTCAAAATCAGATGACATTAGAGATAACCGTATCAGGTAACGGGTTAACTGAACTACGCCCCAAACGCATCATTAATAAAATAAAACAAAAAACAAAATTACATAAAATATCAATAAACAACACCAGCCGACTAAAACGAAAATGTTTGCTTTTGATGTGGTGCCATCGACATAAACAAATGCAGAAAGGTCAAGGTCCTGTCGGATTCACATCATAAATTACAGAAACTTTTCACTTCCAGTGGATTTTCTGTTTTAGGAATCATTACTCTATACCTCTATTCCCCTGAGACGGAATGTGACGGCCCGGAATAGCCTGTTGGTCGATACATTAAGCAAAGTCGATAATGTTGGTTTTCTCGTGGAACGGCTTATATATACGCTATGTGAGATATTTTCCAATTAAGAATACGGAAACAAAAGAGTAACGTCTTTAATTGTTTTTCATTAGATTAATAATAATAATAATGATAATAATAATAAAATCCTTATTTAACGAAGGTTTCACATTAAGTAATATAACAAATAAATTGCATATGACTTATCTGCCATGTGGCCTTTAATTAGAAGCTACATTTCAATTTTAGTATAATTCATTGTACATCAGATTGAGAACATGAAATGATAAATTGACATAAGAAATACATAAAAAACAAAATCAGAACATTATGAAAAAGTTAAAAACTACAAAATGTTTTTATAAACAAAAGACAGACACAATTTAACAATTTATGTTTCCTTTTAAGCAAATATAAACATTGACATTCAACATGTTTTTGAATTAAGTTGTTATTGGTATAGGGTCTTTTTTTTTCTTGTAATAAGTGATATTTCACTCTATTTTTAAAAGTTTTTGTTGTTGCTGATATTGCGAATATCCAATGGTAACTCATTCCAAACATGCATTCCATAGAAGATAAATGTATTTTTGCCGTAGTTTGTGCGAGGTATAAAGGGTAGAGTAAGATCAGTGTGTGTTTGTGATCTCAGAGTATACGATTGTTTTGTGATATTGTTATTATATCATTCATATAGGACGGCGTCATGTTGTTAATTGTTTTAGGAACGAGAACCGCGGTAACGACATCTTTTGTCAAAATTAAACCAACCCATTAATTGTAGAATGCACTCGGAATTTGATATTTTGGCTTCGTTTAGCACCAGTCTTGCGGCTCGGTTTTGAAGCTTATTAATTGTTTTTGCGATTGTTTTTTGACAAGCACCCCAAATATGAATTAAAAAGTCTTAATTCTGATTCATTTAAATGATAAGTTTAAGTTTGTAGAGTAAAATCTTATGATCAACAAAATCAAAATTAAGTGACAAACAATTATTAGATGTATTTTATGTTTTAAGTGAGCTTTCTTATACAGTTTTTTAATTATACAAAAGGGTTAAATAGTTAAAATTTGATTGTAAAAATCTTCTTCTCAAAAACAAATGGTTTATCAATTAGTTAAAACAATGTAAACCCACTACACTCAAAAGTAGTCTGTCGTTAGTGATCATTTGTAAACAATATAATAATAATAATAATAATAATACTTTATTTATAGATGGTGACTCATTTAGCCATTGGCTATTTTACAATGAGGCCATCTTAATAGCTATCATAAAGAAACATACAATGATGAAACAATTAATTGCCCCCCCCCCCCCCCCCCCCCCAATAACATCAAAAATGAAGAAAACGTCAATTGTGATACAGAAGCGTCACAAGTGAACAAGAAGAGTAAATAATGTATCAACCTTGTATGTGATACATGAAATTAAAGTGTTTGCTGAAAAACAAGTTACCCACATGTACTGTGACTAACTTTTTAGAAGTAATGCATATTACACAGGATCTATCTTAATGCATTTGATAAAACAAAATGATGTTGAATTGCTTTTTTTTTAACTTGTGAGTACTATAATAATGAAAGAAAGACTCGTGATTTACAGAAGATGACGTTTTGAAACAATGTGCTTTAAAATTGCACACTTAAATTTTGTAAGATTTGAAAGGAACCTAATGTTTGAAGGTATGGCATTCCATATATGTACACCAGAAAAGTGTAGGCTTTTTTTTAATAGTTCTGTAGATGGTTTCGGACAAGAAAGGTTATTATTTGAAACCGAGCGTAAATGGTAAGTATTGGTTGACTGTGAAGAAAACATATCGGTTATATATCCAGGTGTTTGTCCATTCATAGCTTTGTATATCAATATTGATTTATTGTATTCTAGTCTTTCATAAACATCCAACCATTCCAATTCCTCAAATAATGGTTTGGATGGCGAGTCATAGGGTTTATCTAGAATTATTCGTGCAGCAGACTTTTGAAGTTTGAGGATTCTATTAAGTTGTACTTTTGGTGCATTACCCCAAATAGTTAAACAATAATCAATGACAGGCAGAATATATGCATTATAATACATTTTCCGATATTGTATTGAAAGGTAAGGTTTAATCCGTCTAAGAAGAGCGGTTTTTGAAGTAATTGAGTGACATACACTGTCTACGTGTTTGACATAGGAAAGATTGTTATCTATATTTATGCCTAAAAGTTTATGATTCTTTACACAATCTACAGGAATACTATTCATTGATATATTCAATGATTTTGCGGGAAGTTTTGTCAATTTTTGATTTGTTGCTAAGAGCATACTTTTAGTTTTTGAAACATTGATCACCATACTGTTTTCATTACACCAGCGTTGGATGTTTTTAACGTCTGTAGAAATATCCCTTTCAATTGTATACAAATATGGGGAAGACTTTTGAAGGGTTGCATCATCAGCAAATAAATCTAAAGAAGATAGTGTGACATGCAGAGATAGGTCATTCACATACATTAAGAAAAGTAGAGGACCTAGCACAGAGCCTTGAGGAACGCCAGACAATATAGGGCTAACAACGGCTAATAACAAGTCTCAAGTTTCAAATTGATTGGCAAACAGCAATATTGTTACCTTTGGCCATTTACAAAACAAGTATATGGCATAGACAGCTATAATAAATGAATACATAAAATTACATAAAAATACAAACAATTCAACATTAATATACATAAAGAAACAGCAATATCACCAATGGTATTTTTTCTAATTAACGTAGTTTCCATGATATATTTAGCAAGATTGTAGAGTTTCTTTTTGTTTGTTAAAAACATTATTGCTATAAACTTTTGCATTGAGGGCCATGTTACATTTCCTAAATATTTAGATCTAAGTGCACTATATTTGTACATACTTAAAGAAAATGAATATTCTGCTTTCTCTGTTATTATTATTGAATCTACCCTGCTAAATTTCTAAACAAGGCTACTTTTCCCAGTCAATTAGTATCTCGTTACAGAAAACACGATTAAACAATAATGGTTGGAAATTTTACTCGTATGATTCTCTACAAAATCGTTTCAAGCCATTTTTTATTTGATTAGAAATATATTCGCCAGGCGGCAGCAGAAAGTTAAGCTTAAACTTAACTTAATTGATTGATGAACTAATCATAGGTATAAGTCACAAAATAACGGTTTCAATTAATCATACTTATCATAGCCCTTTCCAAAATACAACACATCTGCAGCAGACGACTTTGTAAACATTTACTAAAAGATATGGACACTCCCGATGAATGATAGAACAACTTTACTGTATAAAGTTTAAATAATCGTGACAACGAGGAGTAATTGATCATTTTAGTACAGTATTTTCAAAAGTTGTATGCTACAGAGATATCCAAAAGCAATTGTAAGTGGGAGAGGGGTTAAGTTCACATGACATTATTTTGGCTTTTGAAAACAGTGTAGAACCAAAAGTATGTAACGTATGATATATTATTTACAAACGTCTGATAAAACCGTGCATATATACTGGCATACATAAATTAAAGCCACAGTCACACCGAAGCCAGACCCAACTCAGAGCACCCGGATCAAGACATATGTTGATCCTGGTTGATCCTGGGTGAAATTGAGTCCCTCGACGGTCGCAAAACATCGTAACCCCAGACCAGTCCGGACCTAACACGGCACCACAACGGATGAACACGGATCGACATGGAGCAAACACGGATCAAACCCCAGTACCACCACGGACCGTCCCGGAATGACCCGGACAATCCCGGACCCAACACTGTGTCAACACGGATTACACCGGACCATCCCGGACATGCCGTATCGCCTAGGACCTTTTCGGAACCAACACGGTCGCTACATGGACCTTCCAGGGCTACCCCGGATTGAAAACTCATCCAAGATAGTCCTGGATGATTACGGCAATTTTAAACAGTTTAACGTCGCGGGGGTGGTGTCCCGGGCCATATCGGACCATCCGGGACTGTCCCGGACCACACGCGGATCCATCACGGATCTGACCCTGGATCAGCCATATGTCAGTCCGGGACACTCCAGGACAGTCCGAGAGGTTGTTGTGACCTGTGTAATGTTCAGAAAATTCAGCCACATTTTTTTAAATCAAAGTAATGCAAGTACTGAAGGTAGAATTGCGATAATATATAAATGTTTATCTTAAGAATGTTCCAACTATGACAGACAAGTAAGATGAATCAGGCCAGAAGAAATGTTTATTTATAGATTATAAATTATTGTTGGTCTTGTGTAAATTAACTAACCCTAACTCCGAATATATCATTCGGTCCGCATAGTACTTTTTTAATTTATTACCCAAAAGCTCTACAGAAATCCCACCAGGAACATTCATGACAGTACAGCTTCTTCCTAGTTATTGAATGAATTAAACTAACTGATGCATTCAGAGTATGAAATCTATTTAAAATAATCTATTAAAGTGTACGATGATAACATTAAAGTTAGAAGTGTTATCTACCAAAACAGTTGTGTTTTGAATGATATTCTGGTTGTTCATCTCTAGTATTATATTTTACTTTTAGTGTCTGTTAAACGAAAGTGATTGCAAGCTTCTATTTTGATAGAAAATGTGTATAAAATTAACAGATTAATATAGAAGGACCTAAACCAAAAACAATGTAACAATGTACAAATAAGTTTGCATCATCAAAACAGAGGGAAAACCTTACCCTTTATCGATCACATGAATGATAGATATGCAGCATATGTGTAACTGCTAATATCGGAGAAAATCTAACCAAGAACGTGAATAAAACTGCTATGAGTTTACACTGTAAATGCAACTTATCAATAAAGAACATTTGTTATGATATTAAATCGTTGAACAGTTTGTAAGAGGAACTATAAAGTAACATTCCCGTGGCGTTTGGTTGATATCAGTCCAACTGTTTTGGAGGACATTTTGTTTAAAGTTAAAAGTTCATTTTATCCCTATTGTGATGCAGCATGGCAGCTATCATTTCAAACCAATCAATATGGCTTGAACGAATAAAATAAAGGTAACTAAAGGAACATTTCCGCAAAATTACAAATGTACCTTGAAATCAAACAAAAACTTCTATAGAATAGGAACTATTAAGTTTTGTCATTTTGTTCCTTTTCTGATTCCATCTTGCTGCCATGTTTTTCACCAATCAATACGGCTTAAGCAAATATTGTAAAGGGTCACCTAATGAACATTTGTACTAAATAATCTTGGCATTTGACAAGCGATATCAGAGAAGAAGTATTGTACAGTTTAGGCAGCAACAACATATTTGTTATGGTTTATATCTTTGAACACAATTGAAAGAGGACCGAGACAGTTTTGTTAAAATGTGCCGAGTGGATTAGAATGAGATGTCATTTGAAGCTAAAAGTTCAATTTACCCCTTTTCTGATGCCGCCTCTTTCCACTGAGGGAACAAATAAGACGGCACTATCATAAGAATACAGTTTTTAAAATGTTGTCATTTTGGCATTTTCTGATGCCGATTCGCTCCTCTTGAACCATTTAGCAGAAAGTCACTGAAGGACATTGTTAGTAAATAGCATTAGAATCGGACAAGAATTTTTAATATTTGGCGTTTTATTCCCTTTCTTAGATACCGCACAAACAGGAGTTCTACATACATCTTTGAACATAATTAGGAAAAGGACCGCCAATAGAACATTCGTTATTTTGTTTGTTTGTCCAGTTGATAAGGATAAGATGTCATTTGAACCTAAACGTTAACTTTTCCCCTTTTTAGATGCCACCTGGTTTCGATGACTTTCAACCAACCAATAAGACTTAAAACACGTAGAGTGTCACAGAATGAACAGTTCTGCTAAATTTTCTTGAACTCAAACAAGCACTTTCATAAGAATGTAGTTTTAAAATGATGTAATTTTGCCCCTTTTCTTATTCCGCCTGTTTGTCGTGTTTAACAATCAAACAATATGATTATATTTGTAGATAGTTATCCAATGATAACATTATACCACAATATATTTGGCAATATCAAATGTTATTTTCACACTGTACTTTTTCACTAATGTTAGCATGCAGCTGAGATAAGGTTTGTTTGTCACACTATTCTCTGTGCTGTACGCGACAGATGTAAGCGGCTCAATTACAGTTCCTTTGCTCTCCTCATTATGAGCATTGTTATACTCGGATCGTTTGTCAGCTCAGAATGACACGAATTGCCATTACATGTAGTTTCTAAGAAAGCTTGCTTATTTAGAATTTCATCATGTTTTCTTCGAACACTACTTCGGGTTTTGTCGGTAGAATGTTGATTATGACTGTACATATTACGGAGAAGAAAGCAAGTCCAAGCATACACGCCATATACAATACAAAGATCGGTCTCTGTTTGGATGTTTTGGGTAAATTGTCCATGGTCAATGTCAAAAGAACCATGTAGAACAGAAATGTCGTCATGGAATAAGAAATCTTCTCCCCACTTTCTTTTGGCAACAAAAACACGAAACAATTAAGTATTGAAATAGCAACAACAGGAACAATAAGGGACGTAACGTAATATGCAGACCGTCTCTTTAATTTCATTACAAATATAAAACGGGAGAAACGCACATATTCTACGACTCTGGCCGACGATGGCTCCATCTACCACTGACCATTTTCCATATATAAAGTCAAATTCATGCTTAAGCGTTCACTGACAATACGGACCATGTGGGGAGCATGTATCCACGTAGTTAATAAGACGGTACATAACTGATCGTCAAATGGGAAATACGTGGTATCTAAAGCACAAATTGTTTCTGAACTTAGTCCAGGCTCCCAGTAAACGTTTCCCGAACACGTTTAAGTCATCATATCCGATTTTTCTTTGGTCTCCTTTTGTATTTCCTAAGGCAAAATCTGGTAGCCATATCTGTCCTTGTTTATAAATAGTAAATGTTATATTATTGTAATCATCCGGAATCAACGCGAGGTTGCAGTCGATCCAGGATACTCCCAAGAATGCATTCATATACATGAGCTCCTCTTTTTCGTTAAATCGGATGATATTCGTTTGATATATCAAAACTTTCACGAAAATCGAAGAATCTTTATCCAGTTTTGGAATAATATTTTTATTATAATCTGCAAGTGTGTTACGCTGTAGCCTATTTTCAGTATTTGCTATAAGTGTTGGTTTTGTGACATCTAAATATAGAAAAGTTATAAATTTTGACAGCAATGTATTCCAATTCATTTTTGAATTCCACTAAATCCTGATACCGTTAGCTCGAACTGTCTGCCGTACATATGTTGTTAAAAATCCAATACATCAAAACAAACAATGACCTTTAGAACCGCTCTCCCTACAGGACGAACTGGGGATTAAGATGTGCCGCAGACACGCCAAACACTGATGTAGAACTGGAGATGCAACAACGCTTTCAACGCGTTTTGCGTCAAAGTATGTGTGTATACTCGTACATACATTGGCCATGTGAGGACAGATGGACTGGCCGTAAGTTTATATATTGGTGTTCTATACATTCAGTCATTCGAACGAAATGACATTTGCAGTAGTGAATAATTTATTCGGGTTCCTTCACAAAATAAATAGGTCCCGTTTACAATTTCAAACATTCAGGTGCATTTTGACGCATCTGTAGCCTTTTTTGTGTTTATTGATCTTAATTAGATATTTCTTCTTTTTTTGAACATGTTTTAAGCTGATAATGTAAAATTAGTTTTTCAGTATGTTCCCAATTTGTTTTCTAATTTTGTTTCCTCCAGATGTGTTAAATGCTTGGAAATGTTGAGGGGTTTTCAGTGGGCAAATTATCACTAGAGTTACTAAGTCCGTGATAGAGGAAGCGTACAGTGGGATATTGAAGTTTGTGTTTCATGATCATATTATTGAATGCTAGTTCTGATTTGAAATTATGGATGCTGTTAATAAATAATCAAAGGCTTGTATGTGATGTTCTACAGAAATGTTGTCCGTGATCAGTGGAGGATGTGTACGTTAACGTATGGGACACATTGTCTCAGTCTCATTTGAACTATTTCATTTAAAGTTTCAAATTAATCATAACAGTTCCTGTGGAATTATTGGAGATCTAAAACCGCTCTACAGAATTGAGCAAATAAAACTACCTACAACAAATTCGCTATGCGAGTTTATTTATTATGTCCTATTTACGTCTTTAATTGGTTCGTGATCAATAACACTCAATAGTAGACTGTTTAAAAATATACTTTAAGTTTCTGTCTCTATTTTTCGGAAACATCGCGAATTCAGAAGCAGCTACCTACAATAATGTCGTACCTACAGTAAGGTCGTACCTACAGTAAGGTCGTATTGATGGTGGTATCAATTCGACGAATCGGCTGTCAATGGTTCCAATGCGTAAATTATCCTTGATTTATTTACACTGTATGGTGAACTTCCGCCACTAAGTAGTACCTTAGCTGACTTTCGTTAAAATGCAATTCTCTAGAGACGCATTTGCTCTCTGTCCTCTGCATTTTGATAGATCAACGGTAATTCAAGTCAGACCTGTCACCAACAGATAACGACCAGACCTACATAATGTGAGAAGGATAATCTGTTTTTCGATGACCGTTTATTTGATCTTTTGTCCCATTTTTTACTGAACTACAGCTATATCACCCTTAAGCGTCAATAATATAAGTCATTACTGCGTGTACCATTAGGTGTTGTTTACAAACAGTTACCGTTTATGTCCAATACAAAGTAATACTTATAAACACCAAAAACGTTTGAAATATCAATTATAGCCGTGATCGGTTAACCGTCACATAAGTGACAATGTGTTATATTGTGCGATTTTCCAAGTATTTGCGGGAACGATCACAGCATCCTGTAAATAAAGGTTTTTGATGAATACAAAAGCTAACAATTGAAAAGACAAACATGGAATTTGACGTTCAAATATATTGATTCTTGTCTCATCAAAAGTGTATTACGATATTAAGTGACATTATATAAATATCATATGGCAGCATGTGTGACATTGATATTGTCAACCCGAGAGCAGAATGTCACCCGAGGCGTAAGCAATGTGACACATGCTGCCATATGATATTTATTTTATTATACCGAACACAATTAATTGACGTCACTGCTGTATGTGTATAAGGGAGGCAATCACGTCATGATTTAGCTAAAATATTGAAGCAGTTATTTGCCCTTATATGACATTCAAAGTATCACTGCGGTCACATGACCTGACAGTCAATTTTCGCTTGGTCACGTGTCAAAAAGGTTGAAAACATTTCTGATAGTCAAAATATCTCTTTTTCGGGTAATGGGATTTTACCATTGTAGACAAAAGTGAGGTATAATAATCAATATTAATAGTAGTGTTTATCTCATGGGACACAACTTAATTAGCAGTATTGCTATGTTAATCTATCATTGTGATATAATAACATTTGATACACGTCATTAAACAAGGAGTCACCGTGTCGTTAATGTCAACTATTTTCGTTTGAAAGTCCCACATATCACTGTTAAGAATCTACAGCGGCAGACGGGGTTAAGGCTATAGACGGTACCAGCGACCTGACTACATGTAAGCCTCAGAATCCTTTTCTATGGCACAGGTAGAATATGTACAGTTGCTTGTCTAAACGTGGCTTTTAACTTAATGTTGTTCTGCGTTTTGATTTGCTATTTGATTTTTATTTCAAGCAGTATTGATTGTTGATTATTTGAAAACAAGCTTTATATACTTGGAAATAAATCATGAGCTATTTTCCCGGTTTCAAGCCAAGGCGATAGCTTCAACACTCATCTGCGTGTTTGTCGGTTTTAAAGTTCGCGTACTATTTATGTCAGCCATTTCGTTCATTTATCAAAACTCTCACCCATTAACTGTTAAAATCAAAAACTTTGCATATAAACATAGTCGCTGATATATATTGATTGTCGGTTTTAAAGATAGCGTACTATTTATTTCAGCAATTCATTCATTCATCAAACGTCTCACTCATTCACGGTAGTAGTGTTAAACTAAAGGGAGTAGTTGTCGGCATTTAGGAGCAAATTAGTCGGTAAAGGGAGTAATTGTCGGTATGAGCAAAAACTCGGTAAAGGTAGTAATTGTCAATATGAGCAAACACTCTGTAAAGGGAGTAATTGTCGGTATGAGCAAAAACTCGGTAAAGAGCATTTAGTTGGTTTGAATATAAAATTCGGGAGCAATCTTCGGTATTTCCTTGATATCATATGGCGTCCATCCGAGACGGGTGGTAATCGAGTTTTAGAAAGCGGGATTGTTAAAGAGGGGCAAAATCGACAGGCGCGATAAAACAAGGGAAAGGACTGGTGCGAGTAAACAGTTACATGTAATGCGTTTATTACGTCTCTTTAAGCACTAATAATGATATATTACTAATTCAGAAACGCTCGTAGTATAATGAATAAATGCGTTAAAACGGAAGTATCCAGGCGTGTTTACTATTAAGTATGTGCGACAATGGTTAGGCAATCGAGATTTATACGCTTTACAGAAACCGGTTCGTTATCATTTGAAGACGGCGAATGTTCGCACTGCATAAAATATTATCTGATCTATATTAGGGAAAGGGTTAAATGAAAGTATCATTATTGACAAACAAATGGAGTACAGGTGACAGAAAGCGTCTGTATGTGGGAAAGGAATAAGCATACTAATGAAAAAGAGTTGAAAACAGTATGCGCAATCTTATGCCGTACTGTCTTAAAAAGTTGTTTGCGTTTGGGAAAGGAGTTAATACTTGCAACTATGATATTCTGTTTGTTTTCAGAAATGGGCATCGTTGAGCATATCCACCCAGCCTTGGCCACACTCGACTACACACAGACCGAGGTTAAACTTAAACTCATCGCTAGTTCATTTGTCTTCTTCGCCGGCGTTTATGTTGCCTCCCATTTTGGGTCGAACATTTTCAAGACATAACGTACCTCACTCCGACTCAAAGAACAGATATTCTGGAACCTGGCCATCGTGAGAGCTGCCTATGGTTTCTCGTGTATAGTATTCGGTTTATGGGCTATATGCATCTATACGGAACTCGGGAAAGATGTGGTCTTTGCCACCACGCCCACCAGTTACTTTGCCCTCACCATAACCGTTGGATTCTTTATATTTGAATGTTCCATGTTGCTATGGTCAGATATTTACTTCAAACAACTTAATTTTTTACTCAACCTCCACCATTGGCTGTCTCTAGTAGGCTATTCCGTCATCCTGATTGTCGAGAGTACTCATTTCTACGGTGCACGCGGACTCATACTAGAAATGAGCACCCCGTTTAGCTGTCTGTGCTGGACACTCCTTAAGTCGGACATGGCACACACTTTCTTATGGAAAGCCAATCAGTTCTTCTTCGTTCATACCTTTCACCTCCGGTCGGTTGTCGAATGCAACATGTGGTACCTATTAACCTATATGCACTGGGAGCGATTCTGGTCAGTTATGCCGGCACGAATTTTCACTCTGCTGTACGTCCAGTTAACATTGGTGACCTTTGTAATGACCCCGTATTGGACCTTTCAGAAAACAACTCAGATGATCAATCCTGTGTACTGGAATTTCGAGGATGCAAACAAAACAAAACAGACGAACGGAAAACTGAAGAGGAACTAAACATTTAATGTTATCAGTGTATTCAGAGACATATAAACACATGTGTTTATATATCTCTGGTGTATTTTAATTAATGAATTTAGTTATGAATGCCCTAAATTAACTATTCCATGTTCAACATCTTAAAAGCAAACAAAACAAAACAGACGAACGGAAAACCAAAGAGCAGCTAAACATTTAATGTTATCAGTGCATTTTAATTAATTAATTTAGTTCTGTATACCCTAAATTAACTATTCCATGTTCAACATCTTAAAAGCAGACAAAACAAATCAGACGAACGGAAAACCGAAGAGCAGCTAAACATGTTATGTTTATGGTGTATTTTAATTTATTATTTTAGTTCTGAATGCCCTAAATTTACTATTCCATTTTCAACATCTTAAAAGCAAACAAAACAAAACAGACGAACAGAAAACCGAAGAGCAGCTAAAGGTTTAATGTTATAAGTGTATTTCAATTAATATTGTTAGTTCTAAATGCCCTAAATTAACTATTCCATGTTCAACATCTTACGGGCAAATATTCGTTACGACATTTTCGAAGATATTATTTAGAATCAAAATTGTATTTAAATCTTAGAGTTATATTTACAAATATTTGTTCAATTTTTATATGACACATATCAGTTTGCAGGCTTAAAATAAAAAAGATAGCCAGTTTGTTTTGGTTTTCAAAAAGCCTTCCCATGCGTTGGTCGGGAAGGAAATGCTCAAGAAAATGCATACATTAAATGAAATTAACAGGTCTTTCAAAAGTCAATGGCATATCATTTAATATAATTAGTTGTTTCTAACAGTTTAAGACATGCTGTTAAACTATATAACACATAGGTCTTTAAATAAAGGAGAATAAATCCAGACTCTGTGGTGTAACAAAAATGCCAGGACACCATATAATGGCTCATATTCTCCTTATCCAATGGACCAATTTCAACCAAACTTTATTGGAATCTTACTTTGGGGGTCCTCTTTTAAAATGGTTCAAAGGTATGAATTTTATACAGAATTTTTGGTTGCGGTTGCATCAGAAAGGGAGGATATCCATAGCAGAAATGCTCCTTTAGTGACACTGTACATAATTTGTTGAAACCATATTGATAGGTTGAAAAAGATAGCTGCCAGGCAGCATCAGATAAGGGGTAAAATGAACATTAGATTTAAACGACATCTCCCAAACCAATGGACTAATTTATATCAAACTCCCCAGGAATGTTCCTGCGGTGGTCCTATTTCAAATTGTTCAAAGTTCTAATGCTTTTTTAGATCACCTTGAAAAACATGGCAACCAGGTTACATTAGAAAAGGGGTAAAATGACAAAACTTTAATAATCCATACTAATATAAGTGCGTGTCTGATTTCAAAATAATTTTGAAGAAATGTTCTTTCATTGATCCTCTACATACTTTGTCAAGCCATATTGATTATTTGAAAGACATAAGAAAACCAAGTGGCATCAGAAAAGGGGTAAAATTAACTTTTTGTTTCAAATGACATCTCCTCCTAATTCACTTAACCAATTTCATCAAAATAGAGAAATTGTGCTTTATGAGTATTTTTGTGTTGTTTTTGCCCTCAAATTGTTCAAAGCAGTTTATTTTTTCTAGGGAGAAAACCCTCAATGTGTAGGAACTAAATTGAACATCCCTGTTCAATATTGACATCATTGAAACAAACACCAAACTAATGGATACAGTTTTCTTTCCTTTTTATAATAATTTAGTCATTTATAAAGAGTACAACATATTTTATCTTAATATGGCCTAGCGACCTAGTGAAGAACATGTGATAACCCAAACAATTTAGATTACAAATAACCTAGACAAACACTCTAATGAGCTAAAACGGTAGTTTATCGAGTACCAACTAGATTTTTTCTTAAATTTGGAATGGCCTATCATTTTGAACACATCATGACCAATTTTAGAACGTAACTTAAAAATCACCCAGACAAACATTCTTGCAAACTAACATTATTCTACTGTCAAAAGATGCAGCTTTTCTCAAATTTAACGGCACCAGATCGCAAAGCCTACTCCGAGATACTGCTTGTTACTTTGCAGGATTTTCTATACAGCCATCGGTGCTTTGATTTTACATTATTAACAGTTTCCTTAAATACTATTTCTCCGGTGATCGATTTAGGGCCATCTTGTTAAAACTTTTTTCAGGTAAATGTCTTGTTGATATCTAGGCTAGGTTCAACATATAGGTCAGGTGAAAAACTAGGTCACTAGGCCAAATTGAAGGAAAACCTTAGTATTTTTTATCAGCTTGAAACTTTGTCAAAATGTTTGTCTTAATGAAATCTAGGCCAACTTTTGAATATGGGTCATGTTGAATCAAAATCTAAGTCACTAGACCAAATTGAAGGACATTCTTGTTAACACTCTGAATGTCGCATTTTGAATAAAGAGCGTGGTGAAACTTTGCCAAAATGTGTGTCTTAATGCTATCAATGCTAAGGTCCAATATAGGTCATATCTGGTCAAATGTCTTGATGATCTCTAGGCTAAGTTCGAATATAAGTCATGTCCGATCAAAAACCAGGTCACTAGGCCAACTTTGAAAAATATCTTGTGACTCTAGAGACCACATTTGTTGGCCATCGTGGCGCTCTTGTTTCAAAAGTTGTAAACTGCGTCAAAATGCGTCTACTTTAGACCTATATATACCTAATCGCCATTTGTCCATCAACACGTAACTTGTGTGCATTGTTTAACTTGGTCAGAATGATTTGCTTGATGATATCTCTTGTCAAGTTCAACAATGGGTCATGTTGATTAAAAAACTAGGTCGTTAGGTCAAAAAAAGTTAAAAATAACAGACAATTTTGATGTACTCTGGGTATGCTGATATATGCGAAACGACGGACACTGATGTATGACTCAAAATGACAAAGATTTGTCTTTTTCAAAATTTAATTTTTCGTAAAAGGATCATGTTAAAGACAAATGTGATGAACGCTTTATATGAATAATAATTTTCTTCAACTTAAATATCTGTATGTAAAGCTCACCTAAGCATGAAGTGCGAGGTGATCGTTTGTGATCACTCATAGTCCGGCGTCCGTCATCGTAGTCGTCTATTACGTCTGTTAACAATTTTCTACAAATGATTTCTCATACTAAACCAATGGACTTATTTAAAAATAGCTTCACAGGAATGTTCCTTAAGTGGTCCTCTTTTACAGTTGTTCAACACATTTCAAGTAGAACTTTGGTTGCTGTGGCATCAGAACAGGAGAAAATTGCCAAAACTTTTTAAATCTTCTTGGCCAAAAGTACTGGCCTGAGTTAAACATTATTTGGCACAATTATTCATTGGGGCACCCTCTACCAAGAGAATGTTCAAATATGTTGGATCCGTTGAAAAACATGGATGCCAGGGGGCGGAGCTTGTTTTCCTTACATGTGCATTGTTAAAACTTTAAAAATCTTCTTGTTTAAAAGTACTGGCCCGATTTAAAGATAATTTGGTACAAATGTTCCTTTGGTTTACCATCTAGCAAGACTGTTCAAATAGTTTTCATCCAACATGGACTCCAGGGGAGGGGGCTTGTTTACATATATATATATATATATATATATATATATAGGGAAAAACTTTAAAAATCTTCTTGGCCGAAACCGAAAAGTCTAGACTTTAGATATTTGGTATCTAGGAAAAGTCCGAATATGCTTCATATTGGGTTAAAAACTAGGTCACTAGGCCAAATTAAAGAAAAATATTGTTAAAACTCCGGAGGCCACATTTTTACTTGGAGCAAGTTTAAACTTTGTCAGAATGTTTGTCTTGATGATATCTAGTCCAAGGGGTAAAAAAAAAATATAGGTCACTAGGCCAAATGAAGGAAAATCTAGTTAACATTCTGATGGTTGCTTTTGAATCTTTGTCAGAATAATTTGTCTTGATGTGTTTTGCATTAGAAATCACATTGCATAATTCAGGTTAGCGATCTAGGGCCATCTTGGCCCTTTTGTTGGAAATAACAGTGCTTTAAACGTCACATGTTTCAGAAACATGACATTTCTTTACAGAAAAGGTTGTATGAAATTTATTTATTGTCTCACCTCTTTATTTAACAATTCAGCAGGTCGTTCATGGAATGAAATAGATTACATTGAACCAAGAAGTCAAGTTATAGCCCAGACAATAGTGTTTGCTTTCTTACAAAAACAACGGCGTCCATTATGGAAATATTTCTTATTGCCAACCATCATAACTTATAATCAGGGATTTAAAATATTTTTCTATGATCCAGAAAGTGATATTTTGTTAGAGTCCAGGGATTTATTTTTTTCTCAAATGCAATTGGATCAATTGGATCCCTTAATGCCTAGTCCTCAATTGCAGCATGGCTTGTTTTAAATCACAAAATTCTTTGCACTGGTCCATATAAAGAATTTCTGGAAAAGGCAACAAAAGATCTATTTTTAAAAACCTTGCAAAAGATGCTTTGCATGTTTATGAACATGAATTACATTTGAGGAAAGTTTTTGAACGTGCACCTGCTGAAAATTGTCCTCAGCCATTAGGTCAGTCATTTTGGTTTACACTGCATCTTGATTCTAAAGGCAAAATTCCTTGGCCATCATCTCTTCCTCAACCAGATTAGTTTCAGATAGAACATATATTAATGAAGTTGAAAGCTTTTAATGAAATTGATTACAAGCAGCATTTAAGTTTTAGGTTGCTGCCAGAAGAGCTTAATGGATGGGGTTGTCCTGTCGTCCTTCCGTATATAAACTTTGTCTTGTTAATGTAAATAGTTTTTATCCGATGCTTTTCAAACTTGCACTGATTGTTCATATGGATTAGAGCTCGAAAGTTATTTACAATGAGCAAATTAGGTCTTGAGTTATCTGCCCTTTATTGTCAAAAAGGCCACAGTTTTCTTCCCATTTTGTTCAAACGTGAATATACTTTACATATTGATAAGAGTTAAAAATATCAGACTTTTAGCTCAACTATTTGAAGAATAATAAGAGCTTAACTACTCGCATCAGCATCAGCGTCACCGTCCAGTTAAAGTGTTGAAGCAAGTTGGCATTTTCATTCATAAGTACTTCTGCTAGGGCTTTCATATTTGAAATATACAAATCTGACATCTTACATCTTACGCCTTTCTTCACATTGGACGATGAAGATGCTGAGTGTGACCTTCTTTTTGGAGTAAAAAACATGATTTTGAGTAGTAAAGTTTTAAAGCAAGCTGGCTTTTTCCTTTTTTTTTTTTTTAAATTCTTCTCAATAAGTTCTCATGCTAGGGCTTTCACATTTGGAATATAATTACATCTAATACCTTTCTTTATAATGTATGCTGAAATTGCTGAGAGTGACCTTCTTTTTTGGGGTAAAAAACATGATTTTGGGTGGTTAAAGTTTTGGGGCAAGTTACCATTTTCATACATTATTTTACTTTTACGCTCACCTGAGCACAAAGTACTTAAGGCGAGTTATTGTGATCGTCTTTTGTCCGTCGTGCGTCAACATCATCTCCTCTGTAACCAGTGGGTCAATAGGAATGAAATTTCACAGAAGGCATTCTCTCAGTGACCGCAGCAGAATTCCTTCAAACTTTTGGGATACATGTAGAATTCTGGTTTCCATGGCAACGAAACAAAAAACCTTTAAATTTCTTCTTCTCCGCAACTTTTGGCCGATTTTCAGATCAGTTTGTAGAAATATTCCTTTGGTGACCCTCTTTCAGATTCCTTTAAAACATATTGATTGGTCAAAATAACATGGCCACGTGAAACATGTAACCAGTGGGTCAATTGGAATGAAACTTCACATAAAGCATCCTCTCAATGACCTCACTAGAATTCCTTCAAATTGAAGGAACATCTTATTAACACTCGGGAGGCTGCATTTTTATCTTTTAATAACATGTTGAAACTTTGTCAATAATTGTTATCTTGGAGAATTCTAGGCAAAGTTCAAATATAGGTCATGTTGGGTCATAAACTAGGTCACTTTACCAAATTGAAGGAAAATCTTGTTTGTCTAGAAACCACACTTTTCCTTTAGCTTTTTAGCTCACCTATGCACAAAGTGCAAAGTGAGCTTTTGTGATCGCTCACCGTCCATCGTCCGTCGTCGTCGTCGTCGTCCTTCGTCGTCGTCGTCGTCCGTCAGTTCACATTTTCCTACAAACGACTTCTCCTCCTAAACCAATTAAACCAAATTCAAAATAATTTTTACAGGAATGTTTCTTGGGTGGATATATTTCAAAATTGTTCAAAGAATTCTATTCCATGCAGAACTTTGGCTGCCACGGCAACAAAAAAGGGGAAATTAACCAAAACTTAAAAAATCTTCTTGTCAAAAAGTACTAGCCCGATTTGAAAATTATTTTGCAAAAATGTTTCTTGGGGTACCTTCTACCAAGACTGTTCAAATATTTCCGTTAAAAAAACATGGCCGCCAGGGGGCGGAGCTTATTTCCCTTATATGTGTATTGTTAAAACTTTAAAAATCTTCTTGTCCAAAAGTACTGGCCTGATTTAAAAGATATTTTAAACAAATGTTCCTTGCGGCACCTTTTACCAAGATTGTTTAAATATTTCCAATCCATTGAAAAACATGGCGTAGCTTGTTTTCCTTATATGTGCATTGTTAAACTTTAAAAATCTTCTTGTCCAAAAGTACCGGCCCGATTTGAAAATTATTTCGCACAAATGTTTCTTTGGGCACCCTCTACCAAGATTGTTCAAATATTTCCGATCCGTTGAAAAATATGGCCGCCAGAAGGCGGAGCTTGTTTTCCTTATATGTGCATTGTTAAAACTTCAAACATCTTCTTGTCCAAAAGTACTGGCCCGATTTAAGAAATTATTTTGCACAAATGTTCCTTGGGGCACCCTTTGACAAGATTGTTCAAATATTTCCGATCCGTTGAAAAACATGGCCGCCAGGGGGCGGAGCTTGTTCATAGACTCATATAGGGAAAAACCTTTAAAAATCTTCTTTTCTAAGAGTAGAGGGCCCAGGCTTTTTATATTTGGTATGTAGCATCATCTAGTGGACTTCTACCAAGATTGTTCAAATTATAGCCCTGGGGTCAAAAAATGACCTCTCCCCTGGGGTCTATTGTTTTACATATACTCATATAGGTGAAAATCTGTTTGATTAAATCAGGTGAGCGATATAGGACCATCATGGTCCTCTTGTTCAAAAAAAAATTCTGAACAATATCTAGGCCTAGTAAAAATAAAGGTCATGGTGGGTCAAAAACTAGGTCACTAGCCAAATTGAAGGAATATTTTGTTAACACTCATTATGTTTTACCTTTCTGTATTGAATGTGTGTATGTTCATGTAATTAAGAGAATTATCATTAAATATATATATATATGTTAAACTTGTTGATGATTTGACTGCACCAAAGATAAAGAAGGGGTAGGGTACACAGACGATCTCAGTTCCGACAGCTTGTAATAGATTCCTTAATCATAGTAGTCACATACCTAAAGCTTAGACCCATTATAGACGCTGTGCTCGTGGTGAGGCTTTGCATTTTTCATATTACTTTCTTTTAAATATAATCTCCATGTTTTAGCTGAGATGATTTCAAAGTCGTCTGCTGCATAATTGATGTATGTTGGAAAGTGTTAATGTTTATGAAGAAAAATCAACAGACCTAAGATACAAAATATACGATACGTTTACTGTAATCTAGGTGTACAGACACTGCATGGTATAACTCCCAGTCGATTGCAGTACACCAGTAGTTGTGATAACAAATGTTACACAATGTATTTAGCCTTTTCTTTTCCAACATCCAGGAAAATATATAGACAAACTATATAAACGACAGCATATTTATTGAATGGAGTTAAACATATTGTGGCTGAAGGAGAAGTTACTCAATGTACTCAATGCTACTGTGTTTTCAATTAACATAATACTGAAGATGCGTCAGAATGTAGCTGTGTCACTGTTGGAAAGGGTTAAACAATTAATTTCAATTGGCAAAAGACACACCCTACCACCTAAATATAAAACTAAACGGTGTTCACGTTATGTCATCATGATTCATAATCGTAAACTATTTGTCAAACATGTAAATTCCTGTATAAATTGTGTTGTATATTGTAACGTTTCAATGTTAACAATTTACAAGACCGTTATTTTCCATTTAAATGTTTCATTCGTGTCTGAATAAAATGTTTCAGAGAAAACTGATGGTGCAAATTTACCATCCATGTTTCAAGAGGAGAAAATGTTCTTAGAAAAGCCGAAAATGCTATGCACGAAATATTGGAACTTCTTTTGACAAACAAGTAAATTCGCGTTCAGTTCAGTTCAGTTCTGCATTCTTGTCTGATATTTTTTTTAAGGGGAACATGATAAGGAAGAAAAAAACATTTTCGGAAAAGTGGAAAATTAACTTCATGAGATATTGGTACTTAAATTACAGGATTACTTAAATTATTTGTCTTCTCTATACAGGTCAATATGTTCCCTGTCGCATACAACGTTTAAAACAAGAAAAGCAGATATTACTCACGTGAGCGCCTTCGCGTTTTCCAAATTTCGACCACCTAGTTGACGTAGTGCTAGAGCGTCCGCCTCGGGTATTGGAGGTCCTGGGTCAGATACCTGGCCCGGTCATACCAAAAACGGGTAGTAATGGCGCTCAGGATTGGGGTGTAAGCATTACGATTTACTGGCAGGTACCTTAGACAGCAAGCGCCTTGCTATAACTGAAACATAGTTGAGAGCGACGTAAATCCACAAACTAACCGATACTCAAATGCTTCTCTGTACGGTAATATCAAAGAATTTGCTGTTTGCCATCCAGTCCGGTGTTGAAAGCTTAACTCTTTCCCACCTTTTTTGACGCAATAGCAGCAGACGAGACTGTTGAAAACATTTTGGCCAAAGGTGAAATTGCTCATGATGTGCAATTTCTCCTTTGGCCACAACATTTTCAACTTTATTTAACAATTAAATTATCTTTTATTGAGATTTCTTTTGTTTTTATCATTATGTTCTCAAAGTCGTCTGCTGCAGATTTGCAGTATGTGGGTCAAAACGGATTATATACACATTTACTTGTAGACGTTTTAATGGTATGAATGGTTCATCACTTTAACAATTTTCCTGTTACAGATGACAAGTGATGCATTAGAAGAAGACGCCTTTGGGGATCATAGTATTCAAGTAGAGTTAAGATTTCTCCCCTTTTCAACTTTATATCGAAATAATACTTCAATGTCTAGAAACATGTACCGTACATGTAACAGGTCAATTAAAAGAATACATAATAAAAGACCATAAACACTCACAACAGGAAGGTCTGTTTTTGTATGACGAGGCACATTTTATATATAAGACGTAGGCGGATCTTGTCGCATTCATAGCTCCCCATTAAGGTGATTCTGAACGGTGATGTTAAATAAAAACAAAAACTGACTGTCACATTCATTAACTACATTCACGTTTCTTACTTACTCTGTTACGATTTGTATACCTTCTTTTACAGTAACAAACGAAACATAAAAGGGGACTATGTTGAACTTATGTGTATTTGTTACTATACTTTGTGCCATTTTAATGCCTGTGTGCACGCGTGTATATATTCCGAGTCTTGGGATTTCTTTGATGAGTAAGGTAAGTAATTGTGTACCCCTACTTTGAGAAGGGTGGGTGCATATACATTAACTATTTTCCGTCTGTCTGTCTGTCCGTCTGTATGTCTGTCCGTGTACACGATTAGGGCATTTTGTGGTCAGAGGGGTGGCCTATGACAAAATATTCCTTTGAGTTATTACGTAATTATTAAAACAAAAATTGTTTCTTAATACAATGCAGTTGTTTATTTGCATAATTAGGCCCTCGGCCTACAATTCATACATATACAAACATGTATAACTTAAAATGTAGTAATGTGCACAATCTTAGTTCTTCAAATGTGGTCAAGAGGTTATTCTTTTTTTTGAAAACTATGGATATACCCCCTAATGTATCAAACGTAGGCTGTCCGTCTCTGCCTCCGTCACGTTATCGTGTGTTGCATACACCCAGAGCCCTAGTTCTCAGATATTTAGTTAGCCTCGGAAGCTTATGTTTGACTTTGTGGTAAAGGCTTAAGGTGGGAAAACCCGTGTTCATTGTGGACATATATTTCTAGTTATACATGTGATTCTCCTAAATTACTTGTTTAATATTTTGAAATTATCTTTTTCGACCAAAATGTGCAATGAATCACAAAAAGGACCATTTTCCGATTGGAGATCAACAATTGACAAACAACCGAGACTATACACATGTGTTTGCAGTATTTGTATTGTTGGTTCATTTCTTATAGCAAACATGTTTAAAAATAACTAACTTCATTTGTCTAGTTTGTGCTTTATAACATTACATATATCGTATGTTCACTAAATACTGCTGTATTTCGTGTTGAAACAATATGTTGCTAAAAAAAGTCACATGTTTTATGGTCGACCTTGTGTAGTTGCTGTATTTCGTGTTGAAACAATATGTTGATAAAAAGTCACATGTATTATGGTCGTCCTTGTGTCGATGCTATTTCGCAGTTTTGTTTGTTATGTGTGGGGAAAATCATTTCTTTCTAAGTTGTGTGCTCTTAGTTTTTGGTCCAGGTATCTCCCGGCAAAAGATAACGGGTATACCAGGATGATCCGGATGATTGCCGAAAACCAAATTGCATTCTCACATTCCCGTCATTTTCCCGCAGTGCCATATACTTGCATGTAAATACGTTTATGATCAAGGAGAAGTGCAAAATGTATTACAATATATTATCGAAGCTCTGAGCCGGAGAAATCTTAAAAAAGCTGAATAATTAATCTTCCATTCGATTCATTGCCGTATTGCATTCATAATTGTATGTTGTAGTTTGAACCGGATGATAGCTAGGGCGGTAATTCCCAAAATTGCTTTGTTTGATTACTATCGTTGCATAAGGTGATCACGTTTGCATATTTGATGGATGAAATGCAAATTATAAAAGAGCCGTCCCGCGAGAAAAAATCCCAGTATGTCCCCGAGTAATATTTCGACCCAGATCAGTCTGATTTGGGCAGACACATTCCGTCTTAGGGTGATAGAGGTATAGAATAATGGTTCCTGAAACAGAAAATTCACAGAAGGCGAAAAGTGTCTATCCGGGTGATCCTGTGTGGCATGCTTATGCTGATCCGGATCGATACATTACGCAGAGTCCACAATGTTTGTTTTCTTGCGGGACGGCTCAAATAATGTTTTCGTTTGGCGAACCACAATAAATGATTGATGACCGATAAACACGATGTCTTTCCTTGTCTCGATTTGAGTCCCGTCACCCTAAACGGGACGTTGTTACATCTGCGGAAATTGTTTTGTTTGTTTGTTTGTTTGTTTAAAAGGAGTTTATTGCCGTTTCCAACAGTAGTTCAGTTATATCACGGCGACATTTCATTTTATTCATAATGCCTGGATAAACAAACCAGTACTAGGCTTAGAAATGTGCCTTGCCAAAGTGCACCCCACCATGACCTTCTCGCCACGACTGAGGATCTAACCCGGGACGTTCGGTTCTAAATTTAAAGTGAGTATGACATATGTCATATTTATTTTACATCAATTGCGGATCAGGTTTTAATCCCGCTCGATGGCTGCTCCCCTTCCTGAAGACTTAACCAGTTCTCGAGCCGTTTCTGTTGATAAATCCCAAATGTAGTGCCCTTTCAATTCGGGATTCGAATCCGTAACATATTCTGTACGAGAGACCGAAGCTGTACCACTGCCATGCCAAAAGTAATCTTGTTATCAATCATCGTTTCGAAAGTTGAATGTGCACACGCCGTATATTAAGGTAACCTTTTAAAAGCATGTCTGGTTTATTTTTTTCAGAAGCCTGTCCGCCAAGAAATGTCGTCAAAACTTTCGAAACAACTTGGTATCCGATTACAGAAACGTGACTTAAAAGAAATGCGCGTGAACTCGGTTAAAGGTAAGTATAGTGGGTCTATTATTGGAACCGTAATACAGGATATGACACAAAAGGTGCGGTTCATTGCGCGGTTTGATCACGCACCGGGCTTTATGGTTTTATTTTAGACATTGACCTTACATTGACAATAGGGCAATGCTAGGAGAAGTTTCGAGTTTCTTTAATTCCTAAAATCTTACCTAAAAACTAAAAGTTGTCAAAGTGAGACGACACCATTATTACGATACACTCAATGTATACGCCGTGGATTTGTTGCAGTTTCAATTATTTGAAAAAACATATAATTATGATATATTTTAAAATGAAATACATATTTCCAAATTTTCCAAGTACTTCTTTTATTAATTATCGCATTTACGATAATATTATAAATACTGGTCCCCAATACTTTCCTATCCTATTCGGAATGTTTTGGAACCAGCGAATTGAATAAAGACGGTTTTCGACCGACCGAACACGTGCACAATATATTTATAAAAGAAGAGCAAGTTGATGCAAGGCATCAATGTCACCGGAAAAGACTGCATTAAATTATTTGTTACCAATCATAGAATCGTGTTATTCATTAGTATAAATATACACAAAGTGCTTTCATTAAAAACTTATTCCATGATTTTTGAAATATAACATACAAATTTCAGCATGTTTTATGTCTGAATTTTGATTTTTTTTTATAAGTCAGTTCAACCACAAAAGATGCAATTTTAATTTACACGCAATAAAAATCAATTTAATTAAACCTTTCCATGTTTAAACCAACAATGAAAACCTTTGCACTACTTTTAGAATATTGAGAAAAATTAACTTTGAATCATCATTATAATCAAAATTTCATAGATGTTATTATTTATCCTCGTTTGTTCAAAAAGTAGACTACCCTTGAAATACCATATCAGCTCAAACAGTGTTTTTTACAGTTGTAGTGTTGTATACAAGTAGGTTTTATTAAAAACTTAACTTCAAACATAAATAGTACCATAACATATAAATTCATAATTATATTTTTTGAATCCGTTTTAATTAAGGAAAAAAGCAAACTTTGTTTTTAAGATGAGCGCTCTTGTATCACTAAAACGTGAGAAAGTTCAAGGTAAGCACAGGTATGAAGACATCATGAACGATAAAAAAACGTGAATTCAGTACAAAATTTACTGTTTTTCACAGTCTCAAATCTCAAACATAAGACATTTTTTCGGTTATTTCTTTTCAAGCAGCTGTATACTGTACTGTATAACCAACAGACTTCCGGTTCCGGAAAAAGATGTATGGCGCGGACACGATATATATTATTTTTGATAAGATGAAAAGTAAATTACAAAACAAAAAATAATTCTATAGGGAAACATTAAACAAGACAATACCTTCTCGATGAAAGAATGAGAACAAGGATCTGATATGTGATAATTTGCGTGTAATTACTCTCGTTTTCTATTTTTAAAATGAAGTTTTCTTAACTTATCGGATGTAAACGAATCCAAATCTGATGTCATTGTATTATTGTAACGAAAGTGAAGGGCAAGTCTACTATTCTTTTGTCCCTTTTATTATTATCTAATCGATTTTATTTCTTTCCAATATATGGAGGCAATAAAAACTCGTTCGTTAGACTGGCCATTTGCCAGACCAGCGAGGAGGCGCTTTGGATATCATTTTATCTGAAAAAGATGAATAGTTATGTTTTTGTATCGACATAGCTTTATGTTATGGTAGGATTTTTATTCTATCAATAATTTACTTCAAAATATAACTTCATTTCTAAATGATTTGTTATTATCTTTTGAGAACCGTCCAACGATGCTTTTAGTAACACCGCTTTACGTTACATCACGTGTATGAATTTCGTCTATCATCTGTCATTTGAAGCCGAATCCATCCTGTCAAAAGTTGCACACATTCAAGAAAACAGCTAAAACATTATATCCTCAACTTTCCAGTTGTATTGACCTTAAGACTTTGATCTATACATTGTACTAAATGTAGCATACACATACAATTAAAGCCAAGTCACCTTTATTTCAAATTGTTTGCCTTCTATTTACATTTATACATTGTACAGTTTAACAGGGAAAGCAGATATGTATATGACCTACTTTTTGTCGAAATATGAAAGTATGACCAGAATTAGTGCACCCTGGATTTTTGGTATAAATAGTAAATGTCGTAAGCCATATATCCTTCAACCTGAAAGAGAGGAAAACACTTTCAAGCCTTCAAATGAGTCCATTGTTTGAAACAAATGATGTCACATGTGGGCCATCAGTAAACCACATTCATTTCTAGCAGATTCATCTTTGCTTTTATTGATCAAACTCTAATATCAGATTGGACAAAATTCGTACTAAGAATTTCAACATTATTTTCACTAGGTTATTTAAAATACTCTGCAGCAATATGTTCATACTTGAGACCAATACAACCAATGATGCTCTAGAACTCTCAAATTAAAGGGCAAATGCAAAATAGAAAGGTCATCGATTAAGGACAATGTACACTTTCTATATCAAACTAAAATAAATTAAAAAAAAAATAAACAATGGAACCTGCAGATCAAGAGGATCAATTTCTTTAAATTCAATAAACATTCAAGATAATTTTTATTCGAATAAATATATATGAACATTTTTTTTGAGAAATGTAGAAAACTTGGTCTGATTTTCAACGGAAAACGGAAAACGGCTATATAATAAAAAGTAAAAGGCAATTTATAACTAATGTCAGTAATAAGTTAACCAGGGATCTGGCATAAGTGTTCTGTTCCTCGATATAACAGAAATACCACAGAAACAGCATCAAATACAAATAAAATAAATTTCACATACATTTAAAAAACATAACTTAACAAACATTGATTTGTTCCTTAATAGAAAATAAAGTTCTTGGTTACACTGTAGGAAGATGATATCATGAACTTTATCAGATTTCTGTGTAATATATTGTTAATTCCACTTTTCTGTGTGAATATTTTCATGAACTGCTGGTTAAAGTTAAAACCGTCAATGTATTTTAATGGTAAAACGTAGTCTAACAAGAGTTCTGATTTCAAATCTCATCAGGTAGATGTTTTGAAAGAAGCAACTAAACTTAACAATATTATACATGAAACCTTTATGTTGTGTGGAATCATCAGAGTTGTCTTACTAAAACACTCCATCCAGGCTTCTAGTGAAAACATTCATTAACAAAGTTATTTACTCCCTGTACCCTTTTCAAAGCTTTTATAATTGAACAATAACACTCAGAAAAAGGGACTTGATCAATAATGATGACTCTGACAAGCCGCACATTTTCAAGGTCTGATCAGAATCCTTCATTATACATATTGTCAAACGACATATTTCAAATGTTAACATAATCAGTTATTGCATACTTTCATATTGTCCCGTTCACTTTGCATTGAAGAAAGTGGTCATGATTTTTCGATCATCAAGGAGTGATCATGACCGTAGATAAGGACGTGCGAAAATTCCGCATAATTAACATGCTAGGGACTACTTTATTTATGTAAACAAACAAAGCTGACCTAAATTTCATTATTATACCTCACGTGACTTTGTAATGTTAGATTCTCATATACTGAGCATGGACAATTTCTTACTATCGCATGTTAAAAGTACGTTTTTGACCGGATAACAGTAAAATGTTGATTATGCACGTACATGACGTCATTTAAAACAATAACGTCATCGTTATCATTCAAACGGCATTTGCACAAATATAACTACTTATGTAAACAAACAGTTTGTTTCTAATTCGGAACCTATATTGTTGACACTAGTACTCAATAATCTGATGCTGTTTCATGTTTTAGAATTTAAAAACCAGCAAAGGAGATAATGCTTCAAAGTGAAAATATTGTTGGATTGGAAGATATTTATTGTTCATTTAGGAGCAATTACGCCATTCCGACAATATATTCAGGTTAGTCACAGATATAAAGTCATTTACATCAGACAAGGGGCTAAACTTTACCTTTTCCAACAAACATCAAATCTGCAGCAGATGACTTTGACAATGTTGAGGTAAACAAAAGAAAATCCCCTTAAGCCAAAGTTTTATAAATAAATAGAATTGTAAACATTGTGGCGTAATGAGAAATTGCTCATGAGCATGTGGTCCTTCTGCCACATTGTTTTCAAAAGTTGTCTGCTGCATATGCGTTAACAATTTTTACTCAATATTCCTTTAACCTGTTTATGTCTTTCCTTCAGTGATTTGAACCCATTTCCCTGAATATAAAGACGCATAATCTTGAAACATCTTATACATGGGACTTTTGAAAATATTTATTAAAAAGTACAGTTTTCTCAGTTGTTATGCATAGTGTTTTCATCTTTGTCTCAAAATTATACATTGAACCAGATCATAACCCGTCTCGGTGCTATTTTTAATTTAATTGACACTATTTGATTTTTACTTGGCCTAATAATGCCTTTCATATTGCCATATACATTATAAGAAAGGATTGATAAGTTATGACAAATCCATTATTTCATTCAATCTTCCAGTGATTGAAACAATCATTGTTACTAGCGCCTTTCACCTACGGGATAAATTGCCTATGCGCAAAAGGTAGCCAGTTGTATTGGAAGATGATTCTGTGGGAAACATGTTAGGTGAACTGATTACCATTTAAAATAATGTTAAGCTCAAGTCAATCAATCAACCATAGTAAGAGTCAGTTTCCAATTATATTTATTACTAGTTTACAAATAACTGGCATATGTAAACAGAAATCAGAACATTCTTTAACGCCTGACCTTATAGCAAATGAAACAGAAACATGAACTAATTGAACTTAATGTAACATGATAATTTTTTAATTTTCATTAAATGTTTTTCAAGTTCCTTGTTGTCACTTTCTACAACTATTAACTTGTTTCTTGTTTGGGGACTGACACTGCATAATTGAATGCTCTTACTTTCACACGAACGAGGCTTTGCATATTAACATATAACATAACAATTTGAAACGCTGCCAGTACGAAATTAATTGGGTGAGAAAGAACTGATTTTCATTAGTCCTATAATCAGTGTTTATAAGAGTTAGTTATATTCTTAATTTATTTCAAGCCAAATTATCATCTTAATTCACATACTAGTGAATCATTTTAGGATGTAATATATAAAGTTTGTTGAGCATCCTTCTGGAAGTTTTCAACTGGTGTCAAGATCGAATTATTGTGACCATAAAGTTTACTCCATTATATATTGTAAATCTATATAATACTATAATATATTTTCTATTTTTTATAACCGGGCCAGGCCCATGTGAATATGACATCGTAGACATTGGAGAAGACTATGCATGTTTAAATTAATAGAATTTTGCATTGCAGAGTAAAAAGCAAAATCTTTTTTTCTTTCATGTGTACTACAAATAATTGATTGTGTACTTAATAAAATGGAAGCTTGACAATTGAGTTATATTTTACACATATACTTAATACAATGATTTAAGTCGTTGTGGTGAATCAAAAGACTTCCTTAGTATATTAAACGAAATAATTTCTTTGTAAACTGATTAGCCATCCAGAGAGCAAGCTGCTATCTGTCATTGTTTTGATTAGTAGAGTAGAAACAGTCCATACATTTTACAATTTTTTAAAATATATATCCATTTACATGTCATGTAATCTACACACATCAAGACATCTCTTTGAACTTGAAAAGAACGTTCAGCAAATGTATCATAACTTGGTGTTTCTAAACAATCACAACCGTAATGTTTTCAGGCATTTACATTTAGTTTATCCTTATAAACACTTGTCATCTCATGTGAAATCTAAAAAACAAATAAAACTATTGATAGTAGCCGGCTTCTACCGGCGATTCATAAAGTATGACTATTGAATAAAGCTTTAAACGTTGTGGCAAAAATGGTTACATTATAACGACCTTTCTTTTATCATCATCCTCGTCATCATCATCATCATCATCCTCATCATCATCATCATATTTTTATTATTATGTATTATGTATTATGTCCTTATAATTATTATTATTATTATTAATTTATTGTTATCATTACAATTATTATCATTTTCATTATCATTATTGAAATCATACTCAGATGATGATGGCGATAATGGTGAAGATGTTCACCATGGTGATCAAGCTGATTAAGATGATATTTGTTGTTGCTATAGTGTTATCATTAATGCGGGGTGCACCCACTATTTTAATGAGACGTGTATATAAACAGCAACCTGTATATACATAGCAAATATTATATGAAACAAATGCAGATTGTTTCAGAAACTTATGTCAACTTTTGTGAGTAAAATTAAAACACTACTGACCCATATCAAACTGTGGGAATGCACAGGTTGATTTGGATTTAATTGGACAACAAGCCATGTGGTCGGTTGCCAATCTAGCAACATTCGAATTTATACTAAAGTATATCATTATCTAATTCAGGAACTTTGACTGATGATCACGCTGGAACAAGCCTCGCTAACAGTATTTGTAGTTATTGTCAAGGATTTGGCCAGCAACAATGTATGAATATTTATTGTATGATGACAAATACAACAAGAACAGAATCGTTATTACAAGAAACTGAATCGTTATTTCGTTTGCCTTTATGAAGAAATTAAACATGACCATGCAGCCCAAACTGTATTTATGTTGATCGATTTTGATCAGAAATAAAAGCATTGTTCTATTAACCCCCTTTTCACATGACTGCATCTTTTAAATGTATCTTCCAAGCACACGTGAATATCAAATTTAATATTAAAATAGAAAATACATTTCTTCTCATGCGATCAATACATATTCTCTGTAATATTTGACGTGGTAGGTCGATGCTTCCGTAAAGGTAACCCTACCCAACAATACAAAGGGAGAAACACGTAATAAGTCCCGTCTTGTAATGTAAGACAACCCTGGTACAACAATGAAAGATAATCGATCAGCATCAGGAACAAAGAGTGTCAGTCGCGTCTGACGGTTGTGCGCTATTATTGCACTTGCGCACAGTGCTCGCTCAGACGAGCCTATACACACGTCTCTCAAATCTTCGCCGTCACTCTATCAATTATTAGACATTAAAGCATATGCAATGTTATTGACAAGTGAAGCATTTTATAAACAGGAAACCAAATATGCATCACTATTTATAAACAGGCAGCCAACTTTGTTTCATTACAGTATTTATAAGTAGGCAGCCCAAACTATATCCTTATTTAGAAACAGGTAACCCAAACTGTATCGCTATCTATAAACATGCAACCAAAAATGTAGATAGAATCGTCTCTACGTTTATTATAAGATAGAATCGTCTCTACGTTTAGTATAAGGAGAATCGTCTCTACGTTAATTATAAGAATGAATCGTCTTTGTATGTATTATAAGATAGTCTCTGTGTTTATTATATGAAATAATCCTCTCCGTGTTTGTTTTTTAGAAATTATCGTCTTTGAGTTTGTTATAAGAAAAGTATCTTTCTGTGTCCTATATAAGAACGTATCGTCTCTATGTTTATTATTATAAGAAAGAATCCTCCTTGTGTTTATTTTAAGACAGGACCGTCTTTGTGTTTATTATAAGAAAGAATCGTCTGTGTGTTTATCATAACACTTTATCGTCTCTGTGTGTATTACAAGAACATATCGTTTATGTGTGTTTTATAAGAAAGTATTGTCTCTATGTTTATTATAACAAATAATCATCTATGTGTTTTATACTTTGTGAAGAACAACCATAAACTATATGGTAGATATTGACAACACATATATCAATTAGGAAAATGTGAACAGTAATCCGCTAATGGGAGAATTACGTCACTAATTGTACTATTTTACGTTACGAAATTATCTGAACCTTTTCAAACATACAGCAAGTCAGCGACAGAAGCATTGAATAACATCCTGGCAGGAATGTGGAAACTCTATAAATGAAAGCATCATTAGATAATTGTCATATTTATATGTGAAAAGGTTATGTTCACGTTGAAATGTTGACATTTAATATCAACAAGCTGACTCACTAGTTATAGCATGCCAATGTTTAGACGTATCCTCCTTTGCGGATGTTTTTGCCCGGTCATATTCTTAAATATAATTCTTCATTCGAGCGAAACTTGCATTACGTGGAACACTCGTTTGAACGTAGATGAATCATTTGAGAGGACGATGCACTGGCTGAATACGCAATGTCTTTTTTAAGTAATTGAGCCGAGTCACAGGAATGCTTTACCTAAAATACACACGTAAAGTAAAGCAAAGTGTGTGTTTATTATAGTGATACCAATATTGAAAGGACCAGCCATTTCTGACTAAGGAGACGCCCTTGTCCTGAACACATATTTACTTCCCGGGTCCTGTATTTAACCAGGCACTGGACAGACAGGGGTTCGATACCATTATTTAACTAGCTGGCAGCTAACCAATCGGCCCTTTCAGAAAAGACCCCACTGTCACCGCTGGGTTTCGAATCGTTGACATGCAGCTATCGGGATCGGAACACCAATGTAGTAGTCAGTAGATGCTTATATGTTCCAAAACAAATCTGGAGTATCAATGAGTCAAATAAATCGAGCCTATGTTATGTTCACAATTTGTTGTTATGTTGATTGGAACACATTCCCTTCCTTTGGAATTTATTACCAACAAGAGCCATGCAATCGCATCAGGGTTTTCACTGCTTGATATCCAAACGTTCAAACAGTGTCTAAAGCTCCAAGAAGACAACATACATCTTTACCTGTATATGCACTTATTATATGAATGGTTCGTGTTTTTTTAGCAATTTCACTGAGACGTCATCAAACACATTGGAATCAGACGTCTGTTGAGAACAGACTTTATTTTTTTGTTTGTTTTCTTCAAATTCTTGAGATATAAAACTTTTTCATCCTAATATTTCACAATCAGATGACGTTCATATCAGGTAATGGGTTAACCGAACTACACCCCAAACCCAACATTAATCAAATAAAACAAAAACAAAAAATACTTAAAATATCAATAAACAACACCAGCCGACTGAAACGCAAACGTTTGTTTTTGATTGATGTGTTGCAATCGACAAAAGCAAATGCAGAAAGGTCTCGTCGGATTCACTTGATTCATTACAGACACTTTTCGCTTCCTGTGGATTTTCTGTTTCAGGAATCATTACTCTATACCTATATTTCCCTGAGACGGAATGTGTCGTCTTGGATTAGCCTGCGCGGACTGCGCACTGATTTGGGTTGATACATAAGGCGGAGTCCATAATGTTACTTTTCTCGTGGAACGGCTTGTATATATTATGCTATGTGAGATATTTCCAATTAAGAATACGGAAACAACCGTGTAAGGTCTAAACATGTTTTTCATTTGATTAATCGCAAACAATTATTATTTTTATTTCATGTTTTAAATGAGCTTTGTAATTATGCAAAAGGCTTAAATAGTTTAGATTTGATTGTAAAAATCTTCTCTAAAACAAATGGTTTATCAATTAGTGAAAATAATGTGAACACACTACAACTAAAAGTCGTCTGTCTGAAGTGAACAGTTCTGTAACTACTGACAATAAAACGTTTCAAGTTTTAAATGTATTGGCAATCAGCGATATTTATTTACAAAACAATTATATGGCAAAGACAGACATAACACATTAATACATAACATTACATACAAATACAAACAATTCAACTTTAATATACATTAAGATATATTTAGCAAGATTGTAGAGTTTCTTTTTGTTTGTTAAAAACATTATTGCTATGCACTTTTGCATTGAGGGCCATGTTACATTTCCTAAATATTTACATCTAAGTGAACTATATTTGTACATACTAAAAGAAAATGAAATTCTTATTCCACTACATTTAGTTTACAATATAAAGTTGTCTGCTACAGAGGTGGGAGAGGGGATAAGTTCACATGACAGTGAACAGTGTAGAAACAACAGTATATAACGTTCAGAATATTATTTACAAACGTCTGATATAACCGAGCATATATACTGGCATACATACACTAACATACATTGTTCAGAAAATTCATGGCGTTCCTTTCAGCACAGATCGGCTCAGATTATGTCTAAGATCTTCCATACGACGAGTTTTCGAGATTATTTTTTTAAATTCAATATTGGACTTGAGTTTAAACAACATTGTCTTAACCCTTTCCCAAATCTGCAGCAGAAGACTTTAATCCTTTTCCCACATATGAAAAAACTTAAGCTGACCACTGACAGAGTATCTGGGTGATATGATAAAAATCTAAAGAATGAAAGTATATTTATTGAAAATATATTAAAACACTGACAAAGAGAGAATTTGTTCAACATAAGCAGTTTCTCATTTTGCCACAATGTGGGCTTTTTTAAATGAGATTTGCTGCATAGGCGTCAGAAAGCGTATGTATGTGGGAAAGGGCTAAACATATCTTTGAAGATAAAGTGTTTTCAAATATAATCATGAATCCAATTTAGTACTCAACAGTTAATACACAAAATACATGTAAAATGTTATATTACAGTGCATGAATAACATACTGTCATTCTCTAGGTATTCAAAACGAGTGTTGGGGTCGCGACTTTATCTGTTTGGTAGCGGTAAGTTCCGGTTGACAATTGAATATTTCAAGTGCAAAAGTAAATTTTCCACAATTTTGAAAATATCGATTTCTTATATATTCAAGACTAGAATGAAGATAGACGTTATATTAACGATAAAAACATTTACCAGGCATTTCATAACACAAATAACTGTACTGAACCAACTGATGCATTCAGGGTATGCAATATTTTAATACAATCTATTAAAGTCTTCAATGATAAAAGTAAACTTAGAATTGTAATCTACCAAAACAGTTGTGTTTTGAATGATATTCAGGTTGTTCATCTCCAGTATCATATTTTACTTTTAGTTTCTGTTAAACTAAATTGATTGCAAGCTTCTATTTTGATAGAAAATTTGTATAAAAATTAACAGATTAATATAGAAAGGCCTAAACCAAAATCAATGTAATAATGTACAAAAGAGTTTTGCATCTCCAAAACAGAGGACAAGCGTCACACTTTATCAATCACCTGAATAATAGCTATGTAGCATGTGGGTAACTGCTAATATCGAAAAAAAAAACAAGAACGTGAATGAAACTGCTATGAGTTTACAGGGTAAATGAAACTTATCAATAAAGGATAGTTTTTATGATATTAAATCGCTGGACAGTTCGTAAGAGTACCATAAAAGTAACATTCCCCTGATGTTTGGTTGATATAAGTCCAATTGTTTTGGAGGAGATTTTGTTTACAGCTAAAAGTTCAATTTACACCTATTCTGATGCAGCATGGCAGCTATCTTTTCAAACCAATCAATATGGCTTGAACAATTTAAGTAGAGAGTCACTAAGGGAACATTTCAGCTAGTATTACAAATATATCCTGAAATCAGACAAAAACTTGTATAGTAAAGGAACTATTAAGTGTTCTCATTTTGCTCCTTTTCTGATGCCACCTGGCTGCCATGTTTTGCAACAAATCAATACGGCTTAAGCAAATCTTGTAAAGAGTCATCCAATGAATATTTGACTAAATTATCTTGGAATGCGACAAGCGAATTCAGAGAAGAAGTAGTGTACAGTTAATGCAGTTTACTCCCTTTCTCTTACCGCATCAAAAGAAGTTGTGTTTATAGTTTATATCTTTGAACACAATTAAAAGAGGACCAATAAAGGAACACTCCTGTGAAGTGCTGTTGAAATGTGCCGAGTGGATTAAAATAAGATGTCATTTGAAGCTGACATTTCAATTTACCCCTTTTCTGATGCCGCCTCTTTTAACCAATAAATAAGAGAAGCACTTTCATAAGAATAGAGTTTTAAGTAAGTAAATTCTGTATTTATTAATAGATGGTAGCTTCGTTATGTAAGTAAATCGTTTATTATTGTGACTTGTGTATATTTACAGATTTATATACAAATACATTTACAATTACAAACAGCACCCGGCCCTATGAGCCTATAAGTCACCAAACAATAGAAAAATCATGAATATTCCCGATATTTACAAAAATGGTTTCTATTAGAATAAATAGTGAGATAAATGGAAATGACAGAATGCACATGAGTACTGTGCATGGAAATTAGTTTACCCAGTACTTAACAAATGAGTAAATGCAGTAGAATAAACAGATGCTGATAGTGAGTATAATAGCAATACATTCACAAGGAGTCATTTAGCCTAGTCAATGGTTTGTTATTAACATGGAATTGGTGAATATGAAGATAATAAATATTAATTCAAAATGATACTTATACTGATTTACAAGCCTTACGTCTGCTACACAGAATGGTGGTAGTAAATATAAGATGTAATAAACAAATACTAGAATTCACTCTATATAATGGGAAGCGACTACTAGTTTCCTAAGAGTATCCATTGCAGATGTTTACAAGAGGACAAATTTACTGCAACAGGTGTGATACTTGGTACATGTTATACAGGCTACTCATTGTTGTATCTGGTCGAAAACGAAAGTCAGATAAGGTTGTGAGAAGCTAAACATGTATATAACAGATCGTTCTAATAATTCAGAAATAAAGGAAACACTAGTGGTTCAGCTATATTGACCAGGCAAACAAAAGAAGCAATCTTCATTGGGGCTATCATTAAAACAAATATGAAATACAATACAATTAGTTATTGACAGTGACATTTAAATATGGTTGAAACAAACATGTGTAGTTAAACATGAAATGTATGTAACTGTGGACAAAAAAATGTAATATCAAGTTGATATGTATATACATGTGCATATATAGTGAAGAATAGATTATGTATTATATAACAATTATACACTTATACACATACATGTATACTATCACACATTAACACAAAACGTGTACACACTTTCTAATGTCGACTCGCTTCTGTGTTTTCAATCAATTACTATGGCCTGAACAATTTTCGCAGAGAGTCACTCACTAAAGGAAAATTTCTAGTAAATAAACTTAGATACCGCCAGATGTTCTATATATCTTTGAACACAATTAAGAAAAGGACCGCTTAAGAACATTCCTCGTTATTTGGTCCAATGGTCAAGGATGAGATGTCATTTAATGCTAAACGTTAAATGTTTAGATGCCACCTGGTTTCAATGACCAATCAATAAGACTTAAAACATGTAGAATGTCACAGAATGAACAGTTCTACTAAATTATCTTGAAATCAATCAAGCACTTTCATAAGAATGTAGTTTTAAAATGTTGTCATTTTGCCCCTTATCTTATGCCGCCTGTTTGCCGTATTAAACATCCAATCAATATGATTATATTTGTATAGAGTTATCCAATGATAACAAGACAAGCAAATTCAGAGGAGAATACTTTATAAATTGGGCAAATGTTAAACTATCTGATGCCGCAGCAAGTTATCCGAAGAAATGATATATACCGCGCAATTTCTACTTTTCTCACAATATTTCAAAAACTTGTCTGCTATAGAGGCGTCACAAAGGGTCTGTATGTGGGCAAGGATTGATATCTCAGGTTTATTTTTCTAAATATCTCAGAATAGCATAGTAAACACTTTGACAAAAAGAGATATTACTCTTTATAAGCAATGTCTTCTTATGCCATAATGTTTCTTTAAAAGTCTTCTGCTGCAATTAAATCTGCAAGTGGAATAAAATGCTATTCAAATATCACAAACAATTGTACTTTGCCAGAAGGATTATATGTTGCTCAATTAGTTGTGTTACTAGAGAGAACGAAGGGTTTCAAATTACAAAGGGTAATTTATTCAGGCGGTCGAACAAATCGTTATCCTTTATTACACTTAATTATGAATTTTACACATTCCGAGACTTGTAATTTTATTTAGTTACCAAGAATAAGTGGATTGTTTTCATTCATTTGACTTGCTTATGTTTGCATTCGTAAGTCAGTCAAGATTGTTTTGCACTATTTTTTTAGCGTAATGAATTGGTAGAAATTGTGTTCTCAGTCATTTACATCACTTGACTTAAAAAAAAACTTCATCTGAAACTATAGTAGACTTGCTGAAAAGTGTGTGCATTTTGTAGCCACGTCATGGCAGTGCTTTATAAAGATTTATTTTCTCAAAATTTGATAACCTTTAACAAATGTAACATTCTGCCATGATCTCCCCTACGGTCGATTCTCTGTGGATAGATACAAACACTATATACCCAGACCAGTCTGCCAGGCCATCATCATGTAGGGACTTGTCGGAAATCAGGGAAAAACATAACTGTTGCATGATTATTTAAAATGCCAGATAATGGTTAATCCTTATCAGTTGGCATTTACATAGAATGACTAATTAAAATATGGAATGTTACAAAAGTTATTATAAATGTCGCACAGCTTACCAGGACGAACATGGCAATATCAAATGATATTTTCACACTGTACTTTTTCACTAATGTTAGCATGCAGCTGAGATAAGGTTTGTTTTTCACACTATTCTTGGTGCTGTACTCGATAGAAAAAAGCGGCTCAATTACAGGTCCTTTGTTCTCCTCATTAGGAGCATTGTTATCTCGTGTCTGTATACTCGGATGGTTTGTCAGCTCAGAATGTCTCGAATTGTCATTACATGTATTTTCTAAGAAAGCTTGCTTATTTAACATTTCGTCATGTTTTCCTCGAAGACGGCCGTCATCAAAAACGTAAGACGTTTCATCTACTTTATCTTTACTTTCGTCATTGATGTTTTCATATTTCTTGACTTTCTCTTTGGGTGTTGTTGGTAGTATTCGGGTTATGACTGAACACAGTACGGAGAAGAAAGCAAGTCCAAGCATACACGCCAGATACATTACAAAGATCGGTCTCTGTTTGGATGTTTTTGGTAAATTGTCCATGGTCAATGTCAAAAGAACCATGTAGGACAGAAATGTCGTTATGGAATAAGAACTCTTCTCCCCACTTTCTTTTGGCAACAACAACACAAAACAATTAAGTATTGAAATAGCAACAACAGGAACAATAAGTGACGTCACGTAATATGCAGACCGTCTGTTTAAGTTCATTACAATATAAGATCAGAGAAACGCATATATTCTACAACTCTGGACGACGCTGGCTCCATCTCCCACTGACCATTTTCCATGTAAAACGTCAAATTCGTGCTTACGCCTTCACTGAAAATACGAAACATATGGGGAGCATGTATCCATGTATTTAACATGACGGCACATACTTGATCGTCAAATGGGAAATCTACGACACAAATTGTTTCGGAACTAAGTCCAGGCTCCCAGTAAACCGTTCCCGAGGAGGAAACCAACACGTTTAAGTCATCATACCCGATCTGTTTTTGGTTTCCTTTTGCATTTCCTAGGGCAAAATCTGGTAGCCATATCTGTCCTTGTTTATAAATGGTATATGTTATATTATTGTAATCCTCCGGAATCCAAGCGAGATTGTGGTCATTCCAGGATACTCTCAAGAATGCATTCATGTACAGGAGTTCCTCTTGTTCGTTAAAGCGGATAATATTTATTGGATACATCGAAGCTTTCACGAAAATCGGAGAATCTTTATCCAGTTTTGGAATAACATTTCTATTATAATCTGCAAGTGTGTAACGCTGTAGCCTATTTTCAGTATTTGCTATTAGTGCTGATTTTGTGACAACTAAGTATAGAAAAGTTATAAATTTTGAAAGCAATGTATTCAAATTCATTTTTGAATTCCACTAAATCCTGATACCGTTAGCTCGAACTGTTTGTCATACAAATGTTATTACAAATCCAATATATCCAAGCAAACAATGGCCTTTAGAACCGCTCTTGCTACATGACACAAAGGGTATTAAGATATGCCGGATGCACGCCAAACATTGATGTCGAACTGGAGAGGCAACAACCCTTTCAACGTGTTTTACGGCAAAGTATTTGTGTATAGTAGTACATACATTGGCCATGTGAGGACAGATGGTAATGGCCGTAAGTTTATATATAGGTAATTTATACATTCAGTCATTCGAACGAAATGACATTCACAGTGGTGAATCATTTATTCGGGTTCCGTCACAAAATATATAGGTCATGTTTACAATTTCCAACATTCAGATGCATTTTGACGCATCTGTAGCCTTTTTTATGTTAAACACTATTGATCTTAATTCGATATTTCTTCTTTTGGGATCATATTTAGGCTGATCATTTTAGGTTTATGTAAAAATATTCCCAATTTGTTTTCTAATTTTGCTTCCTCCGGATGTGTTAAATGTTGGAAAGTTTTGAGAGGTTTTAATGGAGCAAAGTACATGTATCATTAGAGTTACTAAGTCCGTGATAGGGGAAGCGTACAGTGGCACATTGACATTTGTGTTTCATGGTCATATTATTGAATGATAATTCTGATTTTTGGCAGATATGTTTGTTTATGAAGGAAATTATGGATGATGTTAATAAATAAATAAAGGCTTGTATGTGATGTTCTACAACACTGTTGTTCGTGATCATTGGATCTTTAACTTAAGGGACAGATTGTCTCATTCTGCTCTGAACTATTTCATTTAAAGTTTCACATTAATCATAACATTTCCTGTGGAATTATTGGAGATCTAAACCTGCTCTACAGGAAAATGCAGTCGATAAGTAGAATTATATTTATGGGACTTAAACAGGCAGAATGGACATAATCGGCTATTCGAGTTTATTTATTATGTCGTATTTACGTCTTTAATTTGATCGTGGTCAATAACACTCAAATAGTAGACTGTTAAACAATATACTTTAAGTTTATGTCTCTATTATTCGGAAACATCGCAAACATCGAGAATTCAGAAACAGCTACCTATAGTAAGGTCGTATTCATGATGGTATCTATTCGACGTCAATGGTTCCAATGCGTAAATTATCCTTGATTTCTTTACATTGTATGGTGGACTTCAGTTTTTAAGTAGAATCGTAGCTGATTTTCGTTAAAATGCAATTCTATAGAGAGAGACACAGTTCCTCTCTATCCTCTGCATTTTGATAGAACAACGTTAATTCAAGTCGGACCTGTCTCCAATGGATAACGACCAGACCTATATAATGCGAGAATAATAATCTGTTTTCGATAAATGTGTATAAATAATATTTAGTGCCATTTTTTTTACTTTATTACAGTTATATCATGTCTTTTGTCATGTAAATTTACTTATTTCTAATTTAACCGGTATTATTTATCCTTGCAAAATTGCATCAGACGCAATGCTTCTCAGCACCCTTTAGAGCCAATTATATAAGCCATCACTATGTGTACAATTAGAAGTTTTTAACAAACAGTTACCGAGTCTGTTCAATACAAAGTAAAAATTAAAAACACCAAAGACGTTTGGAATATCAATTAAAGCTGTAATAAGTTAACCGTCACATTCATGACAGGGATCACATATTGTGCGATTTTTCCAAGTATTTGTGTGAACTAAATGTATCTCATCATCCTGTACATATAATGTTTGGTGAACACCAAAGCTAACAACTAAAACGACAAACACGGAATTTGACGTTTTATTTCCATAGACACATTAGATCACATAAACTATGTTTAAGTCACTCATTGAGGGATCTATGGCACTTATACTGTTAGCAATTAGTTAAAATTAAATCACGACAATGCTGTCAGTTTTGACTTTAATCATAGATTGATTTTGTCTCATTAAAAGTGTATCACGATATGGAGTGTTATGCATTATTAATAGTAATCTGTATCTCCTGAGACACAAACAAATTAACAGTAATGCTGTGATGAAATATCACTGCGATATAACGTCATTAAAAAAGCTGTCACCGTGTCGACAGTGTCATAACGTTTTTAGTATGAAAGTCCCACATATCACTGTAAAGAATCTACAGCGGCAGACGGGATTAAGACTATAGACGGTACCTTTTCAATGGCACAGGTAGAAAACGTACTTAACTAAACGTGGCTTTTAATTTATATAGTTCTGCATTTTTTTTTTTTTTTTTTTTTTTAAAGCAGTATTGATTGTTGATCATTTATAAACAAGCATTATATATACTGAGAAATCATGATCTATTTTCCCGGTTTCAAGCCAAACGGTAGGCGATCACTCATCTGCTTGTTTGTTGGCTTTAATGATCGCGTACTATTTATTCAAGCCAATCATTCATTCGTCAAAATTATCACTTGATAACGGCTCAAATTTAAAACTTTGCAAGTAAACTTAGTTGCACATATATTTTGTTTGTCGGTTTTAAAGATCGCGTACTATTTATTCATTCATTCATCAAAAGTCTCACTCATTGACGGTTCAAATTAAAAACGTTGCATGTAACAGTAATAGTTGCACATATATATAGTTGTTTCCAAAACACACATACACACTTACATTACATTGATCATCCTCATTGCTTTAACATATTCATACGTTCATTGTTTATTCTTTCCAGCTGTCATATTCAAATGAAATTATGGTCGGTTGTTCTTTTCGTTTTAAGGTTGTTACTGTTTTTTGTTGATGAATTTTTTGTCGTGTAGTTGTATATACTAATTGCTCTTGTTTTGTGTGAATGGGTTTGCTTTTCTTTGCACATTTTGATTCATATAAACACCTGACAAATTATAATAATTTCAACATGCAGAGTAAGGTAGGGTACAAGGAAGTCTAGGTTCGATGCCCTAGCTCCTAGCTGTATTACGTGCTCGATGTCTATTTTTCCCTGGAAAGTTTCAGTATCTCTAGTTGAATGGAAGATACTTAAAGCTCAGCAAATATGTTAAGGTACCAGGAACTCTTGGTTGGTGGTTCAACATGTTAACCACTGGAACACCTAGTCACTCATGAATGTATAGCACTAGTACCTATAGATGCAAATACTATCACAGTTGCTTAACAGACGCCGCATCTTTACATCGCTAAAAATAACAAAGCAGAACATTTTGACACATACAAAAGACCACGTACATTGTCATTGACAACATAAATACAAAATATAACAGACACGTGGATTTGAAATGGGGTTAAGAAAACAAGAAAATGGTTTTAAAAGAATCAATGAATTAAACTGTGTATCAGAAGATAGTGTCCGATAAAGAGGCTGAACCTTTAACAAAGTAAGCATTTTAATATTTCTAATCCACTTTCTGATGCGATTTTAACAAATTGGCACTTTTTAACAAATGTTTGGTTTTCTAATTTGAGCAATTCAATACAATTTTGCATAGAAAGGTGTTTATAAAAAATAAGGTTTAATGAGTTTCTGTCTGACGTCAATGTATGCAAGACATGACAAAAGAAGATGGTAAACATATCTAATATCGTTCTTGTTACATCATTGACAGTGTCTTTAATGGCATTCGAGTATCTGCCTGTTACGACTATCACATGCTACATTTGAAGGATACACGTCGTTTGCTATCATCAATAATGAATACAAACACCATCGAGAACAGATGTTACAGGATAATTTGTTAGTTTCAACGTACTATATCTGTAAATAAGGCTAAATTATTTTAAATCAATTATACTGCTTTATCTCGGTCTCGACAACCTTTGGTAATGTAGACCCTTTAGGTGTTAGCTCAGTGTAGCGTCAGTTCAATTGTGTGTGTAACTCTATTACGCGTATATGGACAATGCTGTGACTTTTTGATAGTATATAGCAGAGGTCCAGATAAGGAGGCGTATACAGCTCTTTTCCTCACAATATTTCTCTTATCATCTTATCATCATACCAAACCCTATGATGTGGGTACTCAAAAGAATCTTCTCATTGATGTAGCTACTCTTCAATATAGTTTTCATATATTTAACTTATTACTCTAGTACGTGTAGACGGACACATTGATGGGCCTGTACGTATATACAAACTTGTTTGATAAAGGTCCTGGCGCGGATTTATCAATGCTCTTAAACTACCAAAGCGCACACAACGATCAATTGCATGGGGAGTGAAATGGATATACACTATTTATAAAATCATTCGAAAAAGCATCTCTCAGGAGACAACAATATCTTAACAATTACACAAAATGGCCACTAACATCGTCTCTCGAGAGCAATAACAGTGTGGTTACACTGTATATAGTTGTAGATGATAAAAGCAACCTGTTTCCAACACAGTACCTGAAAATTTAAATTGTTTGCGAGACGGTCATTGGTTTTTTTGGAAATATTAGATTTTCAACAATAGATGTAAACCATAGTCAGTTAGAGCCAGATGTTTCCCTAGTAAGTGCAATATAAATTCGATTTGGAACTTCAATATTGATAAATTTAATCTTGTCACAAAACAATCTCTATTAACAGCTACTGAAATTATTCATCGTGACAAACTTTCGGATTATAACAGAAATGTTATTCCTAGACCAGATAAACATTCGCCGATTTTCGTGAATGCTTCGATGTATCCGACGAATATAATTCGCTTTAAGGAGCAAGAGGAACTCCTTTATATGAATGGTTTCTTGAGGGTATCCTGGAAGGACCGCGACATGACTTGTGCTCAGGAGGTTTACGATAATATGGAAGACAGTGGTGCAGCGGTAGAGCGTCGGTCTCTCGTATCAACGGTCCTTGGTTCGAGTCCCGTGATGAACGTGTCCTGACTTAGGGATTTGTCCACACAAACGGCGCGAGTATTGGTGTTGTCTCCAGGAAGCAGACAGCAATATAAGCTGAAAGCTTGTTCGCAAGAGTTGTAAAATAATTAAGTTCAAGAAATAGTATAACATATACCATCTATAAACCTGGACAGCTATTGCTACCCGATGTTACCCTAGGAAATGCAAAAGGAGACCTGATCGCGTATGATAACTTAAACTTGTTGGTCCTCGGGAAACGTTTACTGAGAGCCTGGACTTAGTTTCGAAACAATGTGTGCTTTAGATACTACATGTTTTCTATTTGATGATCAATTAAAAATCGTCTATTGACGGTCTGCGAAAATGTATAGGTTGGCATGTCTGAATGTGATCAGATGTTTATCAGTAATATTTAAACATTGTAGTTCTGTAACTCAAAGGTCGAGTCTATAAACTACGGTCCAAATGCAAGATGGATTATATCTGCTATATTTTCTTAAATTAAGACAAGCCATTTCAGAGAAGACGAATTTTACAATTACAGATCAAAATGATTTTGAACATATATACATACTAGAAAGCTCATTTCATAAACTCAAGTTCTCTTCATACATCACACATCGAACTTAGTCAGTTATTGGAATATTTTAATGACAATTGGACACAAACCCGACCAAAAAAAATTCTTTGGATCTGAGTTAATTAAAATGTATACTGGAGTCTGTTAAAACATCAACAATGTTCCTACAATGAATGATATTTTGTCCCATCCCAACGGGGCACGCTCTCTATGTTGTTTTGTCATACGACGCATCAAGCCTGAAACTACTTAATTATATGATGTCTACGAATGCCAGTCAGCTATAATTAGATTTTGGTCATATCAGTAGGATTGAGACAGGTAGGTGTGCATATTTTGCCCTCGGCCTTTATTACCAATAACTATAATGACTTGACTTGACTTAACTTGCATAAACATGAACTCAGTAATACTAAAATACTTATGACAGACAGGACGCACTGGCTCCATTTTGAACGACGTGTGTCAAATGTTAAATCTGAGTGATACTTTACTGTAGCGTTACTATGTCCCTTGAGATTGAAATGATTATAAATATCGCATAACACATCAGGCCGCGTATAACCAATCCTTACTCAATTAAAATACTTTGCCCTGCCAGGAGGTTAAAAATGGCATTTCATCTCGGTATTGACTTCCTTTGATAGTGTAGACCCTTTAGGCTTAAAGTCAGTTGAGCTACACTTTAAAAATCGCCTTGACACTGAATTATGAATATTTACGACATGCTTTTAATTTAAACTCTATTATTTTACGTCGATTTCGAAACAAGTTTAAAGCTTATATCGATCAAGCTAGACATGCTTTTATACTACCATAACGTATCCCAAAATTAACTGCGGAGTAAAGTTGCTATACAATATTTATAAAACCTTTCAAAACGGCACTTCTGCGGTAACAAAGCATACTCTTTATAATAACAGTTAAATGACACCCAACCATGTTACTTTGAATGTAAATTTATCTCACAACTCTCTAGAGGTTAAACAATATTCTGACTCCGCTCAGATATTGACATATATACATGTACGTTATTCATTGAGGAAAGCAGTCAACTTCGAACACAGTATCAACCCAGATTACTTTGTTTGCGACTCATTTTAAAAGATTCTTCTTTTTCATGTAAGTCTAGCGTTTGTGTCGGTCGATGCGTGTTTGGCATTATTTGACGTGTATTAACAGATTTACGTCATAATCCGTTTGATTAAGAGATATTGTGATTCAATGAAATACAACAATGATATAGAATACATTGCTGTCTTTATTTATTACTTCAACCTCATTAATTGTAACAAAACAAGCTCTAATAATAAGTCCCGAAAGTACTATATAACATACACCGTCTATAAACAAGGACAGATATGGCTATAACATTTTACCCTAGGAAATGCAAAAGGAGACATGACCGGGAATAATGACTTGAACGTGTTGGTGTCCTGCTCGGGAAACGTTTACTGGGAGAAACAATTTGTGACGTAGATACCACGTATTTCCCATTTGACAATCAATTATGTACCGTCATATAAATTACATGAATGCATGCTGCCCACATGCCCCGTATTGTCAGTGAAGGCTCAAGCACGAATTTGACTTTATATTTATAAAATGGTCAGTCGGAGATAGAGCCAGCATCGACAAGACTCTTAGAATATGGGCGTTTCTCACAGCTTCTATTTGTAATGAAATTAAAGAGACAGTCTGCATATTACGTGACGTCCCTTATTGTTCCCGTGATTGCTATTTCAATACTTAATTGTTTTGCGTTTTTGTTGCCAAAAGAGAGTGGGTAGAATATTTCTTAATACATAACGACATATCTGTCCTACATGGATCTTTTGACATTTACCATGAACAATGTACCCCAAACATCCAAACAGAGACCGATCTTTCTATAGTATCTGGCGTGTATGCTTTCTTCCCCATACTGTGTTCAGTCATAACACACATTCTACCGACAAAACCCAAAGAGAAAATCAAGAAATATGCAAACGACACTGACGACAGTAATGAAAAAATAGAAAAACATTTTACATTTTTGATGACGGCTGTGTTATAAGAAAATATGATGAAATGTTAAATAAGCAAGCTTTCTTAGAAACTACATGTAATGACAATTCGTGTCATTCTGAGCTGACAAACGATCCGAGCATACAGACATGATATAACAATGTTCGTAATCATGAAAACATAACAGGACCTGTGATTGAAGGTCTTCTTTCTAATGAATACAACACTTCATATTGCTATGTTCGTCATGGAAAGTTGTGCTACATTTTTTATAACTTAATTCTATATCCCTATAAGTAATTCATGTAACTGTTACCTCCATATGTCACTATAATTATTCATTATCCCTTTCCAATCTTGTAACGTAATCATTCGACAAGTTCCTACATAAGTATGAAATTGCTGACTGATCTTGGGCGATACTGTTCGCAACTGTTGTATTAGATCGTGCATACCATCATGCACATATGTTTCTGAAGGCGAATTAACACTGATTACTTGCTGGTCATTACTTCTCCGTGCATTCCTTTCAAAATGCATTTGCACCAATGCCACAATATTGCATTCTCAATCAAGCATAGACATTTGAACTAGTAGATATTGTTTTGCCATAAATTTTCCTCTTACAATGTCGTCTGCTGCAAAGTCATAAAATGACGTCCGTATGATGTAAAGTGTTAACGAATGAATATCGTTTTTAATCAACACAGAAACGATCATATAAGTTCAGGTTAAAATTCACGCATTCATACGTTTTTGTGTGGAGACTCTTTTCGCCTCCTGTGGATTTTCTGTTTCATGAATCATTACTCTATCCTCCTGAGACCCAAGGTGTCGGTCCGGATTAGCATACGCGGACTGCGCAGGCTGTTCTTGGTCGGTACATTACGTTGATGCCTTTATGTTGGTTTTTTCTCACGGAACGGCTGATGTGTTGATGTATTTACTTTCAAAATTGTGATCAAATATATTACTAATTGATAGAGATATAATCTTTTCTTGACACTTTTCGAACACCCCTACTCAGGTCAGATCGGACTCTTGGACTTGAAAGTTCGTTTCTTGTTAAGAAACTAATAAAATAGCAGACATTATAAGAATATTACGTTTCATTTCCTTTAAACGAAATTATTATTTCGTTAAGACGAAAAAGTAATTCATAAATAAATATAATAATAATAATTATAATAATAATTTTATTTAACGAAGGTTGCACACAACGTAATATGAATTGCATATGACTTATCTGCCATTTGGCCTTCGAATAGAAACTACATTTCAATTTGAATAAGGTGAATTTTAGTATGATACATTGTACATAAGATGGTGAAGGATAGATGAGAACGTGAAATGATCTATTGCTATAAGAAATACATTAAAAACGAAATCAGAACATTATGAAAAAGTAAAACATTACAAAATGTTTTTGTAAACAAAAGGCAGACACAATTTAAAAATTTGTGTTTGCATTTAAGCAAAAATAAACATTGACATTCATTATGTTATTGAATTAAGTTGTTATTGGTATAGGGTCTTATTTTTCTTGCAGTTAGTGATATATCACTCTATTTTTAAAAGTTTTATTGTTGCTGATATTGCGAAATTCCAATGGTAATTCATTCTACAAAAGGCTTAAAAGTCCTCTGTTGTAAGTGATCATAAACTACGAAAAATAACAAGTCTCAAGTTTCAAATTTATTCGCAAAGAGCAATATTGTTGATTTTGGCCATTTACAAAACAGTTATATGTCAAACAAAGATATAATACATAAATACATAAAATTAAATAAAATACAAACAATTCAACTTTAATATACATAAAGAAACAGTAATATCACCATTTTTTTTTTTTTTCTAATTAACATAGTTTCCTTGATATATTTAGCAAGATTGTAGAGTTTCTTTTTGTTTGTTTAAGACATTATTTCTATGAACTTTTGCATTGAGGGCCATGTTACATTTCCTATATTTAGATCTAAGTGAACGATATTTGTACATACTAAAAGAAAATGAAATTCTGATTCCACTACACTTTGGTTACAATATTTTCAACAGTTGTCTTCTACAGATGTATCAGAAAGCAATTGTATGTGGGAGAAGGGTTAAGTTCACATGAAATTATGTTGGCTTTTGAGAACAGTGTAGAACTAGAATTATGTATTGATCAATATATTATTTACAAACGTCTGATAACACCGAGCATAAATACTGGCAAACATACATTAACATACAATGATCAGAAAATTCATGGCGTTCCTTTTAGCACGGTTGGGCTCAAATTATGTTTCTAAGATCTTCCAAACGATGAGTTTTTAAGATTAAATTTGAGCCGTTCCTCGAGAAAACCAACATTAGCGCAGGATAATCTGGGTCGACAAATTCCATCTCAAGGGGATACAGCTATAGAGTAATGATACCTGAAACAGGAAATCGACAGGAGGCGGACAAAGTATGACCGGATTAGCCTGTGCGGCATGCTTCGGCTGATCTAGTTCGATACTTTACGTCCAGACTGTTGGTTTTCTCTAGGAATGGTTCACATAATTCATTATTTGATCTGAGTTATACAACATTGTCATAATCCTTTCCCAAATCAGCAGCAGACGACTTTAACATTTTTCCCATACATGACAAACTGCAGCTGACGACTGACAGAGTATATATAGGATATAATGAAAATCTATATAAATGAAAGTATAATTATTGAAAATATATTAAAACTCTGTGACAAAAAGAGAATTTGTTCAACATAAGCAGTTTCTCATTTTGCTACAATGTGAGCTGTTTTTAAATGCTATTTGCTGTAGAGGCGTCAGAAAGCGTCTGTATGTGGGAAAGGGTTAAACATATCTTTGAAGATATAGTGTTGTCAAATATGATCATGAATCCAATTTAGTACTCAACAGTTAATACACAAAATACATGTGAAATGTTATATTACAGTGCATGAATAACATGAAAAAGCACTTGTGATTTTTTTTTTTTTTAATCATTTATTTCCGGAGAAGTCCATTTTGGCTTATGCTGTAGCTTGACCCTTATTGACTTAACTTTTGAATGCTGGTTAAGAATTCCAAAAAACAAATCATAGAACAATTGAAAATCAGTCAGTTAAAAATATATTTTCATCAAAATTTCGAAAATCGTGATATTGGATTACAGTATGTAGAATTACGATCATTTAAAAGAAGTTGCAGAATAGCATATATAACTATTTATCTAAAGAATATCCCAACCATGACAGACAAGTAATAATGCATCATATCACTCGGTCCTGATGCATTCAGAGTATGCAATATTTTAATACAATATATTCAAGTTTTCAATGATAACCGTAAACTTAGAAGTGTAAACTACCGAAAAAGTTGTGTTTTAAATAATACTATGGTTGTTCATCTCCAGTATTATATTTTACTTTTAGTTTCTGTTAAACGAAATTGATTGCAAGCTTCTATTTTGATAGAACATGTGTATAAATATTAACAGATTAATATAGAAAGGCCGAAATCAAAATCAATATAATAATGTACAAACGAGTTTTGCTATTCCAAAACAGAGGGCAAGCGTCGCCCTTTATCATTAACCTGAATAATAGCAATGTAGCATATGTGTAACTGGTAATATCGGAAAAAGTTTAATCAAGAATGTGAATGAAACAGCTATGAGTGTACACTGTAAATGAAACTTATCAATAAAGGACATTTATTATGACATAAAATCGTTGGACAGTTCTTAAGAGTACCACCAAAGTAACATTCCCCTGATGATTGGTTGATAAAAGTCCAATTGTTTTGGAGGAGATTTTGTTTAAAGCTAAAAGTTCACTTTACACCTATTATGATACCGCGTGGCAGCTATATTTTCAAACCATACAATATGGCTTGAACAAATTAATAGAGGGTCACAAAGAGAACATTTCCGCTAAATTACAAATATATCCTGAAATCAGACAAAAACTTGTATGGTAAAGGAACTATTAAGTGTTATCATTTTGGCCCTTTTCTGAATCCATCTGGCTGCCATCTGGCTGCCATGTTTTTCATCAAATCATTACGGTTCAAGCAAATCTTGTAGAGGGTAACATAATAAACATTTGTACTAAATTATCTTGGAATGTGACAAGCGGATTCAGAATAGAAGTAAAATCAAACTTGTATTAAGAGACCACCCAAGGGAAATGCTGTAATTGACGTTAAGTATATTAAATACAAACTGCTAAACCTGCAATTATCGGCTTTCACCACTGTGATACATCAGCAGTATTCGAGAGTCATAACAAAGACAATAATTGTAGCTAAAGTGTATTAAATACAAACTGCTACCAGCGCAATTATCGTTTTTTTCCCACTGTAATACACGTCTGCAGAATTTGACCTCAAGTAATTTTACATGTAACACCTTGCTTTATGATCATTTAACCTGTGTGGTTTACACGCGACAGTTGTGTTACGATTATTTGACTGTTAGATTTAAGTTCGCTGAACCGTGGATCTTTATTAAAATGGGAAGGGTTTTAGTGTCCGTTGGTCGCAGACAGCAGGATCTCGCTTATTGCAGGTTAATTTATGACTAAAGAACATCGGGGGGAGTTCAATGTGGTCGCTTACACCAAGGGGTCGGTTATACCAGGTGGTCGGATGTACAGGTTTGACTGTTTTGTACAGTTTAGGCATATTACTCCCTTCCTGCAGCAACACAAGTTGTGTGTATATCTTTGAACACATTTGAAAGAGGACCAACAAATTAACACTCCTGTGAAGTTAAGTTGAAATGTAGATTAGTCGATTAGGATAAGATGTCATTTCAAGCTTAAAGTTCAATTTACCCATTTTCTGCTGCCGCCTCTTTCAACCAATCAATATGCCTAAAAGATTTATGAAGAGGGTCACTGAGGGAACAAATAAGACAAGCACTTTCATATGAATAGAGTTTTAAAATGTTGTCATTTTGCCCTTTTCTGACTCGCTTCTCTGTTTTCAACCAATTAATATGGCATGAACAATTTTTGCAGAGAGTCACTGTGAAACATTTGTAGTAAGTAGCTTTGGACTCGGACAAGAATTTGAAATATTTGGTATTTTACTCAGATACCGCACAAACAGGAGTATTACATATATCTTTGAGAATATTGTCGTGTATAACAACCAACCAATATGATTAAATTTGTATTTATATGAAAACATCATACCACATTAAATTGGTATCAGACAAGCTAATTCAGAGAAGAATATTTTTAAAAAATGGGCAAATTTCACCTTTTCTCTTATCCGTAGAAAATAAATATACCGCGCAATTTCTTCTTTCTCCACAATATTTCCAAAAATTTGCTACTGCAGAGGGGTCACAAAGGGTCTGTATTTTGGTAAGGGTTGATATCTCAGGAATTTTTTGCGGATATTTCAGAAAAGCATAGTAAACACCGTGGCAAAAGGAGATATTGCTCTTTATGAGCAATGTCTCTTTATGACACAATAGGTTTTTAAAAGTTTTAAAAAGAAAGTTGTCTACTGCAAATGCATCTGCAAGTGGAAAAATATGCTATTCAAATATCACAAATAAATCTGAACAATTTGTTTTACTAGAGGAAATGTACAAAGGGGTCGGACAAAATTTAGCAGTATTCCTTATTCTTTATTACACTTACATATGTTATTTACACATTCAGAGACTAGTAATTCTATTTGGTTACAAGGAATAAGTGGATTGTTTATACATATTTGACTTTATTTGCAATCGTATTTCTGGTTACTAGTAGCCTTGCTTAAAAGTGTGTGCATTGTGTAGCCAAGTCAATGGCTGTGCTTTATAGAGATTTATTTTCTCAAATTTGATAGGAATCCGCTGTGGTCGAGTGGTTAGCGTCGGGGATTTCGAAACCGGGTGTCCCGGTTTTGATACCCAGTCGCGGAACTACGGTCATGGTGGAGTACCCTTGGGCAAGTCACAGTTTCTAGCCTAGTACTGGTTTGTGTACCCACGGATCATGAATAGGTAAACTGTCGCCGGGATATAATTGAAAAAATGTTGAAAACGGCGTCAAACCCAAATAAATAAATACTATCAAAATTTGACAACCTTTGAACAATGTAACATTCTGCCTCGATCTCCCCTACGGTCGTTTCTCTGTGAATAGATAATGATATTTTACCCATTAACACCTTACCTAATACGGATATCATTTTGCATCAGATGACAGTGGAAAACATTCATGGAAAGATGAGAATTCATAATAAAATATTAAGATTAAGAAGGCAATTGTGTGATATTGGTGCATATACATTTTGCATATATCATATATATATATATCTTGCATGGAGAGGAAACTATGGTATATAAATAGCAGTTAATGTAATACCATTATATCTCTGGCCTGACGCCTTCAAATAATTTGTTGTGTGATGACATGCATAAATAAAAACAACAATTGCAAACACTATATACCGAGACGACGAGTCTGCCAGTCCATTAACATGTAGGGACTTGTCAGAAATCAGGGAAAAGCATAATTGTTGCATAATTATTTACAATGCGAGATAATGGTTATTCATTATCAGTTGCTATTTACATAGAATGACTAATTAAAATATAGAATGTTACAAAAGTTATTATAAATGTCGCACAGCTTACCAGGACGAACATGGTAAAATCAAATGTTATTTTCACACTGTACTTTTTCACTAATGTTAGCATGCAGCTGAGATAAGGTTTGTTTGTCACACTATTCTCGGTGCTGTACGCGATAGAAGTAAGCGGCTCAATTACAGGTCCTTTGTTCTCCTCATTAGGAGCATTGTTATCCCGTGTCTGTAAGCTCGGATGATTTGTCAGCTCAGAATGACACAAATTGTCATTACATGTAGTTTCTAAGCATGCTTGCTTATTTAACATTTCATCACGTTTTTTTCGAACACTGCCGTCATCAAAAACGTAAGATGTTTCATCTACTTTATCTTTACTTTCGTCATTGTCGTTTTCATATTTCTTGACTTTCTCTCTGGGTGTTGTCGGTAGTATTCGGGTTATGACTGAACACAGAACGGAGAAGAAAGCAAATCCAAGCATACACGTCAGATACATTACAAAGATCGGTCTCTGTTTGGATGTTTTGGGTAAATTTTCCATGGTCAATGTCAGAAGAACCATGTAGGACAGAAATGTCGTTATGGAATAAGAAATCTTCTCCCCACTTTCTTTTGGCAATAAAAACACAAAACAATTAAGTATTGAAATTGCAACAACAGGAACAACAAGTGACGTCACGTAATATGCAGACCGTCTTTTTAAGTTCATTACAAACAGAAGCTGTGAGAAACGCCCATATTCTACGACTCTGGACGATGCTGGCTCCATCTCCCACTGACCATTTTCCAAGTATAACGTCAAATTCGTGCTTACACCTTCACTGAAAATACGGACCATATGGGGAGCATGTATCCATGTACTCAATATGACGGTACATAATTGATCGTCAAATGGGAAATACGTGGTATCTACGACACAAATTGTTTCGGAACTAAGTCCAGGCTCCCAGTAAACGGTTCCCGAGGAGGAAACCAACACGTTTAAGTCATCATACCCGATCAGTTTTTGATCTCCTTTTGCATTTCCTAGTGCAAAATCTGGTAGCCATATCTGTCCTTGTTTATAAATGGTATATGTTATATTATTGTAATCCTCCGGAATCCAAGCGAGATTGTGGTCGTTCCAGGATACTCTCAAGAATGCATTCATGTACAGGAGTTCCTCTTGTTCGTTAAAGCGGATAATATTCGTTGGATACATCGAAGCTTTCACGAACATCGGAGAATCTTTTTCCGGTTTTGGAATAACATTTCTATTATAATCTGCAAGTGTGTAACGCTGTAACCTATTTTCAGTATTTGCTATAAGTGCTGATTTTGTGACAACTAAATATAGAAAAGTTATAGATTTTGACAGCAATGTATTCCAATTCATTTTTGAGTTCCACTAAATCCCGATACCGTAAGCTCGAACTGTTTGTCATACATATGTTATTTCAAATCCAAAATATCCAGACAAACAATGGCCTTTAGAACCGCTATCACGCTTTCACATTAATTATAACATTTCCTGTTGAATTATTGGAGATCTAAAACTGCTCTACAGGAATGCGCAGTCAATCAGTAGGATTGGATTTCTCGGACTTAAACATGCAGCATTGACATATTCGGCTATGCGAGTTTATTTATTATGTCGGTATTTAAGTCTTTTATTGGACTGTGGTCAATAACAATCCAATAGTAGACTGTTAAACAATATACTTTAAGTTTCTGTCTCTATTATTCGGAAACATCGAAAACATCGAAAATTCAGAAACAGCTACCTATAGTAAGGTCGTACCTACAGTAAGGTCGTATTCATGGTAGTATCAATTCGACTAATCGGCTGGCAATGGTTCCAATTTGTAAATTATGCTTGATTTCTTTACACTGTACATGTATGTAGGACTTCTGCTTTCAAGTATAACCTTAGCTGATTTTCGTTAAAATGCAATTCTCTAGAGACACATTTGCTCTCTACCCTCTGCATTTTGATAGATCAACTGTAATTCAAGTTAGACCTGTCTCCAACGGATAACGATCAGACCTATATAGTGCGAGAAGGATAATCTGTTTGTCGATGAATGTTTTATTGGTCTTCTGTGCCATTTTTTACTTTCTTACAGTTATATCATGTCTTTTGTCATGTAAATTTACTAAATTTCTAATTTAACCGGTATTATTTATCCTTGCAAAATTGCATCAGACGCAATGCTTCTCAGCACAATTAGATGTTTTTAACAAACAGTTACCGAGTCTGTCCAATACAAAGTAAAAATTATAAACACCAAAGACGTTTGGAATATCAATTAAAGTTGTGATAAGTTAACCGTCACATTAATGACATGGATCACATATTGTGCGACTTTTCCAAGTATTTGTGGGAACTATCTCATCATCCTGTAAATATAATTGTTGGTGAACACCCAAGCTAACAACTAAAACGACAAACATGGAATGTGACGTTCCTTTCATTTCCATAGACACATTAGATCACGTAAACTATGTTTAGGTCCCTCATTGAGGGATCTATGACACTTAGACGGTTAGCAATTAGCTAAAATCAAATCACGACAATACTGTCAGTTTTGACTTTAATCATATATTGATTTTGTCTCATGAAAAGTGTATCACGATATAAAGTGTTATGCATTATTTATATTAAGGTGGAATCATACCTTTGAAATAACGTCGTTTTTGACGTCAAAATTTACGTTTTTGCGACAATGACAGTGTTGTTAAAGAAATCACCATGGCTTGGTGTTTGAAATGGTATTTGGAAAGAGTTAACACCAGACTGAAGAGAATAAAATTACCTGCGTAGTGATGTAATTTTCATACAACAGCCAAGACAATTAACTTAACATAAGGGGAGTAAAAATGAAAATTTCGCTAAAATATTTTAACAGTAATTCGGTTATTTCAAATTTATTAAAAATTCGCCCAAGAGATCTTTTTTTAATAACTTATATAATTTAGAACAACCTTTTGTCTACCATTTACCAAAATTTCAAGAAAATATATCGTGCAGATCTTTAGTAAATCGCAATGACGTTAAAGCTCTGTCACGCGACAAACCGTACACTGCGGAATTTAAATTGAAACGTACTAAGGGTTATTAAAATGAAATCTCGATATTTCAAAAAAATAATCCATTTTCCTCTTTTACGAAAGTGGTAAACTGTATCTATTATACTCCTTTAATATTAAATATGTTTTGTATAAACTGTCTTGTCTAGTTCGCCGTTTATCTATTAAATCATTTTTTCACATTCCGTGTATTAGTATTTTACATACATTTACATACACGAATTGATACGGGAACATCAAATAGTAATTCGATATAACATGAAGTTTTATGATTTTACATAACCCAACATTTCTGATACGAAATTCTTCAAACAAGAGCATCGTCAGAATTATCATGGAAGAAATTGACATTGTTAATATATTTTATTATTACTTTCCTATTTGTCACTCTAGGTATTTTGTAATGTATCTTCAGATAACAGTAAATACAGAATGCGTTTCTCTTTATCAGGCACAAAGCATGTTTCAGCACTTCAACGATTATAACTGTCATGCAAAGCTTTCCATCTATTCTATCCGCGATCATGCTTTTGTTATTTAAGGAAACACTTTATATTATAACACATCGAGAAGAACTATCTGACTTTCTTCCCTTTGGGAAACCTTATGTTCAAGATTTTATGAAAGTTTCGACTTGATTGTATTCACAGAGCTCCGCAGTTCAATTCAACTTAGAGCTGTTTGAATACAGATGTTTATTGACAATATTTCCCTGTATAGTTTGGGTAAATAACCCACTATTATTGTCTACATACATATCCCGTGGAGTGCCATCACATCGTTGTCTGCACTATGTAGTGAGTCTTCAATGTCATCGCACATGTGTCTGTAAATTCTAGACAGCGTATAGCCGGCTAATGATACATTTTGTTTTATAATTGGAAGTGTGTTGACAACACCAGTAATTAGGTACGAAAATGTGACCAAAAGTGTGATCTTCTACGGTTTTATGGCATTGTGATTTACTTAAAATCAACCCGATAGTTTGTCTTGAAATTTTGGTTAAGGGTAAAAAACAATTCTCAAGACAAAACGAAGTACCGGTAGTTACTAAATAATGGGGACATATGGATTAAAAAAAGAAATATAGAAGAAGGGGTGGCTGTGTTACATGTTCAGTTCCACGTCACATCAGCAGTATTACGGCATAGCGTTTTACTAAAAGTCCGCCCGATATATTTCCAACAAATTTGAGTAAATTGGAGAAGAAATGGTGTTCTGAATTGTAATGATTTCTTTTAAGGATGTGTTATATTAGTAAATTAAACGTAAGGTAATAACTGTATTATTAGTCAGCGAGTTCGTTAAATAAACCAAGTGTTGCTTTAAAAATTATTTAAGGAATAATTGTGAACTATATATTATTACGGAGTTTATATCATTCGCTTCAAATCTATGTTAATATAAGATGAGATAGTAATGGTCATTCCTTTAATCACACATAACTGTGCAGCTGTGTAAACACAAATTGCAATTTACTCAAAAACTTGCCGCAAACAACAACAACATTATCACGGATAGAGAATACCAAGAAAGCTTTGCATGACAGGTATAGACTTCGAAATTCTCAAAATTGCATATTGAAAACAACATTTGTATACTGTTATCTCAAATCCGATACAAAAAAACAAGGGTGACATATAATATGTGTGATAATTATATTTCATATATAGAACAACAGTTGAACAGGAAATTAAACGAGTCAGTTTATACATATGACAAATCCAAATATTATTTTGTTGTTTTTTGCTAAATTATTTACGACCACAATTACTTTAATTCTTTAAATACAAACACATATATACTACCAACCATTATTCTTTATGAGATAGCTTAAATTTAGAATGAAATTGATAATTATAAGGAAAAAATAAGTATTCATTTTAATTACCCTGGATGCGTCTCAATGTTTAATTCCGCAGTGAACGTTACGACGCACACAAGAGGTTTAACGGCATTGTGATTTATTAAAAATCGACACGATAGATTTGCTTGACAGTTTGGCAAATGGTAGATGAATAGGTGTTCTATGTTATGTTTTATTTTAAAAAAAATCTCTCGGGCGAATTTTAAATAAACTATAAATAATCAAATTACTGTTAAAATATTCCAGCGAAATTTCTATTTTAAGTCGCCTTATGTTAATTGTCATGACAGATGTATGGAATTGATACTATCACACAGGTTATTGTATACTCTTCAGTTTAAATTTCATTTTATCCGAATCCAAATTGAAATGAGGAAGAAATGGTGATTTCTTTAACAACACTGTCATTGTCGCAAAAACGTACATGTCGACGTCAAAAACGACGTTATTTCAAAGGTATGATTCCACCTTAATCTTTATCTCCTAAGACACAAACAAAATAACAGTAATGCTGTGGTGAAATATCACTGCGATATAACGTCATTAAAAAAGGAGTCACCGTGTCGACAGTGTCATAATTTTTTTAGTATGAAAGTCCCACATGTCACTGTAAAGAATCTACAGCGGCAGACGGGATTAAGGCTATAGACGGTACCTTTTCAATGGCACAGGTAGAAAACGTACTTAACTAAACGTGGCTTTTAAATTAATATAGTTCTGCGTTTTGCTTTGTTTTTTTGTTTATTTTTCAAGCAGTATTGATTGCTGATCATTTGAAAACAAGCATTATATACTTAGAAATCATGATCTATTTTCCCGGTTTCAAGCCAAACGGTAGGCGATCACTCATCTGCTTATTTGTTGACTTTAATGATCGCGTACTATTTATTCAAGCCAATCATTCATTCGTCAAAATTATCACTTGATCACGACTCAAATTTAAAACTTTGCAAGTAAACTTAGTTGCACATATATTTTGTTTGTCGGTTTTAAAGATCGCATACTATTTATTCATTCATTCATCAAAAGTCTCACTCATTGACGGATCAAATTAAAAACGTTGCATGTAACAGTAATAGTTGCACATATATATAGTTGTTTCCAAAACACACTTACACACTTACATTACATTGATCATCCTCATTGCTTTAACATATTCATACGTTCATTGTTTATTCTTCCCAGCTGTCATATTCAAATGAATTCATGGTCGGTTGTTCTTTTCGTTTTACGGTTGTTACTGTTTTTTGTTGATGATTTATATGTCGTGTAGTTGTATATACCAATTGCTCTTGTTTTGCGTGAAAGGGTTTGCCTTTCTTTGCACATTTTGATTCATTCAAACACCGGACAGATTATAATAATTTCAACATGCAGAGTAAGGTAGGGTACAAGTGAGTCTAGGTTCGATGCCCTAGCTCCTTGTTGTATTACGTGCTAGATGTCTATTTTTCCCTGGAAAGGTTCAGTATCTCTAGTTGAATGGAAGATACTTAAAGTTCATCAGATATGTTAATGTACCAGAACCTCTTAGTTGGTGGTTCAACATGTTAACCACTTGAACACTTAGTCACTCATGAATGTATGGCACTAGTACCTATAGATGCAAATACTACCACAGTTGCTTAACAGACGCCGCATCTTCACATCGCCAGAAATATCAAAGCAAAACATTTTGACGCATACAAAAGACCACGTACATTGTCATTGACAACATAAATACAATTACAAAATATAACATACACGTGGATTTGAAATGGGGTAAAGAAAACAAGAAAATGGTTTTAAAAGAATCAATGAATTAAACTGTGTATCAGAAGATAGTGTCCGATAAAAGTAAACATTTTAGTATTTGTAATCCACTTTCTGAAGCGATTTAATCAAATTGGCAGTTTTTTAACAAATGTTTGGTTTTCTAATTTGAGCAATTCAATACATTTTTGCATAGAAAGGTGTTTATGAAAAATAAGGTTTAATGGGTTTCTCTCTGGCGTCAATGTATGCAAGACATGACAAAAGGCAATGGTAAACATATTTAATATCGTTTGTGTTACAACATGGACAGTATCTTTCATGGCATTCGAGTATCCGCCAGTTACGACTATTACATGCTGGATTTGTAGGAAACACGTTGTTTGCTATCATCAATAATGAAAACCTTTAGCCTTTACAAACACTATCGAGACCAGATGTTACTGGATAATTTGTTCGTTTCAGCGTACTATGTCTGTAAATGCTTTTCACTATATCAATAATGTGTCAATTATAAACTAAAGCAAACAAATATTATTTTAAGTATAGCTGTGTCAAATATCTAAGATTCGTTTATGTAATATAGATTTGTCACTGGGAGTTTTGATATGGTATGCGTCATAACATCTCATCGAGACAAAAAGGCTAATTTATTTTAAATCAATTATTCTGCTTTATCTCGGTCTCGACATCCATTGCTGATGTCAACCCTTTAGGCGTAAAATCAGTGGAGCTTCACTTCAAGTTTGTGTCTAAGTTAAAGACAATAACTCTATTACGCGTATATGGCCAATGGTGTGACTGTTTGGTAGTATATACCCTATAGCAGAGGTCCAGATAAGGAGGCGCATACAGCTCTTTATCTCACAATATTTCTCTTATCACATTATTATCATACCAAAACCCTATCATGTGGGTACTCAAAAGAATTGTCTTATTGATGGAGCTACTCTTCAATATAATTTTCATATATTTAACTTATTACTCTAGTACGTGTAAACGGACAAACTGATGGGCCTGGCCTATACGTATGTACAAACTCGTTTGATAGTGCGCATTTTATAAAGGGCCTGGCGCGGATTTATTAATATTAACAGCATGCTCTTTAACTACCGAAGCGCACAGAACAAATTAATTGAATGGGGAATGAAATGGATATACACTATTTATAAAATCATTCGAAAAGGCATCTCTAAGGAGACACAAAGATCTTTATAATTACACAAAAAGGCCACCAACATCGTCTCTCGAGAGCAATAACATTGCGGTTCCACTGTATATAGTTTTAGATGATAATAGCAACCTGTTTCCAACACAGTACCCGACGAATTCAAATTGTTTGCAGGACGGCCATTGTTTTTTTGGAAATGTTAGATTTTCAATAACATATGTAAACCATAGTCAGTTCGAGCCAGAGGTTTCGCTATTAAGTGCTATACAAATATGATTTGGAACTTCCATATTGATAACTTTAATCTCGTCAAAAGACAATCTCTTTTAACAACTACTGAACATATTCATCGTGACAAACTTTCGGATTATAACAGAAATGTTATTCCAAGACCAGAAAACATTCGTCGATTTTCGTTGAATGCTTCGATGTATCCGACGAATATCATTCGCTTCAAGGAGCAAGAGGAACTCCTTTATATGAATGGTTTCTTGAAGGTATCCTGGAAGGACCGCGACCTGACTTGGGCTCCGGAGGTTTACAATACTATAACAGTGGAAGACAGTGGTGTAGAGGTAGAGCGTCGGCATCTCGTATCAAAGGTTCGAGTCCCATGATGAGCGGGATGAGCGGGTCCTGATGAGCGGGTCCTCACTTAGGGATTATTCCACACAAACGATATGGCTATCCGTTTTTACTCTAGGAAATGTTAAAGGAGACCTGATCGGGTATGATGACTTAAACGTGTTGGTCCTCGAGTAACGTTTACTGAGAGCCTGCACTTAGTTTCGAAACAATGTGTGTTTTAGACACTACATGTTTCCCATTTGACGATCAATTAAAAATCGTCTATTGACGGTCTGAGAAAATGTATAGGTTGGAATATCTGAATGTGATCAGACGTTTATCAATAATATATAAACATTGTAGTTCTGTAACTGAAAGGTCGAGGCTATAAACCACGTTCCAAATTCAAGATGGAATATATCTGCTATATTGTCTTAAATGAAGACAAGCCATTTTAGAGAAGACGAATTTTACAATTAAAGATCAAAATGAATTTTGAACATATATACATACTAGAAAGCTCATTTTATAAACTCAACTTCTCTTCATACATCACACGTCGAATTTCAAAGCAAACTTGGTCAGTTATTGGAATATATTAATGACATTTGGACACAAACCCGACCGAAACATCTTCTTTGGATCTGAATTAATTAAAATGTATACTGGAGTCTGACAAAACCTCAACAATGATCTTACAATGAATGACATTTTGTACCACCCCAACGGGGCACGCTATCTATGTTGTATTGTCATACGACGCATCAAGTCTGAAACTAGTTAATTATATTTTTTCTACGAATGCCAGTCAGCTAAAGTTTGATTTGGGTCGTTTCAGTGGGATTGAGACAGGTAGGTGTTCATATTTTGACCTCGGCCTTTATTACCAATAAGTATAATGAATTGACTTGAATTGACTTGACTTGACTTGACTTGACTTGCATATACGCAAACTCAGTAATACTTAAATACTTATGACAGACAGGATGCAATGGCTTCTTTTTGAACGACGTGTGTCAAATGTTAAATTTGAGTGATATTTTACTGTAGCGTTACTTCTAAGTAACATATGTCCCTTATAAATATAATGACTTGACTTGAATTGACTTGACTTGACTTGACTTGCATATACGCAAACTCAGAAATACTAACAAACTTATGACAGACAGGATGCACTGGCTCCTCTAAGTAAAATATGTCCCTTGAGATAGAAATGATTATCAATATCGCATAAAACATCAGGCCGTGCATGACCAATCATTACTAAAATAAGTACTTTGCCGCGCCAGAAGTTTAAAAACATTATTTCATCTCGGTATTGACCTCCTTTGATAGTTGTAGACCCTTTAGGCGTAAATTTAGTTGAGCTACATTTTAAGTTAATGTCTAAGTTAAAGGCAATAACTCTATTACGCGTATATGGATATGGATCGGACTGTACGTATTCACAAGCCTCTCTGTTGCTTCATTTTACAAAAATCGTCTTGGCAGTGAATAATGAATATTTACGACATGCTTTTAATTTAAACTTAATTATTTTACGTCTATTCGATTGTGAAACAAGTTAAAAGCTTATAGTAATCAAGCTAGACATGCTTTTAAACTACCGAAGCGTATACATCCACCAATAACTGGGGAGTAAAGTGGCTATACAATATTTATAAAACCCTCTGCGGTAACAAAACATGCTCTTTATAATAACACTTAAATTACCTCCAACCATGTTACTTTGAATGTAAATTCCCCTCACACCTCTCTAGAGGATAAACATTACTCTCTGACTCCGCCCAGATGTTGACCTCTATACGTTATTCGATGAGAAAAGCAGTCAACTTCGAACACAGTATCAACCCAGATTACTTTGTTTGCGACTTATTTTAAAAAGATAACTTGTGTTATATTCTATATTATTGTAAGTCATTCTATGTAACTGTTACCTCAATGTGTCACTGTAATTATGTATTATCCCTTTGCAATCTTGCAACGTTATCATTATCTCCCTGACATTCGACAAATTCCTACATATGTATGGACTTGCAGACTTATCTTGGGCGATGTTGTTCGCAACGGTTGTTTTAAGTCGTGCATACTATCATACACAGATCTTTTTGAAGGCGTGTACAGCGCGGATAAACAATACTTTCTTGACATACGCATTCAGTGCAATCCATGAAATCTTTTCACGAAGCATAAAATGATTAGAATAAATATAAACATATCTTAAGTTAAGTAATTGTTGCACTAATCCTAGGTAAAAGTGATCGACGACTATGTCAATTAATCATCATTTTCAAGGCGTGAAGTTTTATTTAGCTATGATACGAATTGTTTTACTTATGAACATTTATGCAAAGTTTAACCGAAGTTTAACATAAGTTATTTTTGAATTAATTTTAAATAACAGTCAGGAAACTATAATGACAATCAAGTTTGCTCATCAGAATGACACCGCCATACGTAAAACCTCATTGAGCTGTGACAAGACATGTTTTGCAATATTGGACTTAGATGGAAAGGTTAACCACACGATTATGTAGGATGGTCCTAAATGTTAAAATGTGTATTGGTAATTACAAATAGACTGTAAATACTATACAATTGTTTGCAAAGAACCGTTTTATTATAGAACATTGATTTGTTTTTCTGTTTTTGTATTGTGATTTACGCCGCTTTAAAAAAGTGTTCAGTTATATCACGGCGTTTATTGGGTAAATGACATGTACTACTGGTCCTTTTATCCTGACACTAGCGAGTCAGTCGTAATGCTTTCCCTACAATCCTGGGCGCATAATAGGGAAAACTATTATTATATAATCTGGATATATTCTACGGAGCCCCTCAAGTGCCATTCAACATATTTACTTAATATGCAAATACGCCGCTTTTATTTCGTAATTACGAAATACCTATTCCGTTAAAATGAAATAATAGTTCGATACTTTTTTTTTAATATGCAAATTAGCCGTTTTTAATTTTTTACGAAATACTTATTTCGTTCAAATGAAATAATAGTTAGATACTTTTTTTTAATATGCAAATTAGCCGTTTTTATTCATTTACGAAATACTGTTTTTGTGAAAAACGAAATATGTATTTTGTGAAAAACGAAATATGTATTTCGTAATTACGAATTAGCATATTAAAGAAATATGTTGCTAATCCGGGTCGATACTTTTCGCAGAGACCACAGTGTTGGTTTTCTCGCGGGACGGCTCATATATTTTGATAAATGCATTGGTTTATTCGTTATATAGTACACATAACGCACATTCCACTGTCCCCATAACAACGGGATATCCCTGTGTACATTCGCTGTGTCGATAGAAACTGTTCAAAATGTTGTCTTAATGCAACTAAGTTTGATATATTTAAGTTTTTCTACACACATAAATGCGTGAATTTTAACCTGAACTGTTGATTGAGAATGATATTTCACTCGTTAACACTTTACATCAAACGGACGTCATTTTATGAGACGACATTGAAAGAGGAGAATTTATGGCAAAATAATATCTACTTGGTAAAATGTGTATTCTTGATTGAGAATGCGATATTGTGGCATTTGGGCAAATGCATTTTGAAAAGATTACCTGGAGAGCTTATGACCAGCAAGTTTTGTTAATTCGCCTTCAAAAACATATGTGTATGATGGTATGCACGACTTAATACAACACTTACGATCAACATCGCCCAAGATCAGTCTGCAAGTCCATACATATGTAGGAACTTGTCGAATGATTACGTTGCAAGATTGCAAAGGGATAATAAATAATTACAGTGACACATTGAGGTAAAAGTTACATAGAATTGCATATAGGAATATAGAATGAACAAAAGTTATCAAAAATGTCGCACAACTTACCATGACGAACATAGCAATATGAAGTGTTGTATTCAATAGAAACAAGACCTTCAATGGCAGGTCCTCTTATGTTTTCATGATTAGGAACATTGTTATATCGTGTCTATATGATTATATCGTTTGTCAGCTCAGAATGATGCGAATTGTCATTATTTTTAAAGTAACCTTTTTCTTTTCAAAAGTTTTCCTTTTTTATTCGAACACTGCCGTCGTCAAAATCGTATGTTGTTTCCCCTTCCTTATCTTTACTTTCGTCAGTGTCGTTTTCATACTTCTTGACTTTCTTGCTGAGTTTTGTCGGTAGTATGTTGGTTATGACTAAACACAGTACGGAGAATAAAGCAAGTCCAAGCATAAACGCCAGATACATTACAAAGATCGGTCTCTGTTTGGATGTTTTGGGTACATTGTTCATGATCAATGTCAAAAGGACCATGTAAGACAGAAATGTGGTTATGGATTAAGAAATCCTCTCCCCACTTTCTTTTGGCAGCACAAATCCCAAAAAAATAAGTTGATATTGTTTTGCCATAAATTCTCCTCTTTTAATGTTGTCTGCTACAAAGGCATAACATGCCGTCCTTATGATGTAACGTGTTAACAGATGAAATATAATTCTTAATCAACAGAGACTCGATCATATAAGTTCAGGTTTAAATGCATGCATTTATGCGTTTTTGTGTGTAGAAACACTTAAACGTATCATGCTAAATTGGATTATTGACAACATTTGGAACAGTTTCTATCGACACAGCTAATGTACACCCCTCACGGGGATATCCCGTTGCTATGGGAACAATATAATGTGCGTTATTTGTACTATATAACGAATAAACCAATGCATTTATCAACATATAAGAGGCGTCCCGCGAGAAAACTAACATTGTGGACTCTGCGCAAAGTACTGACCCGGATCAGCCTAAGAATGCCGCGGAGGCAAATCCGGGCAGACTCTTTTCGACTCCTGTGGATTTTCTGTTTCAGGAATCATTAATCTATACCTCTATCCTCCTGAGACGGAATGTGTCGGCCTGGATTGGCCTGCCATGACAGCGCGGGCTGATCTGTGTCGATACATTACGTAGAGACCATTATGTTGGTTTTTTTCACGGAACGGCTCATATGTTGATGTATTTACAGTCAAATTTGTGTTTAAATATATTAATAATTGATAGAGATATGAACTTTTCTTGAAACTTTTGGAATACCCCTACTTAGGTCAGATCGGAATCTCGGACTTGAAGGTTCGCTTCTTGTTAACGAACTAAAATATAGCAGACATTATAAGAATATTACTTTTTATTTCGTTTAAACGAAATAATTATTTCGTTAAGACGAAAAAGTATTTCGTAAAAAGAAAATAAGTAATCGACACTTTGTTTTAATATGCAAGTAAGCTGTTTTATTTCGTATTTACCGAAAAGGTCATTTTGTTAAAACGAGATTTACGTAGACCAGTAGTTTATGTACTAGTTCGAACCCCAACCCGGTCAACATCGTCCCGATGTTTGACAAAGGTCAATGCGATAAGCGACAGTCTGCACCCACCAATGGGCTAAAAGTATATGTGGAAAAGTAGTCAATTGATTGGAAAGACTGGTATGTGGAATATTTGTATTGAACATGGCGTCATACCATTAGCAATAATCTATCTATTAACCAATCAAACTGCTGCTGGACATGGACCGTGAAAGTAGGTACAGTATTTTAGTTTTGGTCTTGAATACGATGATATCTCGAAGCAGCTAACTTGAACATTTAATTAAAGAGCCTAATTAAAGTTATTATCCTGTAAATAAGAAATAAATAGCTAATTTGCATATTAAAAAAGATGTCGAATACGTATTTCGTTTTTCACAAAATAAGTATTTCGTAAATAGGCAAAAACGGCTTATATGTATATTAAAAAACCCATCGAACTATTTTTCATTTTACCAAGATGAGTATTTCGTAATTACGGAATAAAAGCGGCATATTTGCTTATTAAAAAAATATGTTGAATGTCACTTGAGGGGCTCCGTAGAATATATCCAGATTATATAACAAATATAATTTTGATGCAAAGCATCAAAGACGCCGAGCATGCTTTTGAAGCATGTCTTAAAGGAAGCAAATGCAGTTCAGTACATTTAAATAACCTATGCAAGCAGACAGGATGTAAATATTTCGAAAAACAAAGCCAAATGTCCCTTTTTTTCAAACAAGAAGGCCAAGATGAGCCCATATTGCTACCTATATAAAAAAGGTTACCAAGAGCAGAAAGGGTTAATATTGACGTAGGGATTAAACGTTTTACATGCTACGATATGTGATATTCAGCATGTGAAGTTTGGTCGTGAAATGACAAGTTTAGTCCTGAATCCATTTGCTTTACGGTTTGCTTGACATTAACTGCAACTATAATGTGTCATACAAGCTGAAGTTCTTCAAATTTGTTTACCAATAAACTGTTTTAAATCCTCCAACTAGATCCATTAGATAAACAAAACATAGGTGCTTGAATAGTAACACATATTAATGTGTATTGCCTCTAGTTATAAGTTAAGTGTGACACAAGCTTAGGAAGAGAGGTGGAAGTATATTCCCCTTCCAGTTTAGCAGAAGTATGATAGCAAACACGGGAGTATATAAACAAAAAATACGAAGTAATTAAAAAAGAAAAAGATATGTATGATCAAGATTGAGCATTATGAAAGTTCACATGTGTAGTCAACATATAGCAAGAATTGTTAAGTCTGTTTTGTTTGTTTGTAATGGCACTTTAATCGTTTTGAACATGCCAGTAGAAAACTGAAAAATAAACAAAATAAAATGGTCAAGTCAGTTCCCCAAGAGCAAAGAGCGAACACCAGTTGGTACGAATCGTTCATCTAGAACGAAACATGAAAAACCGGGTACGAATCCAATGAATTTTAGAAATCGGATGAAATTGTGAAAACAGCGAAGTATTTATAGCGGAAGGAAGCAAAGACAACTTAATTACTTTATGGGAACCGATGACACCTTGTCGTCTATTAAATAAGAATGACCAAAATCGCAAATCGATGACATGCTGCATTTACAAATAATATAACGGATCATGTTACGGCCATGCGTATTGCATAGTTGGGTTAACGTTGTTTTTTACAGTTTCTAGAAGTATACTGTAATATGTAGTAATTAAAATCAATCATCATTGATTTTTTAAAGATTACTCATTTATTTAAAAATCTCAATATCGTAAACAGGCAAAAACATCGCCACAAACTTTTTTCTGAGCTTTGATGAATCGGGTCGTAAACCAAACTATAAAAAAAAGCGTAGCCTAGGAGGTAAGCGGAAAGTTATTAAATACCCATTACATGTGTCTAAAGTTTTGTAATGACGGTAGGAGACATACGTATGTTGGATCTTGCTGTTTCTTAAATCATTTTATACAATTTATTTATGAAGATTTATTTTTTTTTTTCAAACATATAACAAGAGTTTTTCTTAACAATAATAATGTTGGTTGCTCCATTTTCGATTACGTCACCCCATGGTACAAAATTAAAACCTATCCCATAACAGTTATCCCTCTTATGCGCTCAGGATTGTAGGGAAAGTATTACGACTGACTTGCTGGTGTCAGGATAAAAGGACCAGTAGTACAGGTAATGTACCCAATAAACGCCGTGATATAACTGAAAACTTGTTGAAGGCGGCGATAATCACAATACAAAAGCCCTCAAAAACAAATCTACGTTCTATAATATAACAGAGAAACAAGGTTCTTTTAAAAAAAAAATGCAATATTTACGGTCTATTGATGATTACCAAGTACAAGTTTCGACATTTAGGACCATCCTGCATAATCGTGTGGTTAACCTTTCCGTTTAGGTCAATATCGCAAACATGTCTTGTCACAGCTCAACGAAGATTTACGTATGGTGGTGTCAATTTAAGGATTAAACTTGATGTCATTGCGTTCAATTCTTGTTTCAGAGAAAACGTATTATAGTTTCGGGAAATGTTCGGAGAAAATACCAAAATTTGACAACTGACATTTAAACATGTGTCTGATTTCAGCATGTTTGTATTCGCTCAACTGATATAACAAAATAATGTCGAACTTAGCGTGACATACGACTGGTTTCTGACGTCATTCTACGGGTTGTGAGTTCAAACCCAAGCTCGGCCAACATTCTTTCCGACGTTTGACAAAAGTCGTTGTGACAAGCGTCATTCGTCTTCCACCAATAGGCTATCATCAGTATATGTGGAAAAGCAGCCAGTTGCTTGGAAGGAACGTTGTATGCAGTACTGGTGTCAGAAAGCCAAGAAACATATGAATAGGTGAACTGGCCGCCGTAATATGACTGAAATATTTTTAGTTTAACTTATTTATTTTACATCGATTGCGAAACAAGCTTTAAGCTTATATTAATCACGCTTATCACGGGATTCGAATCAGGGACCTTTGGTACAAGAGGCCGACGCTCTACCTCTGTACCATTGTGTTGAAAACAGCGTTAAACCCCATTCAATCAATTATCTATTATATTCGTTCTAAGGATGACTGCCTTATAGATGCGTACGAACGGTTAATACTTTGGGATGATGAAAAGTAGAATTAAGCGGGTTAAGGGTTAAAATATATCATGGTCGACTTCAACATTAAACATATACGTTTAACCTTTCCCACCTGCAGACGCATTCTGACGCAATAGTTGCGGACGTCTTTTAAAAATATCATGACCAAAGAAGAAATTGCTCATGATGAGCAATTTCACCTTTGGCCACACTGATTTCAACTTTATTTAAAAATAAAGCTATCTTTTATGGAGATTTTACAGGCTTTTGTCACTTTCTATTCAAAGTCGTCTGCTGCAGATTTGTTAAATGTTTGAAAGGGTTATCAGTTTAATTACTTATGTCAGTCGTCTGCTTTTGAAAACGTATAAAGAAAGTTATTTTCAAAATTTGTAAATCGTAAAGTTCGATTTTGATAAAGAGCTGAAAACATTGTAATAAAAAAGTTAATCTGTTAACTATGAGTTATGTTTACCTTTTCAACATTAAGGCACACTCTGAATGATACAGAGGTGAAACAGGTAATTCATATAATCAAGGGAAAGCGACAATAAGCTAGCTCTTACATTTGCATAGACAATAAACAATTGATGTATACTAAACTTTCCTTATTTATTGCCGTTTGCGGTTTTTTGTTATTCATCTTGAAAATCGTGTACATGCACCACAGCAACCTATCCACGTCATACACAATTATAGTGTAGTAGACGAGAGATTGTTCGGTCACTTTAAAATAAAACAATAAATAAGTACATGTCAATATTATGTATAAAAATAAAGAAAGTATTATTGTCAATGAAATAAATTACAAAATTGCTGAACCACAATTGTACTTAACCGGGATTATAATGCAAACGCTCAGTTTCCCCTTTGTGTAAACATAGTTTGTTTTGGTTTTAAGCCGTTACTACTTCAGACGATGATGACTTTCCCGGTGTAAAAATATAAGAAAATAAATATCATTTACAAATTATCACATCACGAACACAACATGTCTAAATCATTAAAGCACAATTTCAGTAAGAAAGGTCTTTGACAGCGCATTCAATTCCGCTTTCCTTTGTGGACTCTTGGTTATTATGGTAAAAGCAGTTGGTAGCATGGTAGAGGTTTGCACAACACCACCTTGACCAACCATTGCTGGCCGAAGATTTAATTGACTTTTGTTAGACTGCACCGGTTCCTGGATAAAGGGATTTGACCTTTGATGTTTTGTTACATGTACATCATGTATCTTTTTATTCAATTCTGCAAACGTTTGGATTGGTTGACCCATATCATTAAGAAGAAACTGGTTAGTCGCTCCAATCGGGTTTTGTCGCACCAATGCATCACGTTGACCTTGAACTTGAAATTGATCTTGAACTTGATCGTTTGCGGTCACCGGTATACGTCTCTGCATACCAGTTATCCGTGAATGAGGTTTTAATGCAAAGAAATCTTGAGCGGAGGACACAACGGCAACATTTGGAACAATTGGCTGGACATTATTTTGATTACCTGCTGCTTGTGGCAGAGCAGCTTCGTGATTTCCTGTGAGCGGATTCATAGCGTCGAATGGTCTTGCAGATGGTACATTCATAGGAACAATGGACGCTTGTACATCAACGGGTATATCAGCCAAATTTTGATTTCTGATATTGTTGACAATATCATTGCCTTGTAGTCCTTCAAATGGTCTCATAGCTTCAAATTGCACCAAATCAAACGATGAGTGTTGGTTATTATTTGGCATGAGATCGCTGGGCCGATTATGTGTCCCAGATACAGGGTCTACTGGTCTTAAACCATTGGCTTGTTGAAATTCAGTATCAAGAGAAAAGTGGTCACGTGGTACAACATTTGGCCGCTGAGGTATCATACCAGTGCTTGAAGCAGCCTGAGTATCGGACTGTCTAAACTCGTTGTCAAACGAAATAGCATTCGGATCTGCATTACCTTTTTGAAACGAATTGGCATCATTGATTGCTGCCTCCATTATTGAAGGATTAGGTGCACCCACATTGACAAATAGGTTTTCTTGTGCTATAGGTAGCATTGAACGTTCATTTCCAGAATGCGGGACGCCCATATTGGAAAAGGGAACTTCTGGAGCAAGGGGAAGTTGGCGCTGCATGAATGAATTGACATCAGTTATTGCTGCGTCAATTGTAGAAGGATTTGTATCCTGATTATTTGTAAACGGAGTTTCAGGTGCTAAGGGAAATATTGCACCTGTATTTCCAGATTGTTGGACCCCCATGTTGGAAAATGGGAATTCTGGCGCTACGGAAAGTAGTCGAGCAGTTTCTATAGGGACGAAATCGGGTCTAGGCTGACCATCTCCGGGAAACACCACACGAGGCGTCATTGGTCTCTTATCGGATGGATGTAAATGCTGAGGGGATTGTACATCATTAACAGCTGCGTCAGTTACTGTAAATCTCGGGGCACCAAAGGTATTTGAAAGCGGCACGGAACCTGCACCAGCTGCTCCTATTACGGGCCTAGAGTTGGGATGTACCTGGCCGATATTTACTGGTTCAACTATTTCAAATGGAATGAATTGACCATTTGGTACAGCCATGTCAGGTGATTGCTTTACATTTATGTTCTCACGAGGTATGTTTGGGTTAACTTTCTCAGAGAGTGGTACACTGTTTTGACCATTAGCAGGAAATCCGGATACGGCGACATTTATTGTTTTTCGGTTACCGAACATATCGACGGGACGGATTCTAGGATGGACATTATGTGTCGGAAGTCCTGCCTCTGATAGGGGCACATCTTCTGGTGACATACCTCCATGCATCACCATATTTGGCCTGTTCATATTGTTTGTTAAAATCGGCAACTTGCCTTGGAAATTGGGATGTACCGCTTTATTAGTTTTTGCGTTATTTAGATGAACCGAATGTGACTCAGTGTTTTTGTTGGCGCCATCTTGTACCTTCATATTTCCCTGAATAAGCAAGTCACGTGAAGCGGCAGGTGCGTCTTTAGAACAGTATCTTTGCATGCAAGTGATGTTCTGTGTTTGCTGACAATATGCACAGATTCCTCCAGATAATGTATCTATCACTGAAATATCCGTTTGGCTTTTAGGTAGACCTGAAAATAGTTCAGAATTGTACCATCATACAGTGCTTGAAAATGAACAACGTCTCCAAAACAAACCTATGTGGCTTTGTGACCGGAATATCAAGGTCAAACTGCGCATACGCGCCGGGCGCTCAAGATTGTGCGACTAAATGACAAAACAAAAATATGGTTATAAAATCATACGGAGGCACAGGCTAATCTGGATCGTCCCTGATTGCAAAATTATGTAGGTCGGCTTTCGAATGACCTTGAACTTTGCTCTTTTTCTAGCACCCGATCCTTATATAAAGGCTTTATTATTTAAAGATTGTTATTTTGTATTATTTTGCTATGGGATTTTTATGATTTTGCTGAAGGTTTTACCCTTAAATATTTCAATTCTCGAAGGCTGTTTTCTCAGCAAAATATGTAATAAATGGATGTATGTAACATTACATTAAATAAATTCCTTCTTTGTTTTCCTTGTTTTCAAGTAAATCAATCAGTTTTAACCTTCAATTGTGACATCTTCTTCAATTGTTACTGGTAGGACAAAATATATCATTGCAAAAAGTTATCTCTAAGCTTTGAAATAATCCAAAAAATGGGATGTTAAGTATTTGCAAGAAAGAAAAATGATCAAATCAAACAGTTCCAGTGCGTCCTATACATATTTACAATAAATGATACTCAAATACTAGAGTGGACGCTAATTCTACCTGATATCGCATATTTGCTTACCTTCATTGATTCTCTTGCCACCATTTCTGTTTTCAATACCTGTTGCAACATGGGGTATCGAATGGGGTATCTTCGTCTTCTCCACATTTTTTCCTTGGAAGCCAGTCCCAAATTCAGCACCTCTATTTCTTGGAATGGCTTTCATATCGCCTATCGATATTTTATTTGAGATATCCATAAAAACGTCTCTGTTACCTGGAGTACCGTCTGTCCAACCACCAATTGCACCTTTGGTAGGCTTTTTTACTTCAAACTGCCTATTCGAAAAGTTAATCATTTTCGCATTGTTGGCGGTGCTAAACACGGACGCCAACATAGGGTGGGACTGAGCTGTCATTTTCATGTCGGCGTGTCTGGTGTTTGGTAAAGGGGTTCCACGAACCTGGCTTCCAATCACAAATAACGCCCAAAGTGTTTTCAATAGAACCATACTGTGAGCTATTTGTTGTCCTCCCTCTGTGAAACCTAGGTAGATATGTGAACAAATAAACATGTAAGTAAGGCAGTGCCACAATATCACACATATACATTTTTCACATAAAGCCCTCTCTGGGAGTGTCAGTTGCCATTACATAACTATCATTTGACACTTCTAGTTTGGTTTCCAGTCTTTGCTACAACGCGGAAACCAAACTATGAAAATGACGTAATGTCAGCGGTTTCATGTCATAAGGTTATCACTTTGGCGCCAGAATCGGTTAATTTCATGTAGAAATACGCCTCATAAATCACTTCATGTGATAAATAGAATATCTTATTCGTGTTTAATTATTATCACTTTTAATAACTATAAGCTGAATATGACGCTCGCCAAGGCTAGCGGCATATCATCTTAGTAATCTCGTTTAATAAAAGTGACAATAAATAAACACTCCTTGAATATCCTCTATGTATGTGTAAATATGGCACCGGCGCGTAGCTGACTGTACGCAAAATACGCAGCTGCGTACACATTGTCTCCAGTACTCAAATTTTGAAAAGTTCAAATCTGCAATGAAAACTTGACATGTGGTAGGCGTAAGTATAAAACAACCGATCTGACTTGATAGATTTTACGAAAAATTACAAATGAAACTCATTTTACTGTCTGAAAATTTCCTAGAAAATACGTTTATTTCAATATCAACATCAGTCATATGTTGCTACTGATATGCTCCCAGAAGTCACCACAGACGATATAGAGGAGAAAATAAATCCTGGGACTCTCCTAAAAGATAATTGCGTACACATTCTATATACCGTAGCTACGCCTCTATATGCCGTGGCACAAGACGAAAAAAGATTACCCTTTCCAACATAAAGTTGTCTGATTTGTTTTAACCCTTTCCCACAATCTATCTAGTCAAAGATATGGACATTCTCTATAAATGAAAGTATTATTATTATATTGAGTTGTAATAATGAGGCAAAATGTGAAATTGTTCATTATGAGCAATTTCACCTTTAGCCACAACGTTTTCACAAGTAGTCAGCTGCAAATGTGTCAAAAATGCGTCTGACAATGGGAAAATGTTAAAAAAACAACTATGCAGATGACAAATGTGAACAGAAATAAATCTGCAGCAGACATTTTTAATCAAAGCCCCACATCATCTAACGTAATATGAGTCGTCCCACGAGAAAGCCAACAGTATGGCCTCAGCGTAATGTATCGACCCAGATCAGCCTGCGCAGTCTGCGCAGGTTCATCCGGGCCGACACATTCCTTCTCAGGGGAATAGAGCTATAGAGTAATGATTCATGAAACAGAAAATCAACAGGAGGCGAAAAGTGTTGACGTCGTTTGTAGTTTTATGTCTTACTTACAATTGGTAAGTTTAACCCTTTTCCCACATACAACACATTTGAAGCAGACGACTTTGAAAACAACTAGTCAAAAACATGGAAAATCCCCATAAATAAAGGTATAACTACTGAAAAAAAGTTGAAAACATTCTGGCAAAAGGAGAAAGTGCGTGTTTTGAGCAATTTCTCCTATGGTCACAGTGTTTTCAAAAGTCGTCTGCTGCAGATGCGTCAGAATGCGTCTACAAGTGGGAAAGGGTTAATTCGTAACCGACAATTATGTGATGGGCTGTCTGGCTGAATTAGGTATTATAATATTGGTAAATGATTGAAATTTTAGATGATAGTCTGAAAATCGACTATTTCTTTTATTCTTCGATACATTTATTGTCTTGGACTGGCTCATATTTATAAACTAAATGTGATAACATAGCGAAGATCTATTTAACCGTTTACTTGCTATGAACATTGTGGATACGGCTGCTTTGAAAACTATTTAGATAATTGAAACAGATGTTGAAAACAATGTGATAAGGATATGTCACAAAAATGTTTTCAAATATCCCTAGTTGTAATGCTGTCAAATGACGGCTGCATTAGAAATGGGACTAAACATCTAGACGGAAAGGTTTAAAACAGTTATAGAAATTATTCATCGGTGAACGAAATTCGACAACATCCAAACAAGCAAGTATATAACACAAATAATCTATTGCAAACCTACCTGTGTATGTCCCGTTATCAATCCAAATTCCAAATAATTGTTTTCAAAAACCAGAATTGACTTATATAATTACAGAATTGTTATTGTCCTTAAATGTTTCCTTTCTATCAAACCAAATAAATACAATGAGTTTTCTTTCAATTTACTTAATGCAGACGAAATACGTTACACCTAACGAAATGAAAAATACTGCAATACATTGTCAAGATTTTACAAGTAAGCGTGCTATAAATAGACACTGATACATTATTATGACAATGCGGAACAGTCGTAATTTTCAGCCAATCCGAAACCTCGCGAAAGCCGCAACACACGTACTTCTAACCTATCAATCAAGTTAGGAAATGACGTCATGTCAGCCAGGCGTTTGTTACCGTTAAATCAGTGACAATGAACTATGCACGTTATAGCCTTTCCTTAAAATAGAAATGTTGACGCGCCTGGGAAAACAAGGGACACAAAATAAGAAAGAAATAGTTTATTACGAGTAATTATTTCTTTTGTTACAATGTTTTCTACTGTTTTAAAACAAATTGTCACGTGTAGAGGTGCTACATTTTTTCCGCCGATGTTTTCTTCAGAGCAGCATATCAGAAAACCATAGCAAGTATATGGTTGCCAGTTAGTTTTCAATCAAGAACCAATTCATGGCATGAGCCCGCGGCCCACTGAACGAAAATTGGGATTTAATTCGGATTTAATTTAGAGTAAATTGCCTTAAATTCCGAAATTTAAGGAAATTTACCTCTAAATTAAATCTTAATTTTCGTGCAGTGGGCCGTCCATGCAAATAGGTACAAGTTTGTAAAACTTGGTTTGCATTTGTAAAACGTGAAGGTTCAGATCAGACCCGCTCTGTCAGGCTGAATTTATACCGTTCAACCGTTTTGCATGAACATGTTCATACCTCAATCCTACATATCGTCTTAACATAACGCAATACATGTAATTCAAAATTATATATACGCAATGATCAATTTTTCCTTATGTCGATAGAGAAAAAAGACTTCAATTGCTATTGTTACAGGACGATGTTTAGTTTCTTATGCTATTTTTACTTTATTTCATTTGATATTTTTCGCTCAGTCAGTCTAGGGGTTGTGAATTCGAAACAAAGCTCGGCCATCATGCTTTCAGACCTTTGACCATAAGTAAATGCGACAAGCGTCATTTGTCTTCCGTCAATTGTGAAAAAAGCAGCCATTTGCTTAGAAAGGCTGTTGTGTGGAGTATTATATGGGAAAACGAGGAAACACGTGGGAAACACATGGGAAACACATGGGTAGACGTAATGACTACAACTAAGACTTGTGACGTCCTTAAACCGCCCAGGAAACGCAGTGATATAACTGAAAATATGTTGTACTGACAACAAACCCAGGAAACGCAGGGATATAACTGAAACACTTCTGTACTGACAACTTACACAGGAAACGCAGTGATATAACCGAAAAGCTGTTGTACTGAAAACTAACCCAGGAAACGCAGTGTTATAACCGAAAAACTGTTGTCCTGAAAACTAACCCAGGAAACGCAGTGATATATTCGAAAAACTGTTGTACTGACATATCACTGAAAATATGTTGTACTGACAACAAACCCAGGAAACGCAGTGATATAACTGAAAATATGTTGTACTGACAACAAACCCATGAAACGCAGGGATATAACCGAACAAACAGTTGTACTGACAACAAACCCAGGAAACGCAGGGATATAACTGAAACACTGTTGTGCTGAGAACTTACCCAGAAAACGCAGCGATATAACCGAAAAACTGTTGTACTGACAACTTAACCAGGAAAGGCAGTGATATAACCGAAAAAACTGATGTACTGATAACTTACACAGGAAACGCAGTGATATAACCGAAGAGCTGTTGTATTGAAAACTTAACCAGGAAACGCAGTGTTATAATCGAAAAACTGTTGTACTGAAAACTAACCCAGAAAACGCAGTGATATAACCGAAAAACTGTTGTACTGACAATATACCCAGGAAACGCAGTGATATAACCGAACAACTGTTGTACTGACAACTTACCCAGGAAACGCAGTGATATAGCCTAAAAGCTGTTGTATTGACAACTTACCCAGGAAACGCAGTGATATAACTGGAAAACTGTTGAGAGTGGCGTAAAAACACCATACAAGCAAAAACATGATGATTCCCTTGCAAACGACTGGCTATATGTACAGTAACACAGGGGTCATGAATGAGTGTTTTGTCGACAAGTTATAATGGGACACTGTTGAACATGGCGTAATTTTAACCATTGAGACAGAGAAACCACATTAACTTAAATGTATAAATCCTCATACATATTTTCTAAGGATTCTGAGGAAGATCATTCCTGAAAAATTCATTGCCAAAAGGTAAATCGTTCATATAAGTCATTCCAAGCGTCATTCGATTTTCACTAATGGGCTAACAGTCTATGTGGAAAAGCATCCAGTTGCTTGGAAAGTATGTTTTGTGGAGTACTGGTGTGAGAAAACCAGGAAACATATGATTGGGTGAACTGGCCGCCGTGATATACTTTAAAATTGTTGAACCCAAATCAATCCATCAATCAATCAATCAATCATATAAGTCATTCAAGTATGCCGTTATGCAAAGCTTTAGACAACATTTAAATATGTTGTAATGCTAATCTTTAAACACCATTTGAAAAATAATGTAGACCATGATCAGTCTACTTACCCAGTATCTGTTCTAGACGTTCTAATAATGTAAACCATGATCAGTCTACTTGCCCATTATCTATTATATGGAGCCGATCCCCGGTAGCTCAGACGGTACCGACAAGGGATGTCAATCTAGGGGTTGTGAGTTCGAACCCCAGCTCGGCCAACATTCTTTCCGACGTTTGACAAAAATCATTGTGACAAGCGTCATTCGTCTTACACAAATGGGCTATCAGTCTATGTGGAAGAACGGCCAGTTGCTTGGAAGGAATGTTGTATGAAGTACTGGTGTGAAAAGCCAAGAAACATATGAGTACATGTACATGTAGGTGAACTGGCCGCCGTGATTTGACTGAAATATTGTTAGTTTAAACTTATTTATTTTATATCGATTGCGAAACAAGCTTTACGCGGATATTTATCACGCTCGATGTCTGCTTCCTGAATACTTAACCAGTACTCGCACCTTTTGTGTGGAAAAATCCCAAAGGCAGAACCCGCTCATCATGAGATTCGAATCCGGGACCTTTGGTAAATTGTGTTGAAAACGGCGTTAAACCCCAATTAATCAATTATCTATTATATTCGTTCTAAGGATGACTGCCTTATAGATGTGTACGAACGGTTAATAATTTGGGATGATGAAAAGTAGAATTTAGCCGGTCAAGGGTTAAAATATCTCAAGGTCGACCTCAACATTAAACATATACGTTTAACCTTTCCCGCCTGCAGACGCATAATGACGCAATAGTTGCGGACGTCTTTTGAAAACATTTTGACCAAAGGTGAAATTGCTCATGATGAGCAAGTTCACGTTTTGCCTCAATGATTTCAAATTTATCTAAAAATAAAGCAATCTTTTATGGAGATTTTACAGGCTTTTGTCACTTTGTTTTCAAAGTCGTCTGCTGCAGATTTGTTGAATGAGTGAAAGGTTTATCAGTTTACTTGCTTATGTCAATCATCTGCTTTTGAAAACGTATAAAGAAAACTATTTTCAAAATCTATAAATTATAAAGTTCGATTTTGATAAAGAGTTGAAAACATTGTAATACAAAATGTAATCTGTTCACTATGAGTTATTTCTCTATTTTCCACATTAAGATACACTCCAACTGATACAGCGACGGAACATGTAATTCATGTTATTAAGCAAAAGCGACAATCAGCTAGCTCTTACATTAGCATAGACAATAAACAATTGGTGTATACTAAACTTTCCTTATTTTTTGCCGTTTGCGGTTTCTTGATTTTCATTTTGAAAACCGTGTACATGTACCACAGCAACCTTTATAATAATAATAAATTCTTTATTTTAAGAAGATAACACATTATGCATTTTATACAAATTAACAAATGTAGAAAGTCATATTTACAATGTGGTCTTCTGTAACAAAACACATTTTTAACAAATCATTCATTCAATTATACGATAAGCACCATCATGTTAAAGTAAATAGTAAATACAGATTTTAAAAACAACGTTATATCACATATTTCAGCATTGATACAGAACATATTTGTATCCATAAGCATATATAAATTGAAACAAATGAAAACAATGTTGTAAATACTTTTCTTATAACTTCGATATGTTAAGTAAGTGCTTTTTACACTGGTATTTAAAAGTTTGTAACTTAGTAATATTCTTAATATTTGAAGGCAGACTGTTCCAGATTTTAGCACTGCTATGGGTAAAGCTTGTTTTCAAGTTATTTGTTTTAGATTTCATGACATTCAAAAAATTATTTTTACTAGCAGAACGTAAATTGTAATGTTCGTTGTTTGCAAAGGACACAAGGTTACAAATGTAACTTGGTGTAAGGTTATGCTTACTTTTAAATACCAATAAAGCAATATAATAGTAATATCTTTGTTCAAAAGTCAACCACTGCTACTAAAAAAACATTGATTTATAACTGGTTTGTACAGGTTTGTTAAATATAAGTATTTTCTGGGTTTTAAATATAATATAATCCCACCCCATACTTTACAACAATAGTCAAAAGTAGACATAATATACGCATTGTAATATAGTACAACGTCAAGCACAATTATAGTGTAGTAGAGGATAGATAGTTCGGTCACTTTAAAATAAAACAACAAATAAGTACAAGTCAATATTATGTATACAAATAAAGAAAGTATTATTGTCAATGAAATAAAATACAAACTTGATGAACCACAATTGTACTTAACCTGGATTTTAATGCAATAGCTCAGTTTCCTCTTTGTGTAAAAATATTTACAAATTATCATATCACAAACAAAACAAGTCTAAATCATTAAAGCACAATTTCAGAAAGAAAGGTCTTTGACAGCGCATTCAATTCCGCTTTCCTTTGTGGACTCTTCGTTACCATGGTAACAGCGGTCGGTAGCATGGTAGAGGTTTGCACAACACCGCCTTGACCAACCATTGCTGGCCGAACGTTTACTGGACTTTTGTTAGACTGCACCGGTGCCTGGATAAAGGGATTTGACCTTTGCTGTTCTGTTACATGTATGTCATGCATCTTTTTATTCAGTTCTGCAAAAGTTTGGATTGGATGACCCATATCATTAAGAAGAAACTGGTTAGTGGCTCCAATCGAGTTTTGTTGCACCAATGCATCAGGTCGACCTTGAACTTGATCTTTTGCGGTCACCGGTATACGTCTCTGCATACCAGTTATTCGTGAATGAGGTTTTAATGCAAAGAAATCTTGAGCAGAGGACACAACGGCAACATTTGGAACAATTGGCTGGACATTATTTTGATTACCTGCTGCTTGTGGAATAACAGCTTCGTGAATTCCTGTGAGCGGATTCATAGCGTCGAATGGTCTTGCAGATGCTACATTTATAGGGACAACGGAAGCTTGTATATCAACGGGTATTTCCGCCAAATTTTGATTTCTGATATTGCTGACAATGTCATTGCCTTGTAGTCCTTCAAATGGTCGCATAGCTTCAAATTGCACCAAATCAAACGATGATTGTTGGTTATTATTTGGCATGAGATCACTGGGCTGATTAGGTGTCCCAGATGCAGGGTCTACTGGTCTTAAACCATTGGCTTGTTGAAATTCAGTATCAAATGAAAAGCGGTCACCTGGTACAACATTTGGCCGCTGAGGTAATATACCAGTGCTTGGAGCAGCCTGAGTATCGGACTGTCTAAACTCGTTGTCAAACGAAATAGCATTCGGATCTGCATTACCTCTTTGAAACGAATTGGCAGCATTGATTGCTTTCTCCATTATTGAATGATTAGGGGCACCCACATTGACGAAGGGAGTTACAAGTGCTACAGGTAGCATTGAACGTTCATTTCCAGAATGCGGGACGCCCATGTTGGAAAAGGGAACTTCTGGAGCTAAGGGAAGTTGACGCTGCATGAATGAATTGACATCAGTTATTGCTGCCTCAATTGTAGAAGGATTTGGATTCCGATTATTTGTAAACGGGGTTTCGGGTGCTACGCGAAATATTGCACCTGTATTTCCAGAATGTGGTACGCCCATGTTGGACAAGGAGAATTCTGGCGCTACGGAAAGTAGTCGAGTAGTATCTATTGGGACGAAGTCGGGTCTAGGACCTCCTTGCATCACCATATTTGGCTTGTTCATATCGTTTGTTTGAGACGGCAACTCGCCTTGGAAATTTGAATGTACCGCTTTATTGGTTTCCATCCCAGCATTAAAAGGTATTTTTGCTTTATTTAGAGGAACCGAATGTGATGCAGTGTTTTTGTTGGCGCCATCTTGTACCTTTATATTTCCCCGACTAATCAAGTCGCGTAAAGCGTTAGGTGCGTCTTTAGAACAGTATCTTTGCATGCAAGTGATGTTCTGTGTTTGCTGACAATATGCACAGATTCCCCCAGACAAGTTTTCTAGCATTGCAATACTCGGTTGGCTATTACGTGGACCTGAAATGTACGATCATACAGTGCTTGCAAATGGACAACGTCTCGAAAACCGACCTATGTTACTGTGTGACCGGAATATCAAAGTAAATTTGCGCCTACGAGCCGGGCGCTCAAGATCCTTATACAATCATGCGGAGGCACATGCTTATCTGGATCGTCCCTGATTACAAAATGATGTAGGTCGGTTTTTGAGTGACCTTGAACATTGCTCTTTTCCTAGCACCCGATCCTTATATAAAGGCTATATTATGTATAGATTGTCTACTTAATCATAGTATTATTTTGCTATGGGATTGTTATGATTTGGCTGTTGGTTTTACACCTAAAACATTTAATTCTCGAAAGCTGTTTCCTTAGAATAATATGTAATGAATGGATGTATGTAACATTACACCAAATAAATTCCTTCTTTGTTTTCTTTGTTTTCAAGTAAATCAATAAGTTTCAACCCTCAATTGTGAAATCTTCTTCAATTGTTACTGGTAGGACACAATATATCATTGCAAAAGGTTATCTCTAAGCTTTGAAATAATCCAAAAAATGGGATGTTATGTATTTGCATGAAAGAAATGTTCAAATCAAACAGTTACAGTGCATCCAATACATATTTACAATAAATGAAACTCAAATACTAGAGTGGACGCTAATTCTACCTGATATCGCATATTTGCTTACCTTCATTGATTTTCTTGCCACCAATCCTGTTTGCAATACCTGTCGCAACATGGGGTATCGAATGGGGTATCTTCGTCTTCTCCACATTTCTCTGGAAGCCGGTCCCAAATTCAGCACCTCTATTTCTTGGAATGTCTTTCATATCGCCTATCGATATTTTATTTGAGACATCCATAAACACGTCTCTGTTACCCGGAGAACCGTCTGCCCAACCACCAATTGCACCTTTCGTAGGCTTTTGTACTTCAAACTGCCTATTCGAAAAGTTAATCATGTCCGCATTGTTGGCGGTGCTAAACACGGACGCCAACATAGGGTGGGACTGGGCTGTCATTTTCATGTCGGCGTGTCTGGTGTTCGGTAAAGGGGTTCCACGAACCTGGCTTCCAATCACTAATAACGCCCAAAGTGTTTTCAATAGGGACATACTGTGAGCTTGTTGGTGTCCTTCCTCTGTGTAACCTATGTAGATATGTGAATAAATAAGCATGTAAGTAAGGCCGTACCACAATATCACACATATACATTTATCACATAAAGCCCTCTCTGGGAGTGCCAAAATGCCAATACATAACTATTATAATTTTATGACGCTACTAGTTTGGTTCCCAGTCTTACGCTCAAGTCTTTGTTACAACGCGGAAACCAAACTATGAAAATGACGTCATGTCAGCGGTTTGATGTCATAAGGTTATTCACTTTGGCGCCAAAACCTGTTTATTTCATGTAGAAATATAGTAAACGTTATGTACATTTTTTTTCGAAATACGCCTCATAAATCACTTCATGTGATAAATGGAATATCTTATTCGTGTTTATTTATTATCACTTTTAATAACTATGAGCTAAATATGACGCTCGCCAAAACTCGCGGCATATCATCTTAGTAAACTTGTTTAATAAAAGTGATAATAAATAAACACTCCTGAAATATCCTCTATGTAAGTGTACATGTAAGTATGGGACCGGCGCGTAGCTGACTGTACGCAAAATACGTAGCTGCATACACATTGTACTCACATTTTGAAAAGTTCAAATCTGCAATGAAAACAACCGATCTGAATTGATAGATTTTACGAAAAATTACAAATGAAACAAATTTTACTATCTCAAAATGTCCTAGAAAATACGTTTATTTCACCATCAAGATCAGTCATATTATGCTACTGAAATGCTCCCAGAAGTCACCACAGACGATATAGAGGAGAAACAAAATCCCGGACCCCCCCCCCCCCCCCCCCTAAAAAACACTGAATACACACTATGTATACCCTAGCTACGGCCCTATATGCCGTGCCACCTTACGAAAAAGGATTACCTTTTCCAACATAAAGTTGTCTTATTTGCTTTAACCCTTTCCAACAATCTATCTAGTCAAAAATATGGAATTTCTCTATAAATGAAAGTAAAGCTATTATTATTATATTGAGTTGTGATATTGAGGTGATATTGAGGCAAGATGTGAAATTGTTCATCATGAGCAATTTCACCTTTAGCCACAAGTGTTCACAAGTTTTCACAAGTAGTCAGTTGCAAATGTGTCTAACAGTGGGAAAGTTTTAAAAAACAACTATGCAACTGACAAATGTTAACAGAAATAAATCTGCAGCAGACAACTTTAATCAAAGCCCCACATCATCTAACGTTATATGAGCCGTCCCACGAGAAAGAAATATATCGACCCATATCAGCTTGCGCAGTCCGCGCATACTAATCCGGGCCGCCACATTCAGTCTCAGGGGAATAGAGCTATAGAGTAATGCTTTCTGAAACAGAAAATCAACAGGAGGCGAAAAGTGTCTGTCCATGTCAGCCTGCTCGGCATGCTTAGGCAGGTCAGGGTCGAAACTTTCCGCAGATTCGTCACTGTTGGTTTTCTTGCGGAACGGCTCATATAAGGTCATTTTACAACTACATGTATACATAAATACAGGTGTTGACGTCGTTTGTCGTTTTATGTCTTACCTACAATTGGTAAGTTTAACCCTTTCCCACATACACACATCTGCAGCAGACGACTTTGAAAACATCTAGTCAAAAACATGGAAAAAACCCATAAATAAAGGTATAACTACTGAAAAAAAGTTGAAAACATTGTGGCAAAAGGAGAAATTGCTCGTTTTGAGCAATTTCTCCTTTTGTCACAGTGTTTTCAAAAGTTGTCTGCTGCAGATGCGTCATAATGCGTCTATAAGTGGGAAAGGGTTAAATCGTTATCGAGAAACTATGTGATGGGCTGTCTGGCTAATTTAGGTATTATAAAATTGATAAATGATTGAAATTTAAGATAATAGTCTGAAAATCGACTATTTCTTTTATTCTTCGATAAATTCATTGTCTTGGACTGGATCATATCTATAAACTAAATGTGATGACAGAGTCGAACAAAGAGACGTTACTCTTTTTAATTAAATTTGATCTTTTGCCACATCTTTTTTGAAAAGTCGCCTGTTGTAGTTGCGCCGTATGAGGTAAAGGATACAGCGAAGATCTATTTAACCGTTTACTTGCTATGAACATTGTTGATACGGCTGCTTTGAGAACTTATGAAGAAGAAACAGTATCTAGATCATTGAAACAGATGTTGAAAACAATGTGATAAGGATACATTGCTCGTTTGCCTTCGCCGAGCCCCGGTAGCTAAGTCGGTAGCGACGCGGGCTGTCAATTCAGGGGTTGTGAGTTCGAATCCCAGCTCGGCCAACATTCTTTCCGACGTTTGACAAAAGTCACTGTGACCTGCGTCATTCGTCTTTCACTAAGGGGTTGTTTAACAGTCTATGTGGAAAAGTAGCCAGTTGCTCGGAAAGTATGTTGTGTAGTGTACTGGTGTGGGAAAACCAGGAAAAGTAGGTGAACTGGTCGCCGTGATATGACTGAAAAATTGTTGAAAACGGCGTTAAACCCCAATCAATCAATCGTTTGCCTTCACAAAAGTGTTTTCAAATATCGCCAGTTGTAATGTCGGCTGCATAAGAAATGGGACTAAACATCTAGACGGAAAGGTTTAAAACAGTTCAGAAATTATTCATCGGTGAACGAAATCCGACTACATCCAAACGAGCAAGTATATAACACAAATAATCTATTGCAAACCTACCTGTAATAATCTATGTTCTGTAATCAATCCAAATTCCAAATATTGGTTTTTCAAAAACCAGAATTAAATAGTTATTATCCTTAAATGTTTCCTTTCTTACAAACCAAATAAAAACAATGAGTTTTCTTTCAATTTATTAATGCAGACGAAATACGTTACACCTAACGAAATGAAAAATACTGCAATACATTGTTAAGATTTTACAAGTAAGCGTGCTATAAATAGCAACTGATACATCATTACGACAATGCGGAACAGTCGTAATTTCAGCCAATCAGAAACGTCGGGAAAGCCGCGAAACACGTACTTCTAACCTATCAATCACGTTAGGAAATGACGTCATGTCTGCCAGACGTTTGTTAACGTTAAATCAGTGACAATGAACTATGCACGTTATAGCCTTTCCTTAAAATAGAAATGTTGACGCGCCTGGGAAAACAAAGGACAACAAATAAGATAGAAATAGTTTATTACGAGCAATTATTTCTTTTGTTACAATGTTTTCTACTGTTTTAAAACAAATTGCCACGTTGCGAGGTGCTTCATTTGTCCACCGATGTTCTCTTCAGAGCAGTCTATCAGAAAACGGTATCAAGTAATTGCGGTGTGTGTATACCACGTAAATTTGACGTCACAAATGCTACGATGCTCAGAAATACTTTACTTCGGTTTAGAAGTAAAAACAAAGATAACTTTTTTTATTTTTTCATCATTTTTAATGAAACATGGCGCAGGCTACGCCGCTTACAGAGCCCTATCTCCGGTTTTTCAACGGAGTGGTTTAGTTTCTCCAAACACTTTGATGAATATTTTCTCCAAATGTATCAATATCGCCAACAGCCTTGAGCATTACCCAAACTGGATTTTGAGAACAGGTTCGTCAAAGTGTTTGAAAAAACTAGACCACCAATAAAAATCCTGTAAACAACCGGAGATAGGACATTGTAAGCGGCGTAGACTGCGCGATGTTTCATTAAAAAGAGTGAAGAAATAGTTACCATTGTTTTTACATTCTTATCAAGAGTAATTTTTGCTGTCTGACCATGCAAATATGACGTCAAAAGTCACGTGGTAAACACACACTGAATTGGTTGCTAGTTTGTTTTCATTCAAGAACTAATTCGTGGCATGAACCCGTCCATGCAAAAAAGTACAAGTTTGTAAAACTTTGTTTGCATTTGTAAAACGTGAAGGTTCAGATCAGACTCTCTCTGTCAGGCTGAATTTATACCGTTCAACCGTTTTGCATGAACATGTTCATACCTCAATCCTACATATCGCCTTAACATAACGCAATACAAGTTAATATATACGCAGTTTTAAGCACTGATCAATATTTAATAATATCGATAGAGCAAAAATACAGGACGATGTTTGGTTTCTTATGCTATTTTTATTATATTTCATTTGATTTGTTTCGCTCAGCCGAGCCCCGGTAGCTCAGTCGGTAGCCAATCGGGCTGTCAATCAAGGGGTTGTGAGTTCGAATCCCTGCTCGGCCAACTTTCTTTCCGAGGTTTGACAAAAGGTTATGCGACATGCGTCATTCGTCTTCCACCAATGGGCTAAGTCTATGTGGAAAAGCAGCCAGTTGCTTGGGACGATTAATGTGTGGAGTACTGGTGTGAGAAAACCAGGAAACACATGAGTGGGTGAACTTGCCGCCGAGATATGAATGAGAAAATGTTAAAAACGGCGTTAATCCCCGATCAATCAACAATCGCTCAGTCAATCTAGGGGTTGTGAATTCGAAACACAGCTCGGCCACCATTCTTTCAGACGTTTGACCATAAGTAAATGCGACAAGCGTCATTCGTCTTCCGTCAATTGATAAAAAAGCAGCCATTTGCTTAGAAAGGCTGTTGTGTGTAGTATGATGTGGGATAGCCAGGAAACACATGGGTAGACGTGATATGACTAAATCAAAGGGTTGTGACGTCGATAGAACCGCAATCAATCAATCAATCAATTAACCATGCAAAAACTCGACTCAACAGACGCTTAAAAAGTATTGGCAAGTAAAAGCAAGTTGATAAATTGTTAGATTCAAATCAGACTGTATATATACGCAGTCTGGTCTGTATCCATACTCTTTCCAAAGTCCAGGCTGTACATATACACAGTATGGTCTGTATCCATCTGTTCCCAAAGTACAGGCTGTACCATTTTGATAGATTGGACAGGCATATATACATCAATCATTAATATCGCCTTGGCAAAAACGCAATACTAGAGTAGAAGCTGTGCGTATTATAAACAGATTAACGTATAGCAATTTAGAATTAAGACACCAATTGCTTTTGTTAGAGGATGAAATTTGGTTTCTTATTTTATAATATGTAATGTTGTTCTAGAGTTTTTATAAAAATATAACATTTAACACGTCGTTGGTACATTTACACGTGTACTACATTATATTATTGTACAATTGTATTGTGATAGTATATTTACATGTGCACTACATGTATCATTGTACACTAACATTGTGATAGAACATTTACATGTGTATAAAATGTATCACTATCCGCGTGCATTGTAAACGTATATTTACATGTGTACTACATGTTTCATTGGACACATACATCTTTATAGTACATTTGTATGCAGACTTTATGTATCATTGTGCACTTATATTGTGATATTTAGCGTAATGTCGTTCGTTCACGGTCGCACAGGTTGTAACAATGATCACCACATACCTACAACGAAGAGGAGTCTCTAGTCTCAGGTCGTTCTATCATGATCTCCAAGGTGTTAATACTGATTCACCATAATCCTACAAGTTAGAGGATTGTCTAGCCTAAAGGTCGTTCTATCATGGTCGCCCATGTTTTAACAATGACTCACCAAGGTAGAGGTGTGTTTAGCGTAATGTCGTTATTTCATGGTCGCACAGGTTGTAACAATGATCACCACATACCTACAAAGTAGAGGAGTTTCTAGTCTCAGGTCGTTCTATCATGATATTCCAGGTTGTAACAATGGCTCAACATATGCCTACACTGTAGAGGAGTGTCTAGTCTAAAGGTCGTTCTATCATGGTCGACCAGGTTGTAACAATGACTTACCATAGGCAGACAATGTAGAGGTGTGTCTTGCCTCAGGTAATTCCATCATGATCCCCTATGTTGTAACATTGACTCACATTACGCCTACATGGTAGAGGAGTGTCTAGCATGAAGTCATTCCCTCAATATCGCCTTTTTTGTAATTATGACTCAACATATGTCTACAAGATAGAGGTGTGTCTAGCCTCAGGTCATTCCACAATGATCGCCTATGTTGTAACATTGACTCACCATAGGCAGACAATGTAGAGGAGTGTCTAGTCTCAGGTCATTCTATCATGATCGTCTATGTTGTAACAATGACTCACCATAGGCCTACTATGTAAATGTGTTTCTAGCCTAATGTCATTCTATCATGATTGCCTACGTTGTAACAATGACTCTCCGTAGGCCTACAAGGTAGAGGTGTGTCTAGCCTAAGGTCATTCAATCATGGTCTTCCAGGAGGTAACAATGGTTTACCATAGGCCTACACGGTAGAGGGTTGTCTAGTCTAAGGTCATTATATCATGATCGCTCAGACTGTAACAATGTCTGACCATAAGCCTACACGATAGAGGTGTGTCTAGCCTAAGGGCATATCCTCATGGTCTCCTAGGTTTAAACAATGTCTCACCATAGACCTACAAGGATATGCTCTGTCTAGCTTAAGATTATTCCATCATTATCGCTTATGTGTCTAGCCTAAGGTCATTTCATCATGGTCGGCCAGTTTGTTACAATGAGTCACCATATACCTACACGATAGAGGTGTGTCTAGCCTAAGGTCATTTCCTCATGATCGCCAAGGTTGTAACATTGGCTTACCATAGGTCTACAAAGTAGAGGTGTATCTAGCCTAAGTTCAATCCATTGTCGTCCATGTTGTAACATTGGCTCACCATTAGGCCTACACGGTAAATGTCTGTAAAGCCCAAGGTAATTCCTGATTATAATGTGGTAGTAATAACTAGTAAATGTGTGTAAAGCCCGAGATCATTCCTGATTATAATGTTGTAGTTATAACTAGTAAAGGTGTGTAAAGCCCAAGGTCATTCCTGATTATAATGTTGAAGTAATAACTAGTAAATGTGTGTAAAGCCCAAGTTCATTCCTGATTATAATGTTGTAGTTATAACTAGTAAAGGTGTGTAAAGCCCAAGGTCATTCCTGATTATAATGTTGTAGTAATAACTAGTAAATGTGTGTAAAGCCCAAGGTCATTCCTGATTATAATGTTGTAGTAATAACTAGTAAATGTGTGTAAAGCCCAAGGTCATTCCTGATTATAATGTTGTAGTAATAACTAGTTAAGGTCTGTAAAGCCCAAGGTCATTTCATAAATAATTATAATGTTGTAGTAATAACTAGTAAATGTGTGTAAAGCCCAAGGTCATTTCATTCTTGATTATAATGTTGTGGTCATAACTAGTAAATGTGTGTAAAGCCCGCAGTCATTCCGGATTATAATGTTGTAGTAATAATTAGTAAAGGTGTGTAAAGCCCAAGGTCATTTCATTCTTGATTATAATGTTGTAGTAATAACTAGTAAATGTGTGTAAAGCCCGCGGTCATTCCGGATTATAATGTTGTAGTAATAATTAGTAAAGGTGTGTAAAGCCCGAGGTCATTCCTGATTATATTGTTGTAGTAATAACTAGTTAAGGTCTGTAAAGCCCAAGGTCATTTCATTCATAATTATAATGTTGTAGTAATAACTAGTAAATGTGTGTAAAGCCCAAGGTCATTTCATTCTTGATTATAATGTTGTGGTCATAACTAGTAAATGTGTGTAAAGCCCGCGGTCATTCCGGATTATAATGTTGTAGTAATAATTAGTAAAGGTGTGTAAAGCCCAAGGTCATTTCATTCTTGATTATAATGTTGTAGTAATAACTAGTAAATGTGTGTAAAGCCCGCGGTCATTCCGGATTATAATGTTGTAGTAATAATTAGTAAAGGTGTGTAAAGCCCGAGGTCATTCCTGATTATATTGTTGTAGTAATAACTAGTTAAGGTCTGTAAAGCCCAAGGTCATTTCATTCTTTATTATAATGTTGTAGTAATAATTAGTAAAGGTGTGTAAAGCCCGAGGTCATTCACGATTATAATGTTGTAGTAATAACTAGTAAAGGTGTGTAAAGCCCGAGTTCATTCCTGATTATAATGTTGTAGTAATAACTAGTAAAGGTGTGTAAAGCCTGAGGTCATTCCTGATTATAATAGTGTAGTAATAATTAGTAAAAGTGTGTAAAGTCCAATGTCATCCATAATGATAGATCTGTTTCAAATGTTGAATACTAAGAACTCGGCTAAGGCGGGTGGTCAGCTGATTCCACGTTGTACATGTGAGTGGCACTCTGTGACCAGCGTAGATCCAGATCAACATGCGCATCATAACGCCTCTGAAGTAGGTGACTACATGTTTTGAATACATTGTTGCAAATATTGTTCGGCATAAATGAGGCCATAAAAGAAGTCTTTGTGGAACGGAACTCAAAGAAGAAGGCCATAATTGCCCTTCACCGCTGACTTGATTTAAGTCTTAGTCAATGACAATAACTTATTTTGCGATCAGGTAAACAAACATTAGTGTTAACAAGATTACCTTTCAATTTGGCCTTATGACCCTGACTTTGACACGACATGACCAAGATATCATCAAGATAATAATTCTGACAACAATTTCAACAACCTCAGGTTAAAGAATTCTGCTTCCAGAGTGTTAACAAAATTTTCCATCAATTTGGCGTAGTGATCTATGCTTTGACCAGACACGACCTAAATTAAAATATAGCCTAGATATAAAACAAACACCAATTCAGACGTAACATGCTCAAGTTAGAAATACGGCTACCAGGATGCTAACAAGATTTCCCTTCAATTTGGCCTTATGACCTAGTTTTTGACCTAACATGGCCCATATATTGATATGGCCTAGATGACATCAAGACAAACATTCTGATAAAGACAATTATTATGACAAAATGTCAACAAGCGATGCTAAAAATGCGGCTTTTAGAGTGTAAACAATATTTTCCGACAATTTGGCCTGGAGACCCAATTGTGTTAATACATGTACATGACCCATGTTGAAACTTGGCATAGGTATCACTAAGACAAACATTCTTTCAATGTGGCGTATTGTCCTAGTTCTTAGCCGGACATGACCTATATTCGAATTAAGCCTAAATATCATTAAGACATTAAAAATGGAACAAATTTAAATTTGTCCTAGCGACCTAGTTTTTCACCTGAAATGACCCATATTACAACTTAGCCTAGATATTACTAAGACAAATATTCTGACAACGTTTCAAGTTGCTGAAGTAAAGAATGCGGTCCCTAGAGTGTTAACAAGATATTTCCCAAATTTGGCCTAGTGACCTAGTGTTTACCGGACATGACCTATATTCGAATTTAGCTTATATAACATCAATATATTTATTCTGACAAAGTGTCTGCATACTTGAGTTAAAAATGCGGGCTCCAGAGTGTAAACAAGAAATTCCATAAATTTGACCTTGTTGCCTAGTTTTTCACCTGATATAACCCATATTCAAACTTGGCCCAGATATTATCAAGACAAAGATTCTGACAAAGTTTCAAACTGCTGAAGCAAAACATGCAGTCTCCATAATGTTAACAATTTATTTTTTAATTTTGGCCTAGAAACCTAATTTTCATCAAGATATTTAATTTGACAAAGTTTCATTCCACATGCTCAAAATAAAAATGCGGCCTTCGGAATAGTTTTTCTTCTGACATGACTTATATTTAAATTGGCCTAGATATCATCAAAACAAACATTCTGACAAAGTTTCAAACTGCTGAAGCAAAAGTTGCGACCCCTACAGTCTTAACAAAATATTTCTCAAATTTGGCCTAGTGACCTAGTCTTTGACCAGATATGACCTATATTCAAAATTAGCCTTGATATCATTAGAACATTTATTTGGACAAAGCTTCAATATGCTCGAGTTAAAAACGCGGGCTCCAGAGTGTTAACAAGAAATTCCTTCAATTTGACCTTGTGACCTAGTTTTTCACTTGACATAACCTATTATCAAACTTAGCCTAGATAACATCAAGACAAACATTCTGCCAAAGTTTCAAGCTGCTGAACCAATACATGCCGTATCTAGATTGTTAACAAGATATTTTTCAAATTTGGTCTAGTGACCAAGTGTTTGATGGACATTTCCTATATTAAAAAATATTCTATATATCACCAAGACATTTAATCTGACAAAGTGCGGCCCCGACAGATTTAACAGGATATTTCTCAAATGTGGCCTAGTGACCTAGTTTTTGACCAGACATGACCTATATCCCATAATGTTAACAAGATTTTCCTTCTATTTTAGCTTGTGACCTAGTCTTTGACTTGACACAACCCATATTCAAACATGGCCTAGAAATCAGCAAGATAAACACACTGAATACGTTTCGTGGAGATTTGATGATCATATTGGCCTCTAGAAATGATGAAGGACGACAAACGACGGAGATGAAAGTTGATCAGGTGAGCTAAAAGAACAAGTCTATAAAATAAAGAATATAATTTATTGAGACAATACATGAACAAGGACCTATCACAGATAAAGATACGAATACATAGATGAACATATTCATAAATATCAGCCCTTCCCGGCTTATAGAAGCACATGCATCAAACAACATTTGAAAAAGTGAGTATTTTTTCTATTTTTGCCACACTCATTTCATCTCAATTCAATAACCATATTTTCGTTTATAGATATTTTTCAAAGTACTGCCTCGACCTGTTTGAATGTCGTCTTCTGCAGGTTTGTTGTACGTGAGAAAAGGTTAAGTCAAAGGGGATCGTGTTTCATTGCATTTCGAGATCTTGGCGTGAAACGGTTGTAACTAAAGTGTTTTTGTTTTTTTACCAAGGTTGATCACCTCACCATAAAGTCTTTATAAGTGTTAAATCATTTTTCTTGGTAAACAAAGGAAATTTAGGTGCCATTACTCGTTCTAAGCAATGGCACCAAAATTTGCATTGTTTACATAGGGATCAAAATTGCCCCTAAACCAGGGTTTTGAAATTAGGTTTTTAGTTACAATCGTTTCACGCCAAGCCATCGATTACTGTTTTCAGCTTTGATAATGTTAGTCTTCTTAAAAATACTCTGACATAAAAGTTAAAACGTATTGAAGTTACAACTAACACTTTGATAAAGAAAGTGCTTGTTTTTAGGAACTTCTCTTTTTCCCAGAATCCTTTCAAAATTCATCAGATGTAAAAGTTGTAACATATCGAAGTTTTAACTTAAACTTTGATAAATGATTGAAACTATTATGGCAAAAGGAAACAAGAGCGACTCGGAGCGACCGCCAATGCTCGGTTGTTTTTGTCTAAATTAAAAAGGGGCGTTACTGATGAATTATTAAAGCCAGAGTTATGTGACTTTGTATAGACATGCGTATTTTTCCTAGTAACATGGGTACCAAGTTTCACCTGAATACAGGTTTTGAGTTAAGAGGTAGGGTTACAGTTTTGTGAGGACGCAAACGACGACTCCAAGGGTATCACAATAGCCCGAAGGATATGTTTGATAAGAGATGAAACGTCTCCCAGTCATCGTCTCAATGCTTTCAAATGCTGTCTAATACAGATGCATCAACATATGACTACTGCATGTGGGAAAGGGATAACAAAAGATGAGACAACATTTAGTGTGCACGAAGGCATCAAAATGATATGAATGTCTGAAAAGGTTGTATATTTCATGTTTACAAATGTATCTGAAAATAGAAAAGTTTGAAAAACGAGACAAAACTATGAGACAATAAAACATGGCAGGTCCCGCGAGAAAACCAACATCACGGCCTCGGCGTAATGTCTCGAACCGGATCAGCCTGTACAGTCCGCTCATGCTGATCCGGGCCGACACATTCCGTCTCAGGGGGATAGATGTATGGAGTAATGATTCACGAAACAGAAAATCCACAGGAGGCGAAAAGTGGCTCTCCGGGTTAGCCTGCACGGCATGCTTAGGCTGCTCCGGGTCGATACTTTACACAGAGTCCACAATGGTGGTTTTCTCGCGGGACGGCACATATGGGACTTTGTGACCTGCAAAGGTGTAAATCAGTCAGCTACTCAAAGGAATCCTCAGGGTTCACTGTTTAGTACGTACATGTACATCAGCATCATGTAAGCCTCTAGAAAACTGTTATAAAAAACCACTTATTATCCTGTTCCTACATACAACAAATCTGCAGCAAATGACTCTGAACACATATCATCTAGGCAAAGACATGAACAAATATATACATATGAAAGTATATTCATTAAATAGGGTTGAAAACTTTGTGGCATGTAGAATCGTTTCCATGGTTTAGCCAACTTTACAATAACAACATTGGAACAAAAAATAAATTTATAAATATCAATATTTTTCTCCTTCTTACCATTGTACCTATATATATATATATATACTTTATTTTTAACTTTAACGTCATGTTTCATCTTTGAAAGTATTCAAAGCCGAGAATAATTTACCCTTTGCCACATACATAATGTTTATGATGTGCTTTCTGACGCCTCTGCAGCAGTTGTCTTTTGAAAACATTGTAGCAAAAAGAGGAATTGCTTATCATGAGCAATTTCCCCTTTTGTCAAAATGTTTTCATCTCTTTTAAAAAAGTATCCTTTCATTTAAAGAGATTTTTCCTATAAACGCCTACATATTCTCAAAGTGGTCTGCTGCACATTTGTAGTATGATGGGTGGTTTGTCCAATATATACTGACAACAGCTAAAATGGCTGATATACATCTGAACCGTCCCACGAGAAAACCAACATTCTGGAATCGGCGTAAAGTATCGACCCGGATCAGCCTGCGCAGTCCGCACATGCTAACCCTGACAGACTCTTTTCGCCTCCTGTGGATTTTCTGTTTCAGGAATCATTACTCTATACCCATGGGAAGTAATGTGTCGTCCCGGATTAGCCTGTGCGGAGTGCGCATGCTTATCTGGGTCAATACATAACGCAGAGGCCACACTATTGGTTTTCTCGTGGGACGGCTCAGATCTGTTTTAAGGGAAGGATGGACAAAATTAAATATTTAGAAAATAAAGTGTAACGTTACATGGACGGCATTTGAATAACAATGAGTAACAAATAATAACTATACATTAAACATAAACAACATTGATTTATATTTAAACATAACGAAACAGGCGCAGTAAGTATGTTTATGGCTAAACCTACATGTATTTGCTGGACAAGAGATGACGTGTGATACTTCTGTATTGACATGTTTCGAAATCATTGCAGGAAAAAAGAGAAATAGTTTTCTATAAACAGTGGTTTTCTCCATTTCATAAAGACATTTTCTACTTCATGTTCATGTACATCCTTGGTACCTAGGCTATTCATAAACTATATGATATCATATATATGTTATGAATAGCCTGGGTACCGAGTATGGTTCGTGTATTACTCACTCCTATGTGTCCAAAATTGAACAAGTTCTTCTCTACAGATGTTTTCAATTTAGAAGAGTTCACTTAGAGTCTGCAAGGTACGGGGTTGTCAATATATAATTCACTCATTTAAGGAATACAGATGTATTAAGGAAAACATTGTGGGAAAAGGAGGAATCTTCTCATTTTACTACAATGTTTTCATAAACAATATCGACAATACTCCCTTTCTTTACCCGATTTTTTCCCAAAAGATAGTTACAAATCAGAATTTCTAAAACTGTCATATTAGTGGATAGGTTGACAACATTTGAATAAAATTTAACCTCATTTAAATGAAATTCGGTTTTTTTCTTTTCCAATTTGAAGAACATTCGATGAACATATCAGAAAATCTGGACATGAATGAATAATAAACATACTAGGAAAAGGGGAAGATGTATTAAACATTTTTTTCGAAAGACTCGGTTAAATTATCCCTTTCCCTCATACAAGGGATTTCTGAGACGCATTAGCAGCAGTAAACTTTTGAAAAAAATTGTGACAAAAGGAGAAATTACTCAGAATTACATTTTACCACAATGCTTTCAACTGTTTCAGTAATTATACCATCATTTTTTGGAGGTTTTTCGTCTTTTTATCTGAATATTTTCAAAGTTGTCTACTGCAGATGTATTGTATGTGGTAAATAAAGGGTTTGGGCAATTAGTTGATATTTGTGTTTGTTTATAATATAATGAATATAAATGTAATGTATAACCCACTATGTTAGAGACAACAGTATTACTAAACAATGGGTTGGCTTTTGTAGCCATTTTCTTGGCTTCGAACAAAATGGTTGTAATTACACCGTGTAACAAGACGATGTTACAACAGCTTTGCTTTAGTTGTTTTATTGGGGTTTTAAGCCATTTTTTTCCCAACATAATTTCATATATCAGGACGATATTGTACTAACAGCTCATTTTCAATTGTTATTATTGATCAATTATGCAATTTATTTACTTCACCACTGACTTCAGCCTTTCCCATGCCTTTGCGGCAGATGACATTCCCCATTTGAGCCGTCCCGCAAGAGAACCAACATGGTGGACTCTGCGTAAAGTATCGACCCGGATCAGCCTCAGCATGCCGCGAAGGCTTACCCGGATATACACTTTTCGCCTCCTGTGGATTTTCTGTTTCAGGAATCATTACTCTATACCTCGTTCCCCCTGAGACGGAATATATCGGCCCGGATCAGTCTGCGCGGACTGCGCAGGCCGATCTGGGTCGATACATTACGCAGATGCCATAATGTTGGTTTTTCTCGCTGGACGGCTCAAATTTTTCTTCTTCATGGTGAATACCCAAGAACAACAAGCATAGGTATAATATTGCCTCCACAGGAAGGGCTGATTCTTACTTAATATGCTCTATCAAATCTTAACAATTAGTTCATGATAGCCAATAAGCAAATCTCATTTAAATCTGACCAAAATACTTCGCTGTACGTATGTTGGATCTGGCTATCTAGCATAAAAGGTCGTCTTGAATTGAGATTATACACTTTAAATATGCATGAGTATGTGATGGGTTTTAATATTCAATCAAGTCGTACGATACATCGATCGCACTCGACAATCACTGCTTCTCTATATCGTTAATTTATATGGGTTATCCTGCCTGTTTTATACCGAACGATTTGGTATGTGACAATTTGATTGGCTAACGCAAAGGTCAACCAGCGACAACCTGTATGGGGCAGTCATCAACTATATATATATATATATACGAGCGAGCGAAGTTAATGTCTGGTTTCAATGAGATTGGCAATAACCCAAACAGCAATTCATAGTCACAATAGTAACATAGTTACACTAATTACCTCCCTTGACGTCCCTTTTGATATGCACGTTCGATACGCATTAATAGAGTATATTAAATAGTATGATAATCATATCAATATGAAAAATAATTTGATTTTCTTTGCTCGATAAATGGCTATATAGCCGAGTGCGAGTGTAAACAACTCAGGAGCAAGGAATAAAGGAATTTGGTTTTGAAAGCCATATAGTTTTGTTTTTATTTGATTATATAAGCTTCTTCATTTTACCGTCTTTGTACATATCGTTGTATAATGATAGTGCCTTTGATCTTTTCAACATGACCGTCTCGGTAGTGTAGTGGTATAGCGTCCGCCACAGAGGCGGAATGAATGAATGAATGTATATTGTTTTATGGCGCATCGACAGCTAAGGTCATTTAGCGCGCAATTAAATTTAATTATTCATGATCCCTGGGTAAACAAACCAGTACTAGGCTAGAAAATGTGCCTTGCCCAAGGGCACTCCACCATGACCGTAGTGCCGCGACTGGGGATCGAACCCCACAGAGGCGGAAGGACGCGGGTTCCATCCGCGGCCAGGTCATACCAAAGGCTTTACAAATGGTTATAATGTCGCCCCTCCTTGGCACTTAGCATGACGATTGACTGGCAGGTGTCTTGATAAATCGACTCGTAGTACTGGAACATGTATGTAACTTACTTAGGAAAGTCCGTGATACAAATGAAAAATTGTTGAAAACAGCGTAAAACACCAAAAACAATCAATTAATCAATCTTTTCAACATATCAGAAATTTGCCAATCAAACTGACCACTAGGGGAGGTAAATACTGTTATTCTGGGACCTATGTATCGGCTAATTATTACCTAAGATAAGCAAATGTTAATTTGATATTACGTAGAGTAACACAGCCCCGTTTTTGTATTCAACCTTTCCTACAATTATATAGAAAGAATATGCAGCAAACGACTTTGAAAATATTAGGAAAAGATTTGGGAAAATCTCACAGATGAAATTTTGTCTTTAGAATTAGAGTAGAAAACATTGTTGGTAAAGTAGAAATTACTAGCCATGAACAGTTTTCCTATTCCTACAATAAAAGTCATTTGACCGGTATGCCTCAAACGTTTTCTGATTGTGGGAAAGGGATAAATGAGCCTTCCCACGAGAAAAAACAACATTGTGGACTCTGCGTAAAATATCGACTCGGATCAGCCTAAGCATGCCGCACAGGCTTACCCGGATAGACACTTTTCGCCTCCTGTGGATTTTCTGTTTCAGGAATCATTACTCTATAACTCTATCCACCTATGACGGAATATATCAACCCGGATTAGTTTGCGCGGACAACGCAGGCTGATCAGGATCGAGACATTACGCAGAGGCTATTATGTTGGTTTTCTTTCTCAAATAGGTAGTGTATACAGGTTTTAACGTTCGTCGACGACACACCATTGTAGAAAGGCTGCGTCATATCCAGCACTAGTGAGGTTTTAAAGTTCGACGACAACACACCATTGTACAAGGCCAGCGTCATATCCACCACTGGTGAGGTTTTAGAGTTCGTCGACGACACACCATTGTACAAGGGCAGCATCATATCCACCACTGGTGGGGTTTTAAAGTGTGACGAAGACACACCATTGTACAAGGGCTGCGTCATATCCACCACTGGTGGGGTTTTAGAGTTCGTCGACGACACACCACTGTACAAGGGCTGCGTCATATCCACCACTGGTGAGGTTTTAGAGTTCGTCGACGACACACCACTGTACAAGAGCTGCGTCATACCCACCACTGGTGAGGGCACTTCTAGTGTCAGGAGTGAAGGCGATTGCTGTGACGTCACCGCTGTATACCTTGACACTCCGGAAATCAGACTGTGAAAATAGACACGGATATCGGATTAAATAGGGAAAGAGACATGGATATCGGATCAAACAGGAAAATAGACATGGATATCGGATCAAACAGGAAATAGACATTGATATCGGATCAAACATGGAAATAGGCAAGGATATCGGATCAAACAGGGAAATAGACATGGATATCGGATCAAACAGGTAAATAGACATGGATATTGGATCAATCAGGGAAATAGACATGAATATCGGAACAAACAAGGATATAGACATGGTTATCGGATTGAACAAGGAAATAGACATGGATATTGGATCAAACAGGGAAATAGACATGGATATCGGATAAAACAGGGAAATAGACATGGATATCGGATCAAACAAGGATATAGACATGGTTATCGGATTAAACAAGGAAATAGAGATGGATATTGGATCAAACAGGGAAATATACATGGATATCGGATAAAACAGGGAAATAGACATGTATATCGGATCAAACAGGGAAATAGACATGGATATCGGATCAAACAGGGAAATAGACATTGATATCGGATCAAACAGGAAAATAGACATGGATATCGGATCAAACAGAGAAATAGACAAGGATATCGGATCAAACAGGGAAATAGACATGGATATTGTATCAAACAGGGAAAGATACATGGATAACGGATCAAACAAGGAAATAGACATGGATATCGGATCAAACAGGGAAATAGATATGGATATTGTATCAAACAGGGAAAGATACATGGATAACGGATCAAACAAGGAAATAGACATGGATATCGGATCAAACAGGGAAATAGGCAAGGATATCGGATCAAACAGGGAAATAGACATGGATATCGGATCAAACAGGGAAATAGACATGGATATTGGATCAAACAGGGAAATAGACATGAATATTGGAACAAACAGGAAAATTCACAATGAGAGTATCTATTTACTGTCTTGGTCTGTTGCCTTTGGCCTTTTTTGTTTTTAAAGCATTTATTTAAAAGAGCAATTTTCCCTTGTCACAATATTTCCTATGTTTGTTATAGCCGAGCCTCGATAGCTCAATCGGTAGCGATACGGGTTGTCAATCCAGGGGATGTGAGTTCGAACCCTAGCTCGGCCAACATTCTTTTCGACGTTTGACAAAAGTCACCGTGACAAACGACATTCGTCTTTCACCAATGGGCTAACAGTCTATGTGGAAAAGCAGCCAGTTGCTTGGAGAGTATGTTGTGTTGGATACTGGTGTGTGAAAACCAGAAAACATATGAGTAGGTGAATTGGCCGCCGTGATATGACTGAAATATTGTGGAAAACAGCGTTAAACCCCAATCAATCACAATCAATGCTTTGGCATAAACATTTATGAGAACAAAATAATTATTGGTAGTCTGCACCAAAAATGCTTTACCATACACAACAAATCTGCAGCAGATGACATAGCCACACACAAAAATATAGAACATTTCTATATATAGGATCTGACGTGAGTTGTCATTTTATATAAAGTTAAACCAGTTCAAGAAATTTGCTATTAAGCGAGCCTTTAGCACACATTTCTTGGACGAGTTTAATAAAACTTTATGAAATGACAACGAATGTCAGATTCTTTTTATCACATGAGGAAACACAAAAAGAAAATATTTTTTTCGCTGTCAGAAAATAGTCCCAGCATTTAATACTTAATAGACTAATCACACACAACTATATTTTTATGACCGATAATGGTCCCGTTACCTCGTCCTTCTATCGTGACGTTTGTGTTTACCGGATTCATGTATACGTTCTCAGCCATTTTGTAAACATTCGCGGAAGAATACACAAATAGTGATTCGGTCATGTTATATTACAAGTGTCATATATAAAGAAATACGTAATGGGTATATTACATCGGATACAAGCATTGTCATGTGATAAAAAAGGGTAGTATAATTATTAAATATAATTGAAAACATTATTGTAAATTTCCATTTACCACAATGTTTTCCACCTGAAATGGTTCCTTTTTGCTCAATGAATTGATAAATGTAGTAAGAATGTAAAACAAGTACCTTTTCTTTTGTGCATGGAAATTTGTAAAGCCGAAGCCTTCCTCTTGAATCTCCAACCAACATGAGATCACGGCCGTTAGACCTGCTGGTGGTCTTGATATACTCCCCCTTGTCCATGTTCGACCACGGACCGATCATGTAGTAAGCCATATCACAAGTGGCAGTATACCAGTCTACATCCCTTACCAGTCGTGTAATCTCAATTTGCTGCATCGTGTCTACGTTCCCTGTATAGGTTACAATACACCAAATAAATTCCCTCTTTGAATCCGTGTAAATCGACCAGTTTCAGTCCTCAATTGTCACACTTTCTATGCGTCTCATAAAGAACACCACGTATCATTGAAAAGAATTATCTCTAAGCTTTAAAAAAAAAAAAAAAAAGGGTGGGGAGGGGGTCATGCATTATGCAAGAAAGAACTCACCAGGTGAAAGTGGTTTCCGTCATTTTGGACCAAATCGGGCCCGGACAAAACCGGTGTTTAGCATTCTCTACTTTCACTTTCAAACAAGGTTAACATACTAAAAGGGATCAAATCTATCATTTCAAGTGCATCCTATACGCATTCAGAATGCATGTAAACTCAATGTCATATATTCAATGCATTATGGTGATAATATACACTAATTACTACGTAAACAAAGGTTTGTTTAGGGACTATAGATCAGCAAGTCAGCGGATGTATTTGGCGTAATTTGACATATAGAACACACAGAAAATTGAAACACTTTCAATCCTTCCCTAATGCAGATGCATGAAGCAACTGAAGCAGAACACTTTGAAAACATTGAGAACAAATTGAGAATTTGCTGATATGATTTATTAGAATCATATATCTTGAATTCTACGATACACTAATAGACATATCAATTTTAAGTCCATATGTATATACATATATGTACGTATAATTGTAATATTGAGTTGTTCATATGTAAAACAAGCTCGTTCATGTTTCATTTCATTTTGTTTATGTTTGAGGCTCTCATGGAAGATTGACTTGCATAAATGTACTATGTCAAATGAGTGTTCTCTCTAAATAAAGCCTTTATTATTATCATAATTATTAAAATATCTAACGATAAACTAATTACGATTTTGAAACAGAGTTAAAAAACGTGGTGGTAATCGGAGAAATTGCTCAATTTGAGCACAAATTGTTATTGTCTAATTTATATATGCCTGATTGAATAATTGATTGGTGTTTATAATGCGTTTCCAACAAGTTTCCATTCATACCACATTGGCCAAAACGTCCCTTAGCACTTTCCCATATACAACAAATATGTAGTAGAAGACTTTGTTATTAACCTATAAAAAAGTTTGAGTATTTCTATAAATGAAAGTATAACTATTGGATAGAATTGAAACTATTGTGGCAAAAGAAGAAAATGCTCAAAATTGAATAATTTCTCCTTTTGCCTCATTTTTTTCAAAGTCATCTACGCAAGTCTGAAAGAGCAAAACAAATAGCTAGAAGTTCATATCAACATTAATATGAGCCGTTCCACGAGAAAACCAACATTATTGCCTCTGCGTAATGTATCGACCCTCATCAGCTTGCGCAGTCCGCGCAGGCTAATCCGGGACGACACCTTCCGTCTTAGGGGGATAGAGATATAGAGTAATGATTCATGAAACAGAAAATCCACAAGAGGCGAAAAGCGTCTGTCCGGATTAGCTTGTGCGGCATGCTTAGGTTGATCTTGGTTGATACTTTACGCAGAGTCCACAATGTTGGTTTTCTCGTGGGTTGTCTTAAGAATGCCGCGCAGGCGAACCCGGACAGACACGTTTCGCCTCCTGTGGATTTTCTGCTTCATGAATCATTAATCAATACCTTTACCCACCTGAGCGCACACTGCGCAGGCCCATCTGGGTCGATTCATTACGCAGAGTCCATACTGTTGGTTTTCTCGCGGGACGGCTCATATTTTTATTTTTATGACTTTTTGAAAGGATTGTACTTACAAAAGATGAGATCATGGTTATAATCTGTACTCTGTATACATCGACTGTCAGTGGACCAGTCTAAATGAGCAACGCCTCCTTTGTGACACTGAAATTACAAACAAGAATGTATTGCCTGCCAAAACGTCAGCAAGGGAACGCGTGACATACAAACACAAAGGCGATAGAGAAGTCAAAGTGATCACTAGTTGTCATATAAAGCAGCTGACTCAATAGACTTAGTTGGTGAAAGTGTGAAAGCAAAACACAAATACAGATAGACGATGGCGAAGTCAAAAGGAAATGTGTCACCTACATTTTAACACAGGTGACACACACAAAAGAGAAACATCCTTAAGCAGCTTTAGTCAGATTGGATATGTCACCTAAAACAAGTTACACAAAACCTAAGTAAATGAAAGTGTGAAAGCAACACACAAATACAGATAGACGATGGAGAAGTCAAAGGGAAATGTATGTGTCACCTACATTTTAATACAGGTGACACACACAAAAGAGAAACATCCTTAAGCAGCTTTAGTCAGATTGGATATGTCACCTAAAAAAAGTTACACAAAAACTAAGTAAATGAAAGCATGAAAGCAACACACACATACAGATAGACGATGGAGAAGTCAAAAGGAAATGTATGTGTCACCTACATTTTAATACAGGTGACACACACAAAAGAGAAACATCCTTAAGCAGCTTTAGTCAGATTGGATATGTCACCTAAAAAAAGTTACACAAAAACTAAGTAAATGAAAGCATGAAAGCAACACACACATACAGATAGACGATGGAGAAGTCAAAAGGAAATGTATGTGTCACCTACATTTTAATACAGGTGACACACACAAAAGAGAAACATCCTTAAGCAGCTTTAGTCAGATTGGATATGTCACCTAAAAAAAGTTACACAAAAACTAAGTAAATGAAAGCATAAAAGCAACACACACATACAGATAGACGATGGAGAAGTCAAAAGGAAATGTATGTGTCACCTACATTTTAATACAGGTGACACACACAAAAGAGAAACATCCTTAAGCAGCTTTAGTCAGATTGGATATGTCACCTAAAAAAAGTTACACAAAAACTAAGTAAATGAAAGCATGAAAGCAACACACACATACAGATAGACGATGGAGAAGTCAAAAGGAAATGTATGTGTCACCTACAGTTTAATACAGATGACACACACAAAAGAGAAACATCCTTAAGCAGCTTTAGTCAGATTGGATATGTCACCTAAAAAAGGTTACACAAAAACTAAGTAAATGAAAGCATGAAAGCAACACACACATACAGATAGACGATGGAGAAGTCAAAAGGAAATGTATGTGTCACCTACATTTTAATACAGGTGACACACACAAAAGAGAAACATCCTTAAGCAGCTTTAGTCAGATTGGATATGTCACCTAAAAAAAGTTACACAAAAACTAAGTAAATGAAAGCATGAAAGCAACACACACATACAGATAGACGATGGAGAAGTCAGAAGGAAATGTATGTGTCACCTACATTTTAATACAGGTGACACACACAAAAGAGAAACATCCGTAAGCAGCTGAATTCCAGAAACCTACTAGTTTATATTTACTGTTTAATGTTAACCCTTTCCAAAATATAGACACTTTCCGACGCTTCCGCAGCAGACGACTTTTGCAAACATTGTGTCAAAAGTAGAAATTGCTCAAATCGAGCAATTTCTCCTTCTGCCACATTGTTTTTAACTTTTTTTTAATAATTATACTTTTCTTTATGGAGATTTTTGTCTGGATGTTGTTTAAGTCATCTGCTACAGATTCAGTGCTTGTGGGAAAGCGTTCAATAACGGAATGTGTAAACTCTTTTAGCGCCACAGGCAATATTGAGGTTTTTGCAAACAATGCAGATTCAGGTGTCTCACCTGAAATCAGCATTGTTTGCCTTTTAGTTACTAAAATGTTCCAAAACTTTCATAAATTGAGAAATGGACCCGATTTTGAATATGGAAGAGTCTACTTTAAACAATTCGGCGCTGAAAGAGTTAATAATAAATTGGCATCTTAGGTTGTCTGTCTTTGAGTTGTTTTGGGAGTAGTGATAGTGATATAGTGGTACTGGGATGTCTTTCGGTGTATTGTGGATTAATAGTCTCCCCAACAGTATCCATGATTTTTGACATGTTATAGGTCAAATTACGCCAAATACTTCCGCTGTCATGCTGGTCTACACTCAAATAGTCCCTAAAAAAACTTTGTTTGCGTAGAAATGAGTTGTATACTATCACCAGAATGTATTGAATATATGACATTGAGTTTAAATTCATTCTGAATGCGAATAGGATGCACCGGAAATGATAGATTTGATCAGTTCTAGTATTTTGACCTTGTTTGAAAGTGAAAATTTATAATGCTTAACACCGGTTTTGTCCGACACCCGACTTGGTCCAAAATGACGGTAACCATTTTCGCTTAATGAGTTATGTTTTGCATAATTCATGACCCCCCGCCCCCCCCCCCCCCCCCCCCCCTATTTTCTTTGGATTGTTTTAAAGCTTAAATGTAACTCTTTTCAATGATATAGGTGTTCTACATGAGAAACGCTTAGTAAATTGTGTGACAATTGAGGACTGAAACTCGTCGATTTACATGGAAACAAAGAAGGAATTTATTTGGTGTATTGTAACCTATAATTGCTTCGTAACATATTATATATTAACAAAGAATCAATAAATTAGTTGTTTTAAAACAATGTAGTCCACGATTAGATTGTAGAAAAGTGCAGACTGATCTTTAACTCTGTAGCTGTACTGTTGAAAATTGACATTTGCAGTCAATAGGAGAAACAGAACTATGTTGTTTAACTCTTCCCCTCATACGACAATTCTGCCGCAGACGACTTTGAACATATTTTATCAAAAAATAGACAATCTCTAATTGAATGGATAACCTATGACTAAAAGTTGAAATGGAGATATTGCTCGTTTTGAGCAATTTCTTCTTGTGTCACTATGTTTTTAAGAAGCCTTCTGCTGCAGAGGCATCAGAAAGCGTATATATGTTGGAAAGGGTTAAAGGCATGCACAGCAGGATAACGCTTCAATGACATAACACTTAGAAAATACATGAATGCCCCTATCCCCTAAAACATTAATGGACGTATGTGTAATGCTATTCACATAGTTGGCTATCTATAGTATCGACCCAGATCAGCCTGCGCAATCCACGCAGGTTAGTCCGTGCTACTTATTACGTCTCAGGGGGATAGTGGTATAGAGTAATAAAATCCATAGGAAGCGAAAAGTACCTGTCCGGGTTAGCCTGCGTGGCATTCTTAGGCTGATCCGGGCAGATATTTTACGCAGAGTCCGTATTGTTGGTTTTTTCGCGGGACGGCTCATATATATACAGAAGGATGGTAAAAGGTAACCCTAACACCCACCCATTTTAAGAATGGGGCAAAAACACTAACTTTTAAAAGAATTGAATTCCACATAGCGAAATTGGGAGGGTAGGCAAATATCTTAAAGAAAGGTCCAGGGATAACAATTCATACAGAGACAAAAGACAGAGAATACGTACCGAATGTGAGACATAACTGTTCTTAAACAGTTGGCCTTTCTCCTGCATCTCAAAGACAGTGATGGAACCATCACTACATCCAATGGCAAGTAATTGACAATCTGTAAAATAAGATTAAAAACGTTTGATCTACACTGAAGATGAGCCGTCCCGGGACAAAACCAACATTATGGACTCTGCGTAATGTATTGACCCAGATCAGCCTGCGCAGTCAGCGCAGACTGATCCGGGCCGACACATTCCGTCTCAGGGGGATAGAGGTATAGAGTAATGATTCCTGAAACAGAAAATACACAGGAGGTGAAAAGTTTCTGTCCAGGTTAGCCTGCGCGACATGCTCAGGTTGATCCGGCTCGATACTTTACGCAGAGTCAACAAAGTTGGTTTCCTCGCGGGATGGCTCATATATAGTTTGTTTCTGTCTTAAAATAATGAATAGGTATAAAATAAATGGAAAATGATGTTGCAGTAGCAATACCAACTGTTGTATTGTCTACACAAAATCAACAGGAGGCGAACATTTTTTATCCGGGTTAGCCTGCGCGGCATGCTTAGACTGATCCGGGTCGATACTTTACGCAGATTCCACAATATCGGTTTTATCGCGGGACAGCTCATATATCCTTTGTTTTAGTTCATATTGATAAGAAATAGAATCTGGTTGGTTGATTTCTTCTTATATCAATTCAAAATAAACAAGAATACAGTGTTCAAAAAAAAGAAAAGTGCCACATGGTAAAAATCAAGAACATTATCTGTAATGGAAGCCTGACATACAGAGAATTATACAGACAAGTAAACAGACAATAAAAATGTGTGCCTTAACCCTTTCCCTCATACGAAAATTATGCAGCAAACGACTTTGAACATATTTTGTCAAAAAATAGAAAATCTCTATAATTGAATGGATAACCTGACTAAAAGTGGAAAACATTGTGGCAAAAGGAGAAATTGTCAAAAATTCACCGGACGGATTCAAAATTTCCGGAGCCCTGCAATATAATGTTATTATATTGTAGCATATAAAGCTACACTATGTCTTACACAGCAGGTGTCACTTATATTTGGTGATGGGTTAACCCTTTATATATACATGCAGATGCTTTCTGGCGCCTATGCAGCAGACAACTTTGGAAATCATTGATGCAAACCGAGAAATTGCTCATGATGAGCCCTGCAATATAATGTTATTATATTGTAGCATATAAAGCTACACTATGTCTTACACAGCAGGTGTCACTTATATTTGGTGATGGGTTAACCCTTTATATATACATGCAGATGCTTTCTGGCGCCTATGCAGCAGACAACTTTGGAAATCATTGATGCAAACCGAGAAATTGCTCATGATGAGCAATTTCTCAATTTGCAACATTGATTTCAATTATATTTAATAATCGTACTATCATTTATAGAGAGTTTCTATATTTTGGACTTGATAATCTCAAAGTCGTCTGCTGCAGATTATATTATGTGGGCAATGGGTTTAACCGTTTCCCTTTCCCACCTGCAGACGGATTTTGACGCAATAGCTGCAGACGACTTTTGAAAACATTGAGGCCAAATGTGAAATTGCTCATGATGAGCAATTTCTCCTTTGGCCACAATGTTTTCAACTTTATTTAACAATCAAGCTATCTTTTTATGGAGATTTATCAGGTTGTTGTCACTATGTTTTCAAATTCGTCTGCTGCAGATGTGTTGTATGTGGGAAAGTGTTAAACAGATGCACCAGGTGATATTAAAATAATCTAGGCAAAAATATGAAAAATAAGAAAAGTGAAATCACTGTGGTAAAAAGGATTTATTGTTCATAATGGGCTCATAATCAGCAATTTCTACCTTTACCACAATGTTTTTTAGAAAGTTTTCTGTAGATGCCCTCAAATGTGTTTGTTTCTGGGAAAGGGTGTATACCGGACATAATATTGTCTGCACTGAACGCATTTTGCAAATATTGTCGAAATAGGAGAAATTGTTCAGTATGAGAAATAATGCACTTTTCAATAATATGTTCAAAAGAAGGCTACTTTGAATGCGTCATATATCATTTTAAAACCTGTAAACTATGATTTTTTTTTACACTTCTGCAGATGAATATTTGATTAAACTTTTCCATACTTTTCACTTTGATGAAGTTTGTAAGAAGAAAAGATGCTTGTGAACAAATGATGAACAAAAGTACTTTCTTCATAAACATTTTGCTAATATTATAGATATTTTTTGGGGGGTAAAAATAAAATCGTTTTTATGCAATTGCCCCTCCTCAATGCCCACATTTTCTTTGAGTACTCCAATCTTTGTTTAATTTCTAAAATAGTCCATGTGCTCAAATTGATATTCATAGGCAAAAGGGGCCATAACTTGCAAAGTTACATTTCCTGATGATAGTAAACATTTCCATACAGTTTTAATTAAATCCTTCTAACAATGCATTACAAAGTACTGCAGAAGAAAGGATAGACGACAGATGCAAGGAATCACTGATGAAAACAAAAACAATATTCCTTTGCTTACATAGCTCAGTCTGTAGCCATTAGGGCTGTGAATCAATGGGTTATGAGTTCAAACCCCAGCTTTCCCAACATTCTTTCCAACGTTCGTTTGACAAAAGTCAATGCGACAAGCGTCCTTCGTCTTGCACCAATTGGCTAGCTAACTATTTATGTGGAAAATCAGCCAGTTGCTTGCAAGGACTGTTATATGTAATCATGGTGCGAGAAAGACAGGACACGGATTGGTGGATGAACTGGCCGCCATTATATGAACGAGATATTGTTTAGAATGGAATTATATTCCAATCAATAATTCACTCAATTATTCAATAATTTATTCAATCAACCATTCAATCAATCATTCAATCAAACATTCAATCAACCACTCAATAAATCATTCAACCAACCATTTAACCAACCATTCAATTAACCATTAAATCAATCAGTCAACCAACCATTCAATCAATAATCAATCAAACATTCAATTAACCATCCAATGAACCATTTAATCAATCATTCAATCAACCATTCAATCAATCAATCAATCATTCAACCAACCATTCAATCAATTATCAATCAAACATTTAATCAATCATTCACTCAACCTATGTCCAGAACTAGAAAAAAACCTACCTCGTGAGAAAGACATGCACCCTATGAAATCACACCCAACCTCAATAGTGGCCACATGCATCCCATTGTAACCGTTTAGAAAAATGATAACGCCCTTTCCTGTCCCCACTACTACAAGCTCATGTTTGTGATCTATCGCCACGCACGTGGACGGGGCCTAGAAATGAAAGTTATTTTGTTAGTTTAACCCTTATCCTGCTATATATGCGATACTTAACTTTGCGTAACCCTTTTCCTGATATGGACGCTTTCTGACGCCTATGCAGCAGATGGCTTTTTTGAAAACATAGTGACAATAGATGAAATTGCTCAAAACGAGCAATTTCTCCTTTTGCCACAATGTTTCCACTTTTAGTCATAGGTTAACCATTCAATTATAGAGATTTTCTAATTTGTTAACAAAATATGTTTAAATTCGTCTGCTGCAAAATGGTCGTATGAGGGAAAAGCTTAACATAAAAGATAACTTGTAACAAAAGTAATACATTGCTAATTACCAACAACATTCTCAAGCATTCTTATAAACCCTTTGCCACCTGAAGATGCATATTGATGCATGTGCAGCAGATGGCTTTTGATAACATTTTGGCAAAAGGAGCAATTTCTCATAATGAGTGTACGCTATTTTTCCCACAATAATTTTAAAATCAATTCAATAATTTTACATTCATTTATAGAGATTTTCCAAAGTTTTGCCAAGATTTGCAAAAGGTTTAAGACGTCCATTATTATGAGCAATTTCCTCCTTTTGTTACATGTCTCAAAAGTTACAGTGGTATCTGAAAACTTCTGTACGAGGCTAATTTACAGAATGTCTCTGAAAACGTCTGTACGAGGCTAATTTACAGAATGTCTCTGAAAACATCTGTACGAGGCTAATTTACAGAATGTCTCTGAAACGTCTGTACGAGGCTAATTTACAGAATGTCTCTGAAAACATCTGTACGAGGCTAATTTACAGAATGTCTCTGAAAACTTCTGTACGAGGCTAATTTACAGAATGTCTCTGAAAACGTCTGTACGAGGCTAATTTACAGAATGTCTCTGAAAACATCTGTACGAGGCTAATTTACAGAATGTCTCTGAAACGTCTGTACGAGGCTAATTTACAGAATGTCTCTGAAAACGTCTGTACGAGGCTAATTTACAGAATGTCTCTGAAAACGTCTGTACGAGACTAATTTACAGAATGTCTCTGAAAACGTCTATACGAGGCTAATTTACAGAATGTCTCTGAAAACGTCTGTACGAGACTAATTTACAGAATGTCTCTGAAAACGTCTGTACGAGGCTAATTTACAGAATGTCTCTGAAAACGTCTGTACGAGTCTAATTTACAGAATGTCTCTGAAAACGTCTGTACGAGTCTAATTTACAAAATGTCTCTGAAAACGTCTGTACGATACTAATTTACAGAATGTCTCTGAAAACGTCTGTACGATGCTAATTTACAGAATGTCTCTGAAAACGTCTGTACGAGACTAGTTTACAGAATGTCTCTGAAAACGTCTGTACGAGACTAATTTACGTCTCTGAAAACGTCTGTACGAGACTAATTTACAGAATGTCTCTGAAAACGTCTGTACGAGGCTAACTTACGGAATGTCTCTGAAAACTTCTGTACGAGGCTAATTTACAGAATGTCTCTGAAAACGTCTGTACGAGTCTAATTTACAGAATGTCTCTGAAAACGTCTGTACGAGACTAATTTACGTCTCTGAAAACGTCTGTACGAGACTAATTTACGTCTCTGAAAACGTCTGTACGAGACTAATTTACAGAATGTCTCTGTTAACGTCTGTACGAGGCTTATTTACAGAATGTCATGAAAACGTCTTCACGAGGCTTATTTACAGAATGTCTCTGAAAACGTCTGTACGAGACTAATTTACGTAATGTCTCTGAAAATTTCTGTACGAGGCTAATTTACGGAATGTCTCTGAAAACGTCTGTACGAGGCTTATTTACAGAATGTCTCTGAAAACGTGTGTACGAGACTAATTTACGGAATATCTCTTCTCTCACCTTTATATATCCCTATCCCACATGTAGACACAAGTTGGTGCACCCGCAACAGACGTTAGATAACATTGTGGCAAAAGGATTTATTGTAATTCATAATGAGCATTTTCTCATTCTTATATTGTTCCACAATGGTTTCAACTGTATGCAGTAATTACACTTTTATGTATAGTTTTACAATCCTTCAGACCAGAGACATTTAAATAAATTAGACTGTCTCTGCCAAGATATTTCACCTACTGTAGATTTGTTGTATGTGGGAAAGTGATACTGTATGATGTGTTTTTCAACATCGTATATATGATACATGACATGTGAACAATCACAGAATATGTGTATATGATTAACATCTTATATATGATAAATGATATGTGAACAGGCACATAATATGTATATGATTAACATCTTATATATGATAAATGATATATGAACAGGCACACAATATGTATATGATTAACATCTTATATATGATAAATGATATGTGAACAGGCACATAATATGTATATGATTAACATCTTATATATGATAAATGATATGTGAACAGGCACATAATATGTATATGATTAACATCTTATATATGATAAATGATATATGAACAGGCACATAATATGTATATGATTAACATCTTATATATGATAAATGATACATGAACACTCACAGAATATGTGTATATTATTAATATCTTATATATGATAAATGATATGTGAACAAACACATACTATATGTACATAATTAACATCTTATATATGATACATGATATGTGAACAGTCACATAATATGTATACGATTAACATCTTATATGTCATAAATGATATATGAACAATCACAGAATATGTGTATATTATTAACATCTTATATATGATAAATGTATGTGAACAATCACAGAATATGTGTATATAATTAAAATCTAATAACAATTGATGTAATAAATACAGGATTCACTTTCATCAAAAACGTTTATTTGTGAAAGTCTATTTTGCCAAATAAAAAACAGAATCTTACAAATATATTGCGACCACTTGCTTGCAAATAAAGCTACACGCTTCAGTTTTAATACCTGATTTTTATAACATATTTTACCTCTATCTGTGACCTCCATATGAGTTTGTGATTGACCAGAGACCACTTGAAGACCACTTGGTCCTGCCCTGCTGATATAAATGTGGGTTCGAAGGGATGTGGAACTACACCGGACACACCCTGCCCATGCCCCTGGGATAAAAAAAACCAAACAAACATGATTTGTTTTTGTAGCTACAGCTTAACATGTCTACTGCAATCACCAGTGGACAGTCATAATTGTACTGCTGAAGTCACGTGGCTGCTTATAGTTAAGAACATCATACAATTGACAATCTGAGTGGAACGTGATTGGATCGTGAGCTTGAGTGGAACGAAGTTGGAACGCTTTAAGAGCGGAACGGATTTTTTCGGCCTGAACGAAACAATCATAATAAATGAAAAAATCCAATCACAGGAATGCTTCGCTCATTGAAGGGTTGCAACAATTTACTCGATAATTATTTTACGAAACTACTTTTGATTGAGAAAAAAAAAAGCGTTCCCAGTGAGCGTAAAATGGCGATCCATTTGATCGGAATGGTAAAAAGAAATCACAATGATTTGAACGACTGAACGATTTAAGAGCGGATTGGAACGAACTGACGAATTTGTCAATTTCATGACGTTCTTAACTGTAATACAAGAAAGCTATTGGCGATTAATATCAACTGGCTGCTGAATACAAATTGGCTGCTGAATACAAATTGGCTGCTGAATACAAATTGGCTGCTGAATACAAATTGGCTGCTGAATACAAATTTGCTGCATAACCATTTCCCACATACAATATATTTGCAGACGAATTTGAAGACTTCTTTGCAAAAATATGGAGAATCTCTAAAGATACAGGTGTATTTATTGAACAAAGTTGAACACATTGTGGTAAATGGAAAACTTGATCATTATAAGCAATTTCTTCTTTATCTACAATGTTTCCAAAAGTTATCTGCAAAAATATGGAGAATCTCTAAAGATACAGGTGTATTTATTGAACAAAGTTGAAAACATTGGGGTAAATGGAAAACTTGATCATTATAAGCAATTTCTTCTTTATCTACAATGTTTCCAAAAGTTATCTGCAAAAATATGGAGAATCTCTAAAGATACAGCTGTGTTTATTGAAAAAGAGTAAACATTCTGGTAAATGGAAAACTAGATCATTATTAAGCAATTTCTTCTTTATCCACAATGTTTTCAAAAGCTGTCTGCTGCAGTCGCTTTTTCAAGTGGGAAAGGGTTGATTGATAGAAGTGGCCCCTAACGCAAGATTGACTGTATTCTGAAATTTCAAAGTTTCAAATGTTCATCAGCATAGAACATACGTGTGTGTGTAATAAATCTGAATAATATGTTTTGGTAGGTGAACTGGTCACTGTCACATAAGAAAAATACTGTTGAAAAGTCATTACCCTTTCCCACATACAACAAATCAGCAGACGACTTTAAAAACATCTTAGCAGAAACACAGAAAATCTATATAAATGAAGGTATAATTCCTTAAAAGAAGTGAATATATTGTGACAAAAAAAGAAATTGCTCATTATGAGCAATTTATCCTTTTGTTACAATGTTTTCAAAGATCGTTTGCTGCAGAGGCGTCACAAAGCGTCTGTATGAGGAAAAGGGTTCAATACAATCAATCACAACTGAATCTGATGTTAATCCTTTATCTGTTATGGGTTATATGCTTTAACAATAACCAAATTTGAGATTATTCAGTCTTTTTTGGAAGAAATATTGTTTAAACCCTTTCCAACCTGCAGACGCATTTTGAAGCAACTGGCTGCTTTTCCACATAGACTTAGCCCATTGGTGGAAGACGAATGACGCATGTCGCAATGACTTTTGTCAAACGTCGGAAAGAAAGTTGGCCGAGCCGGGATTCGAACTCACAACCCCTGGATTGACAGCCCGCGTCGTGTGTATACGTCAAAATACATCAGCAAGTGGGATAGGGTTTAGAAAAGGGTTTAAAACCTATTTCAATTGCCTTACCTGCACAATATATTTGAACTTTGATAACAGGGAACCGTCGAGTATTGCACTATTTGTCGTACCGACGTACAACCTTCCGTCTATACCATCCGTCTGTGTCACTATGGATCGAATCTCACCAGCTGATTCGGGAATCTGAACAAAATATATGTTGTTTGTTTTATTGGGGGTTTTACGCCGCTTTCAACATTATTTTAAGTTATATCACGGCGACAGTTCACTTATTCATGATCCCTGGGTTTAACAAACCAGTACTAGGTTAGAAAATGTGCCTTGTCCAAGAGCACTCCACCATGACTGTCGTGCCGCGACTGGGGATCTAACCCGGGACACCCGGTTTCAAATCCCCGACGCTGTTGCAGTAGCAATAAGTTGCTGTGCATTTTACTATGAGAAGCGTGATTAAATTGATTTCTTGCAAAACCAAAGGAGATGTTTAATTTCCCACTCTCTGAAGTAGACAATACAGAAATTGGTATTGCTACTGCAACATCATTTTCCATTTATTATATACCTATTCATTTTTTTATAAGATAAACAAACTATATACGAGCCGTCCCGCGAGAAAACCAACATTATGAACTTTGCGTAATGTATCGACCCAGATCAGTCTGTGCATGCTAATCCGGGCCAACACATTCCGTCTCAGCGGTATACAGGTATAGAGCAATGATTCCTGAAACAGAAAATCCACAGGATGTGAAAAGTGCCTGTCCAGGTTAGCCTGCGCGGCATGCTCAGGATGATCCGGCTCGATACTTTACGCAGAGTCCACAATGTTGGTTTCCTCGCTGGACGGCTCATATATAGTTTGTTTCTGTCTTAAAATAATGAATAGGTATATAATTAATGGAAAATGATGTTGCAGTAGCAATACCAACTTTTGTATTGTCTACTCAGATCGTGGGAAATTATGCAAATTTAAATAGTTTGAATAATGAAATACACGTTTTACACATGCAACTAAAACTATGAATGACTTGTGAATAACATCGCACTACCTCATTTTGAATGATGTGACATCATACTGCAATGGCATTACATAACCTTTTTTGGAAACATATTTGTCCTAGTCAAATACAGAATTTCAATGTGTCGTTTTATATTTGTCGTGTGACATTTTGCATGTATATGTGGGAAGGGGTTCGTTTTCCTGTATCACCACTCCATATAACTTTTAGTTAACTCTTTCAGCGCCGAATTGTTTAAAGTAGACTCTTCCATGTTCAAAATCAGGCCTCTGCATTCCTCATTTAATAAATGTTTTGGACTATTTTGATAAGTAAAACGTAAACAATGCTGATTTCAGGGGAGACAGCTCGTTACAAGCTGACTCACTTGAATCTATATTGTTTGCAAAAACCTCAATATTGCCTTCGGCGCTGAAAAATTTTTTCCGTATTTTTCCATAGAAGTTTTCACAAAGAGAAAAGGACATTCAACACACTTGATCAATAGCTTATTGAATGTACTATATTTAAGGTCCAAATTCTATGTTGTAAGTACTTATTAGAGTTCTCTTTATAATACTATTCTTTAAGTACACTGCCAGCATAGGCTTTCTTTTAACCCTTTAACACATCTACTGCCGAAAACTTACACAAATAATGTGGCTAAAGGAGAAATTGCTAATTATGAGATCTAAACAAGCATTTGCCACTGGAGCTTGGGTCTGGTTTAAATGCGATTTCTTGTATACCTGTCTGGTTTTAATGAGATTGCTTGTATACCTGTCTGGTTTTAATGAGATTGCTTGTATACCTGTCTTGTTTAAATGATATTACTTGTATACCTGTCTCGTTTTAATAAGATTGCTTGTATACCTGTATGGTTTTAATGAGATTACTTGTATACCTGTCTTGTTTTAATGATATTACTTGTATACCTGTCTCGTTTTAATAAGATTGCTTGTATACCTGTATGGTTTTAATGAGATTACTTGTATACCTGTCTTGTTTTAATAAGATTGCTTGTATACCTGTCTTGTTTTAATGAGAGTGCTTGTATACGGTATTACCTGTCTTGTTTTAATGAGAGTGCTTGTATACCTGTCTTGTTTTAATGAGATTGCTTGTATACCTGTCTTGTTTTAATGAGAATCCTTGTATACCTGTCTTGTTTTAATGTGATTGCTTGTATACCTGTATTGTTTAAATGAGATTGCTTGTATACCTGTCTTGTTTTAATGAGATTGCTTGTATACATGTCTTGTTTTAATGAGATTGCATGTATACCTGTCTTGTTGTAATGGGTCTGCTTGTATACCTGTCTTGTTTTAATGAGATTTCTTGTATACCTATCTTGTTTTAATGAGATTACTTGTATACCTGTCTTGTTTTGATGAGACTGCTTGTATACCTGTCTTGTTTTGATGAGACTGCTTGTACTGCTTGTATACATGTACCTGTCTTGTTTTAATGAGACTGCTTGTATACATGTACCTGTCTTGTTTTAATGAGATTGTATGTAAACCTATCTGGTTTTAATGAGACTGCTTGTATAATTGTCTTGTTATAATTAGATTGCTTGTATACCCGTTTTGTTTTAATGAGATTACTTTTATACCTGTCTTGTTTAAATGAAACTGCTTGTATACTTGTCTGGTTTTAATGAGATTGCTTGTTTACCTGTCTGGTTTTAATGAGATTGTGTGTATACCTGTCTGGTTTTAATGAGATTACTTGTATACATGTACCTGTCTTGTTTTAATGAGAATGCTTGTATCCCTATCTTGTTTTAATGAGAATGCTTGTATACCTGCCTTATTTTAGAATGAGATTGCTTGTATACCTGTCTTGTTTTAGAATGAGATTGCTTGTATACCTGTCTAGTTTTAGAATGAGATTGCTTGTATACCTGTCTTGTTTTAGAATGAGATTGCTTGTATACCTGTCTAGTTTTAGAATGAGATTGCTTGTATACCTGTCTTGTTTTAGAATGAGATTGCTTGTATACCCGTCTTATTTTAGAAAGAGATTGCTTGTATACCTGTCTTGTTTTACTAAGATTGCGTGTATACCTGTCTTGTTTTAGAATGAGCAAACTCAGCCTCTGAATCCCAGGCTTTCAGTTCCGATCCAGCACCAGACAGTAGTGTTCCGTCCGCTAGGTAACATAGCGACATAACAGGCACCTGTAATGATCAAACAAAACAATATTGACAATGTGACACCTCTGTTTGATGTTCATTCAGTGATATATTATCACATGTGACGCCTCTGGTTGATATTCATTCAGAGATATGTTATCACACGTGACACCTCTATTTGATGTTCATGCAATGATATGAAATCACACGTGACACCTCTGTTTGATGTTCATGCAATGATATGAAATCACATGTGACACCTCTGTTTGATGTTCATGCAATGATATGAAATCACACGTGACACCTCTGTTTGATGTCCATTCAATGATATGTAATAACATGTGACACCTCTGTTTGATGATCATTTAGTGATATGTTATAACGTGTGACACCTCTGTTTTGTGTCCATTCAGTGGTATGTTATAACATGTGACACTTCTGTTTGATGTCAATTCAATGATACACTCGTATAACTATTTGATGGATTAACATGTATTCTCATCACTTAGGAAGTATATTAACTCTTTACCTGATACAGATACATGTTGATGATTCCGCAGCAGACACGTTTTGAAAATAATGTGACAAAAGGAGAGATCATTTTTTAGCTATTTAACTTCCATTCACAGAGTCTTTTGCCAAGATGTTTTCTAAAGTGGTCTGCTGCAGATACATGTATGTTGTATATGGGAAAGGGTTAATTCTTTCTCACAAACATCCTACATTTGAAAACATTTATGGCAAAAAAAACTATTCATTAATTTATAGATAGTTTTCAATATGTTTTTCCTTGATTGGTTTAGGCATCTGCTACAGATTTCCTGTATGTGGGAAAGGGTGCATTTATAATACTTACCTTTTCCCACATACAGCAAATGAGCCGTCGCGCGGGAAAATCAACATTGTGGACTCTGCGTAAAGTATCGACCCGGGTCAGCCTAAGCATGCCGCGCAGGCTAACATGGTAATACACTTTACGCCGCCTGTAGATTTTCTGTTTCAGGAATCATTACTCTATAACTCTATCCCCCTAAGACGGAATCTGGGTCGATACATTACGCAGAGGCCATAATTTTGGTTTTCTCGCAGGGCGGCTCAAATCTTAAGCAGATGACTTTAAAGACATTTAGTAAAAAATGTGGAATATTTTTAAAAATGAAGGTATAATTTTACTTAAGAGCAATGTGTTCAAAAGTCATTTGCTACAGATGCGTCAATTTGTGTCTGTAGGTGTAAAAAGGTTAATTTATAATACTTACGGTGTGTGCCTGTATAATATTAACACAAGTAAATGCATCCGTAGAGTCTCGAACCCACACCATGAGATTACCATTGCTATCCCCGGTTACGATTTCACCTGTTGGTAACCATGCAACACAGTTCACGGATTGGGGGATATCATCCTAGGAAAAGACAAATTTAACATGATGTTTGAAGTTTTTCAGGAAAGACAAATTTACGACGATGTTCAAAGTTTTTCGGGAAAGACAAATTAGATATGCTTTTCGAAGTTTTTCAGGAAAAATAAATTTACGATTTTGTTCAATTTTTTTCAGGAAAGACAAAAAATACAATAAATCAACCCCAGTGTGATCAAAGGAACACACTGTTGTGTCGCCTGTCATTATGGCAGAACAAGCGACACAGACAGGCGACATAGAAACACCGGAGGGGTCAAAGGAACACAATGTTGTGTCGCCTGTCATTATGGCAGAACAAGAGACACAGACAGGTGACATAGAAACACGAGCGTGATCAAAGAAACACAACGTTGTGTCGCCTGTCAATATGGCAGAACAAGATAAGCAGACAGGCGACATAGAAACACCAGAGTGATAAAAGGAACACAATGTTGTGTCGCCTGTCATTATGGCAGAACAAGTGACACAGACAGGCGACATAGAAACACCGGAGTGATCAAAGGAACACAATGTTGTGTCGCCTGTCATTATGCCAGAACAAGAGACACAGCCAGGTGACATAGAAACACGAGCGTGATCAAAGAAACACAACGTTGTGTCGCCTGTCAATATGGCAGAACAAGATACACAGACAGGTGACATAGAAACACCATAGTGATCAAAGGAACACAATGTTGTGTCGCCTGTCAATATGGCAGAACAAGATACACAGACAGGTGTCATAGAAACACCAGAGTGATCACAGAAACACAACGGTGTGTCGCCTGTCAATATGGCAGGACAAGATACACAGACAGGTGACATAGAAACACCAGAGTGATCACAGAAACACAACGTTGTGTCGCCTGTCAATGTCGCAGGACAAGAGACACAGATAGGCGATATAGAAACACCAATATATAACTTAATAACTACCGAAAGCAATTTCATTGAAATCTGACAAAAGTACTTTGCTGTGCGTATATTGGATCCGACAACACCACATGCAAAGAAGTTAAAGGTAAAATGAGCCGTTCCTCGAGAAAACCAACATAGTGCGTAAATGATCGACCCGGATCAGTCTTAGCATGCCGCGCAGGCTAATCCGGATAGACACTTTTCGCCTCCTGTGTATTTTCCGTTTCAGGAAACGTTACTCTATACCTCTTTACCTTCATCCACCTGAGACGTGTCAGCCCGGATTAGCCGCCTGCGCAGACTGCGCAGACTAATCTGGGTCGATACGTAATGTTGGTTTTCTGGTAGACAGCTCATATATTAATGAGCAATACATCAACTGAGTAAGACTAAAGTATTACTGTTAATGCCTATATATTTTAACCATATTCAACAAGCAAATGCATTTTTAACTACCTGAGGCACACAACCTTTATATATACTGTGGTGAAGGAAGAAATTGGTCATAACAAGCAATTTTTCAATTTGGCAGAATGTTTTAAATTCTATTCAATAATTTCATATACATTAATGCTTTCATTTATAGAGATTTTCAATATGTTTGCATAGATGTTTTCAGAATTGTCTGCAGTAGATTGGTTGTATCTGGGAATGATTAATATCATTCAACTAAAGTGAACTCGACAGTTCCGGGTCAGTAACCAAATTAACGAAGCTTGTCTCTTTGAAATGAAAGTTGAGGGAAACAAAACTACAAAAAATGTTCAACAAATACTTCCTCCACACCATGTTTTAATTCAAGAATTATATAAATTTGTTAAATTGTTTATTTAGTGTCTGCAATTGCAAGCTGTAAATTTGACTTTTTCAGGTCGAACTTGCCATTTCCTGGTCACGTGACAAATGTTTCGATCAAGAGCTGTCACAATTTGAGTAACAACAATTGGCGCCGCACAGATATGCCTCTAATGCCTCAAATCTTGCCAGTGATGTTGCAAACGCCACTGTACACACTTCCATGCACAAAAACGGTTGCATTTCAACCAACTTATAAGTCATATTTGATAACAAAGAAAGGTGAGTGGATTGGAGTGAAATTGATTCAATAACAATGTTTTAACATTGATTTATCACCATAAGCATTTAATTATTCATAAAAAGTCAAATTATCTACTAGTTTGGCATAAATAACTTTGACAAGTCAATCAATTTTACAAATCTTGTTCAGTGGTAATTTACCTACACATTTATGTGCAATACATACATGTATTGCTAAAAGTATGGCTACAATCAGCAATATTCGCTGTGACAGGTAAACAAAGATATTGAGATTTTGCTTTCGCGGAAATCGATGAAGTCAAGAGTTTCGTGATAACGACATCCGTCCTTGAAATGACAACGTCCGAAATCGAAGTGAAACTAGACAAGCTAATGGGGATTATGACTTGATAAACAAAATGTCGTAATAGGGTATCATTCTCGAATACTAAACATTTTTTTTCCAAATGTGACCCGGAATTGTCGAAGACCCGGAACTCTCGATTTCACTGTATATTATATAATACTGAGCACATTTCTATTTTACTAATATAGGTTATACTGTAATTATTCCATCATTGAACAAGGATTTAAAAATAAAAAACAACAACAACAAAAAGGAAGCTTAGTTTTAACCATTTCTCACATGCATATGTATTTTCCCTCATCTGTATCGGACTGCTTTTGAATTATTTTGGCAAAATGTCTCAAAATGAACTCAATATGCTCAATATTCCCCCTCTATAACAATGGTTTCAATTCTATTCAATAACCATACTTTCATAGTTTTGCCTAGATATTTTAAAATTTGTCTGCTGCAGATTTGTTGTATCTGGGAAATATATCATCTGACATAAGTTTTCATTTCATATAAAGTGTTATTAAACGAGTCAATATATTGTGACGTTTGTGTTTACAGGATACACGTTTTCAGCCATTTTGTAAAAGTTTGCGGATGCATACTAACATACTGATTCCGTCATGTTATATTACACGTGTGGCATATAAAGAAATACGTAATGGGTATAGTATATCGGGTACAATCATTGTCATGTGATAACAAGTTAAATTAAAGAAGATGCTTTGCATCACAACACAATACACAAGCAGCATAAAGCGTTTTGGGGCTTGATGCCGCTTTGCATCATCACACTTCATTTTTTTTAATTTGTCAAATCTTTTGTGTTAACCACTGCCTACTAGCAGACGTATGTTAATGCATTTGCAGCAGACAACTTAACAATACCATGTTGGTAACAGTGCAATTGCTCATGATGAACAATTTCTGCTTTTGCCACAATATTTTCCACTTTATTCAATTAATTATTCTTTCATTTCTAGAGATTTGCAATATTTTAATATAGATAGTTTCTAGGTTATCTGCTGCATAATTGCTGAACATGGGAAAGGCATTAGCTATTTCTAATTTGAAGTGTCGATGCAAAGCAAACATTACCCCTTGTACTGTTGTTTCTACACAGTCCATTGCAAAGCAAGAATTATTGTGCAACAAAAACAACATAAAATAGGTGAGTGATTGGGAAAATTAATTTGGAAAAGTGAAGAGTTATCGGATTTCATTCCAATTAAGTTTATCCGAAATCAAATGAGCCGTCCCGCGAGAAACCAACATTGTGGACTCAGCGTAAAGTATCGACCCGCATCAGACTAAGCATGACGCGCAGGCTAACCCGGATAGAAAATGTTCGCCTCCTGTGGATTTTCTGTATCAGGAATCATTACTCTAAACCTCTATCCCTTTCAGACGGAATGTGTCGGCCCGGATCAGTCTGCGCGGACTACGCAGGCTGATCTGGGTAGGTACATTACGCAGTGGCCATAGTGTTGGTTTTCTCGCGGGACGGCTTCATTGAATAAAGATTCTTAGGTAAAACATAGATACGTTCATATAATACGGTAGAGATATGTTCAATGTTGTGAATCAAAACATTTATTATTTAGCAATCAGAGAGATAAGTGATATTTTTAATTTTTGCTGGAATTATTCATATGTGAAGTGCTGCTATACACAAGTATGCATTTATTTACCTGTTTCGAAACCTGGTCAATGAGAATGTATAACAACATTATAGTTAAATACATGAGAATAACTCAAATGTCACGTTAAGCCTAAACTTCACAGACTTAATTGATCTAGAAAACGTAAAAGGACAAGGGGTATCACTTGCAGATCGATATTTTGGAATACATATACGATTATTTAACATTTCTAACATGCAGGCACATGCATAACATTCAACCCATCTTCAGCAGACACAAAATTGAAAATATTGTGACAAAAGAAGAAATTATAAATTATTTAGAATGAGCAATTTCTCCTTTTGCCAATACATTTACAACTATATTATACAGTTATATTTTTTTAAAGAAAGATTTTCCATGTTTTTTCATCTATGTTTTTAAAGAAGTCTGCTGCAGAGTGTTTGTATATGGGAAAAAGGTTAGACTATAAACTTAACATATCTAGAATAGTATTTTCTGTACTATAACAACTTACTAGTAAATGGTCGGCATGGTTTTTGTCCTAAACAGAAACATGATAACTTAAAAATAAAAAAAGGTACTGTCCTGTTTTTGACAAGTACAGACACATGTATGAACAAATTTCTATAATGCTTTCATTAAACAAGTGTTATCATTAGGATCAATCACATTGAGGTCAAACCAAAATACTTCACTTTCCATTCTTTTGATCTGACGAGACCGCATACAAGATCATCTATATTTGACCCTATACATACGAATATTCATTTAATCAGAACTCTTGACCGCTGCACCAAGGGTCGAACTTAAAAAGGTTTTATAGATTAACAAGTGATGTAAAGTGATATATTTTATAATCAGAACACTTGACAGTCACAGCATCTCTATCTCGTTTATTCATATGTGTTGTCTCCCCTGTGATTTTGCAGCGACAATTTGATTGGCTGACACAAATGCCAATCTGAGACGACATAAAGATCCTTATAAAGAATTGCTACTGCAGTCAGGTTGAGATTTGGGTTTCATGAGATTATATAAGTATACAAAAATACATTTCAAATTACAATTTTTAATTGATTGTAGATCTGACACAATCTTTAAAATTCATCTACCGCAGAGGCATTGAAAGGAAATATGGAAAATATTTTGTGAAAACTTACCTCAAAAATCCCACTGTTTCTATCCCTCAGAATTTTAGCTTCTTTCCTGCGGACTTCATCAAAGAATATCTTCCAGAAGTAAATATGTTTATACCCATACGTAACCAGAATGCTTGTATTATGACCGTCTGGATAGAAAGATGCATTATGAACTACATCTGGAGTTGTCTGAAATAAAGACTCGATTATAAGACCTTTATGTACCGTCTTTCAGATACTAATGACACTCTATACCTACACAGCAGACATCATGCTACATACCTGCATTATGAACTTCATCTGATGTTGTTTGAAATCTAGAATTGATATCGTTTTTCGCCTCTTTAAAAAGAAATCAGCTACATGTACATGACTGTTATGGCCTTTCCTGACTAAGTGTCAGCACTTAGTGCTTTGAAACAGTCCTGTGCACAAGTTTTTCCAATTTAAATATTAATTAATTCTATATGAGTAGTTCGCACTGAAAATGCCTCGTGAATGATTACAAACCAACATTACCAATTGCCTTTGTAAAAGCTTTTCATACCAAAAAAAAAAAAAAAGGAAAGTAGCATATTTTAAAAATTTAGCCATGACCTGTAATGTAAAAACAATCAAACAATCATACTGAAACAAAAAGAAATAATGTTTACACATGAAAACTATACAAATAAACACAGTTTTCTGTAATGTGTTTTTAACTGTTCATGCAGTATAGACATAAAGAAATAATATATAGTATCATTCAGTGCTTTGTGCGCCAACTAGTTCAGCATATTTAATTTTATATAGTTCTACAGAAAAATGTAGATGTATGAATAGTTTAACCTTTTACCACTTACAAAAAATCTGTAGAAGCCGCCTTAGAAAACATCTAGGAAAACTTATAAGAACTCTCTTTAAATGAAAGCAGAATTAATGAATCATGTTGACAAACATTGTGGCAAAAGGAGAAATTGTTCAAGATGAGCAATTTCTTCATTTGCCAAAATGTCTTCATAAGCCGTGTGCTGCAGATGCATCAAAATGTTTGAAACTGGGAAAGGGTCAATACCTTAATGTTACATTGTTGCTGGGCGTTATATTGTCTCTATAATACTAGTGTTGAAAATGACAAACATGTACCATCATGTTTCTTTCCATTAGGACTAAGTTCACGCGAAGGATGGTGTCTGTTAAATATCTTATAAGGTCGACAGTGAATCCAATTAACTTCGTGTTGAATTTTCCTATCCATTAACAGCCTCAAACAATTACTTTGTGAGTCTTAATTGGCAACTTTTAGGTGATCGGCCTTTTGCAAAGTAACTTACAAACACACACTTGACTATTGTCTAAAACCTTTATTGCGATTTATCAAAACAATTATTTACTTTACCTCTGGAAAATATTTTTCTGTAAAGATGCAAGATGACAGATCCATCTAATTGAAGATATCACTGAATGTGAGTAATACCCCCGAACGGCGCACTGATAGAAAATGGTAGTGAAATATTTAAAAATCCAACCTAAAAATGGCAATGTTACGGATCGGGTTATTCTTGTTTTGTTCATTTTTGGATTGTCTTTGTTAAAATAAGAAAATAAATATGTTTTAATTGTTAAGCAGTGCACAAGCTTACCTAGTAATCATTACATTTTTCAAGTTTTCAAATTATGCTGAGGGACAACATTTTTATTGTAGAAAAATAAACACAAGAGCACTAGACAAATAAAATCAAACCTTCTTTGCTCGAAACTCTATGTGTTCATCGACTTGGTTCTTCAATGAACTTTATTTAAACTGTTATCACTGTTGGCCTTTTTTATGAAGAATGTAATAAAGTGCAATAACTCTGTGATAAGTGAAGATAGAGTTATGATTCTTATACAAGGACAAGTGCGACCGACCGACCGACCGACCCACCGACCAACTTACAAACCGACCGACCACAGGGTGACTCCAATATATCCCTTTCAAACTTCGTCTGTTGGGGGTGTAAACATAAATTAAAATGTGAGGCAACAAATACATGTACAATGGCATTACATTTACATACAAGTGATGCTATTTTATGTAATTATAATCATCATAGCAAACAATATAAACCAAACTTAACCTGCACTGATGTGTATGCTTATCCTGCTCTACATTGTTGTTTATTCACTTTTACAAATATTTAGTTTAAACATACTTATTTGACATCAATTGCGAAACAAGCTTTCGGCTTCTATTAATCATGCTCTTTATCTGCTTCGTGGAGACTTTACCAGTACTCGTGAAGTTTGCTCTAAACATGCAATTTATTTAGAAATTCTGACTTTTCAACGATTTCTGGTTTACATGCTTTGGTAAAATTAATACAGTGGAAGACAGTGGTGCCATGGTATTGTGTCAACCTCTCGTACCAAAGGTCATGGGTTCGAATCCGGAGATGGGCGGGTTCTACCTTTGGGATCTTTCCACACAAACTGTGAAAGCACTGGTTAAGCAGACATCAAGCATGATTGATATAAACTAAAAGGTTGTTTTGCAATCAATGTAAAATAAATAAGTTTAAAATAGATTAAAATTAAAATTAACACAGAACTCTTCTATCATACTGTTGTATACTTTCTTAGTAAAGATTAAAAAGACAATCATTAGTGAATTGGTAAACAGTGCATTGAACTGTGAGAAAACGAAAATATTTCTCTATTGATGTCTACATGCAGGTTATCATTTCAAAATCAGCGCCAATAGGTTAATTAATCAATCAAATAATCATGATTTGTGTTCATGCTCAACAACAGATTTTTTAGATCACAATTCCATGTTAGCATGCAGTCTCACCAGTTTTCCAAGACGGTCTAATGCCTAAGAGACAATATAATGATTTAATTATTTACCAGCCGTACTATTAGACAACAAGAAAACTGACATTCCCAGATGTGAATACTAAACATGACTTACAAGTTACAGTTAAATTCAACCCTGTTTTACTTGTAGATGCATTTCGACGCATTTGCAGCAGATGGCTTCCAATAACATTTTGACAAAAGGTAAAAATGCTTGTAATAAGCTAGTTTTCTTTTTTGCTACAATGTTTTCAAACGCTATTCCATGATAATACTTTAATTTAAAGAGATTTTCCATAATTTTGTCTTATCATTTTCAAAGTCGTCTGCTTTTGATTTATTGTATTTTGGAGAGAGTTATATGCCGAATCAAGATTTGGCTCATTCGTTTTTACCCTCTCCCTCATATTTTTGTGTTTATTAAAGTCACTGTGATATTGACCTTTGAATGAATGACCTCATAATAAAAAAGGATCATTTAATGGCCTTGCCCAATCTCACTGCCAAGTTTGAAGTCATTCCAAGTATTCTGCGGTTATCAATGGGATGGATATGCATTTTGTGTTCAAGGTCACAGTGACCTTGACCTTTGAACAGATGTTCTTACAATCAATAGGGGCCATCTCCTGTTCATTCTCAACCTCCCTACCAAGTTTAGGTTCTGTAGTTCAAAGAATGTTCCAGTTATTAATCGGACAAGCTTTGGTCTACCAACGAACCGACCGACCTGCAGACATGTGCCGAGCAATATAACGTTTTTATGAGAGGTTGGAGGTGGGGCAGTGGGGCACAATTATAAACGGCTATAATTCCTGGCCTGCAATATATATATATAAGACATACCCTTGATAACATAACATAATTTGCCAACTAAACTTTGAAGTACATGTTTAATATCAGAATGTTATTGATGGTGTGCTGACACTCTCTGTAGTACCTGTTCAGTCATGTGTATCAACATTCAATGATTCTACAGCAGATAAATGTGAAATCATCTAGGCAACACTTTGGAAAATATGTCTAAATTGATCTAAAATTATTGATACGAGTTAAAAACATTGTGGCAAAAGGAGATAATATAAGTAATTTCCCTTTGTTCTCAATAATTTCAAATGTTGTCTGCTTCAGATGCATTAAAAATTGCATGTTGAAATGGGTTAAGTTCCAAACTACGTCTAGCAGAAACAATATAAGCATCTACTTCTTATTAGTATAATTTGACCTTGGTTAATACAATCCTATCACATATAAAAAATAACAGTTAAATGTGACCTTGTCTGCTTAAAATGGATTAATTTCCGAACAATGTCTATCAGACACAATAGAAGTATCTACTTCTTATTAATATAATTTGACCTTGGTGAATACAATCCTATCACATATAAAAAATAACAGTAAAATGTAACCTTTTGAGACTAAATAATGAATAAAATGAGAGTGTTAATGAGAAAAAAGTTAATTCGTTCAATTGAGATCCCCCACCAAAGTTTTTGTTAAAGAATACTTGGACGACATTGGTATAACAGTAACTAAAGACATATATGAGCCGTCCCGTGAGAAAACCAACATTTTGGCCTCTGCGTAATGTATCGATCCTGATCAGCCTGCGCAGTCCGCGCAGACTGATCCGAGCCGACACATTCCGTCTCAGGGGGATAGAGGTATAGAGTAATTATTCCTGAAACAGAAAAGCTTAGGCTGATCCGGATCGATAGTTTACGCAGAGTCAACAATGTTGGTTTTCTAGCGGGACGACTCATATTTTCAATGCGTGGACTATGCCTGATGCCATTACAGTATTCAAAAAAATAATTTAGATATTAAAAAAGGTTATCTCCCTTTCCATTTAAATTAAAATGATATTACAGAACAGATACTATGTAAGTTCAAGCGGAGGGTTATCTCCCTTTCCATTTAAATTTGCACATACTATGTAAGTTAAAGGGGAAACATCTCTGGTGTTTTTGAGACAATCTTAGTGGCACTCGCTGTTTGATATTTCCATAGGGTGGTTAACGTTTTCAGTAAGTATTACCCAAATCAATCCAACCATACATGCCTTAGATAATACCTCCGGATTGATGGACAGATAGAAACACCGAACCACTATTCCATCGGCCTTTGGCGGGGGATAAAAACAAATTATTATAAAAATGGTACACAGTGCTGACTTTATTTTACCTACCTGTATTGATATGACCAATCTAAAAAGTACTGGTATGTGTTCAACAACATTTATCTCATTAATTCCAGTGATTAAACATTGACAATAATTGACACTAACTATGAACAAGAAGGGTCAATATTTCCACATGGTACATCTGATAAAGCAAGAAGTCCAATTCAACCTTGAACCAATGTCCAAAAATATTGTGACCAAGTGTGATGAAGATTCGAAAAGTAATGCTCAGGTGATAACGCCATTATTCAAAGGGCCATAATTCCCTAGGGTCAGAGGTTATCTAGCCGGGTACAGATCCTGACCCTGAGTGTATGCCCATTGACATCCTGATCAAGTTTGGTGAAGATTGGAAAAGGATGTTTGGAGGTTGAGAGTAGACAACTTTTGAAGCTGCCATATGCCAGCTACTACTGGTGTTTTCATGAAATGATCCAGGGTTTGTGAGTTTGAATCCAAGCTTGGAAAACATTCTTTCCGACGTTTGACAGAAGAAATTGTGACAAGCGTCATTCGTCTTCCACCAATGGGCTATCAGTCTGTGTGGAAAAGCAGCCTGTTGCTTGGAAGGAATGTTGTATGAACTACTGGTGTGAGAATGCCAAGAAACATATGAGTAGATGAACTTGCCGCCGTGATATGACTGGAAAATTGTTGAAAACGGCGTTAAACCCCAACCTACAACCCCATGGAGTGACAGCACATGCCCCTACTGACTGAGCTACTGGGGCTCGGCAAGAAAAGTTAAGCAATAATGAATACAAAAGTGTAAAATCTGAAAATATTGTGGAAAAAGTTGACATTTATACATGCAAGTGACTTGTTACCTTCTGTTTGGATGCAACATTTTTATAGAAAGACAAAAAGTATTTATTGATAAACATAATCATAGAGGACACTTTAAGCAATTGAATAATGAACAATAGTAACTGAGGGGCTGTTAACCCTTTTCCTCATATAGATGCTTTCTGACGCCTCTGCAACAGACGGCTTTTCGAAAACAAAGTGACAAAAGAAAAATTGCTAAACAATTTCGAGCAATTCCTCATTTTGCCACAATGTTTTCCAATTTTAGTCATAGGTTATCCATTCAATTATAGAGATTTTCTTTTTTTTTTGACAAAATATGTTCAAATCCGTCTGATGCAGAATTGTCGTATTTAATGAGGGAAATGGTTAATCTTTTCCTTTCCTACTTGTAGACACATTGTGGCGTATCTGCAGCAGACGACTTTTGCAAACAGTGTGGCAAAAAGAATATATTGCTCAAAATCACTATGAGAAATTTCTCTATTTGCCACAATGTCTTCAACTATATGAGTAATTATACTTTCATTTCTATAGATTTCAGTTGTTATACATAGATGCTTTTAAAGTCGTCTGCTGCAGATTTGTTGCATGTTGGAAAGAGATTAGATCTCAACACCAAATGCCGACGCATTTTGGAAAGCTTTCTTATATATTTGTTTTGTATTAAACAACTACCCTTCTTCAGCAGCCAAACTGTGAACCTCGACCAGGTGACTGTTTTAAGACATTTTGTCTGTATATGTATGACAAACATTATTCGAGAATTACCACACTTCAGTAAATCTAAGACTACACATAAAACAAGCTATTTCTAGGGAACAACATTAATAATATGGGGACAACTCAAATCATGATACTAATTAAATTAGTTTGTAACTTTAACATAAAAGACTTTTCTAAAAACCTATATTCAGCCAATGTTGACTCTTTTCCACATGCAATTCTTTGCAAATTGACAATTATTCAGTGGACGCTTTTAGAAGAAAATAATGATCCGTTTCTCCTTTTACCACAATGTTCCAAACCGTGTACAATAATTAATCGGTACTCCAGCGAAAACCAACCTTAGCGTCAGTATTATCCCTGTTCAACTAAGCTTTCGGATTCAAAAAGGCACTGCTTTTCAGAAGTTTCTTGAAATCTTCTATGACATAATGGCGAATAGTTTAGAGTGAGTTTTGATTGTGCAAATACAAAGATTCCACTGGATCCAAACATGTCATTTATAAAGCTTTTCCCTCATACGACAATTCTGCAGCAGACGGCTTTGCACATACTTTGTCAAAAAACATTAGAAAATCTCTATAATTGAATGGATAACCTATGACTAAAAGTGGAAAACATTGTGGCAAAAGGAGAAATTGCTCGTTTTGAGCAATTTCTTCTTTTGTCACTATGTTTTCAAAAACCCGTCTGCTGCAAAAGCATCTATATAAGGGAAGGGATAAAGCCTTTTGATTGGTTATCGCAGAATGTTGATTAATAATAGATAATTTCCATATTTTTTGTCATAGTTATTAGAAAGTCAACTGCTGCATATGTGTATGTGGTAAAGGGTTAAACGTATAGGCGCCTATGAAGGTATAATCATTGAATTAAAGTTAAAACACTGTTGTAAAAGGAGAAATTTCTTCATTTTGAGCAATTTCCACTTTTGCCACATTCTTTCCAAAAGACATCTGCTGCAGAGGCGGCAGAAAGCTTCTGTATGTGGGAAAAGGTTGAATGAAGACATCGAGAAACATCGTCCCGCGAGAAAACCTACATTGTGGACTCTGCGTAAAGTATCGACCCGGGTCAGCCTAAGCATGCCTCGCAGGGTTACCAGGATAGACACTGTTCGCCTCCTGTGGATTTTCTGTTTTAGGAATCATTGCTCTATACCTCTATCCCCCTGAGACGGAATGTGTCGGCCCGGATCAGTCTGATCTGGTTCGATACATTACGCAGAGGCCATACTGTTGGTTTTCTCGCGGGACGGCTTAATTATAACACAAAACAAAACAAAACAAAACAAACAACTGCTAAACATACACTATTACAGATTATATTAACCATTTCCCACATAAAGCATGTTTTGACACATCTGCAGCAGATGACTAACAATTTTTCCATTTGTCATAATGTTTTCAACACAGTTTGTTAATTATACATTCATAAATAAAGTACTTTCATAGTTACGCCTATGTGTGTTTTTCAATGTCGTCTGCTGCAGATTTGTTGTATGTGGGAAAGGGATAGACATCCTCAAAGTAACACTTTTTTCTTTTCATTACTATTCGTTGATGTTATAAACAGACATTAGGCATTTAAAAATGTTACTCATATTTCTTTACCCTTTCCCATATATACGACAAATCTGCAGCAGACACATTTGAAAACATCTATATAACACTATGGAACATTTCCAAAAAAATTAAAAGTATTATTATTAAATAGAGTTGAAAACATTGCAGGGAAAAAGAGAAATTGCTCATAATTTTGTCAGACCCGGCCGGGTAGCTCAATTGGTAGCGTATCTGACTCGTGATCTGGAGGTCACGGGTTCGATACCCGGTTGCGGCGACATTCTTTCGGGCGATGTTTTCCATTGCCTCTCACCTCTGATCTATGTGAGAAAGTAGTCAGTGGCTTCGAAAGAATGTTGTGTAAGTACTGGTGTGGGAAAGCCAGGAAAACATGGGTAGGTGCACTGACCGCCGTGATATGACCAAAGCTGTTGAAAGCGGCGTTAAACTCCAAACAAACAAACTCTTTTTGTCATAATGTTTTCAATTATTGTTTGCTGCAAGCACAGGTGCCAGTCTCGTTTAAAATCTAAAAATAGCATTTGACTATATATTGTCAATATATAGTCAAATGCTATTTTTAGATTTTATACGAGACTGGCACCTGTGGCTGCAAGCACATACAAATGCGTCTGCAGGTGGGAAGGGGTTAAAGTTACATTCGTTGCATTACTATCATTGCTTCATTAACATTTTCAGCGCCGAATTGTTTAAAGTAGACTCTTCCATGTTCAAAATCGAGCGTCTCCATTTCTCATGTTATAAAACATTAGAGTATTTTGATAACTGAAAGGCAACCAATGCTGATTTCAGGTGAGACAGCTCGTAACGAGCTGACTCACCTGAATCAGTATTGTTTGCAAACACCTCAATATTGCCTTTGGCGCTGAAAGAGTGAAAACTATAGCTCAGACAATTCTAAATTATTGTGTTATTTGTTTAACATCACATTAGATGTTATCACTGGGTATGGGGGGATTTCATTATCATTTAATTGCTATTTGACACCTATAACATCTACAGTTTAAATAATACGTTAGTCACAATTAACTCACAAATCAATACTATATATATTACCCCCTTCGAGTCATAGTCCTGTCGTTAAAATAAATATAGTTTTACCTCACTTTGTATAAATTGAAAATATGTTACCCGAATTAAGTCATTTGCCTGATGTTAGAATATTTGTTTCATTGGGGTTTTACGCCTTTCAGCTTAATCTATAATAATAATTGTTATATCTCGGCTATAGTTCAGTTATACATCGACTTATAGTTCAGTTATATATATGATATAGTTCAGTTATATCGCAGCTATAGTTCAGTTATATATCGAATATAGGTCAGTTATATCTCGGCTTAGTTCAGTTATATATCGGTGTTAGTTCTGTTATATATCGGAACTAGTTCAGTTATATGTCGGTTGTAGCTCGACGATAGTTCAGTTATATCGCGGCGGTAGTTTAGTTATACCTGATATATAGTTCGGTGTTATATCGACGATAGTTCAGTTATATCTCAGCTATAGTTCAGTTATATTGTGTCGATAGTTCAGCTATTCATGATCCACTGAGTGAGCAAACAAATACTAGCCTAAGCAATATACTACAACCAAGGGCACTTCACCATGACTGCCCGCAACAAGGGGATCGAACTTGGATACACGGTTAAAATCACAGGCGCTAACAAATTGGCCACGGCTGATTCAAATAAATGGAGATAACTAAATTTACCTTATTAAAGTCAGTATCTTTATTGATTGATTGCTGGCAATTATTTTAATTTTTCAGACAAACAATCAATACTATTTTAAATGAAAGTTTCTCGCTTCATTGACCTGATTAATTAACGAAATATCTGTTATATATTATTAAGCAGAAATTATATGTACGGTTCCAAAGTTGCTATGATGCACATTTTGAATTAACACTTTCCCACATATTGATACCTTTAGATGCCTCTGCAGCAGACGACTTTTTGAAAAAATTGTGACAAAGGTGAAATTGCTAATGATGAGCAATTATCCATTTGCAACAATGTTTTCAACTCTATTTAATGATTTAACTGTCATTAATAGAGATTTTTCACATTTTTGATAAGATGTTTTCAAAGTCGTCTGCTACAGATTTGTTGTATGCTGGAAAGGGTTAATAATACAATCAATTAGGTAAGGGACTCTTTATACTAGGAGCCTGTGCACGGGTAAGGGTACATGCTAGCTTTTGTGAACAGTATAGATCCAGATCAGCTTGTAAAACCATACTGTCTGATCAAGATATACACTATTCACATATTACTTACACAAGCTTATGCACAAGAAGATTCACTTGTAAAACCCTTTCCCTCATATACAGGTTTTCTGACGCCTCTGCAGTAGACGGCTTTTTGAAAAAACATAATGACAAAAGAAGAAATTGTTCTGCAACAATGTTTTCCTCTTTTATTCATAGGTTATCCATTCAATTATAGAGATTTTTTCATATTTTGACAAAATATGTTTCAAAGTCGTCTGCTGCAGAATTGTCGTATGAGGGAGAGGGTTAAATGCTGATAAGACTGAGCAGATGTGCAAGATGATCTGACTATACACTGTTCAGACATGCCAACTTGTACCATTCCTCAAGCACTGGCTATTACAAAAGTACTTACAGATGTCCTAGCAATGATCCTCTCCGTCTTCCATTCCCAAACACTGAGAACATGTTTATCACTCATGTCCAAGGCACACATAAACATCCCCTGTTCCTGCAAATCAAGTAAGCCAGGTTACAGTTTAGTTTTTATTTTATTTGATTTGATTCGCTTGAATTAGGCCCTTACAAAGCCATTTAAACAATATGAATACACAACTAGTAAGCCGTTATGCCAGGATACAGTTTAGTTTTTACTTTACTTTATTTGATTCGCTTGTGATGGGCAGTACAAAGCCAATTAGACAATATGAATACAAAACAAGTAAGCCGTTATGTCAGGTTACAGTTTAGTATTTACTTCATTTTATTTGATTCGCTTGCGATGGGCCTTACAAAGCCATTTAGACAATATGAATACAAAACAAGTAAGCCGTCATGCCTGGTTACAGTTTAGTTTTTAGTTATTTTATTTGATACGCTTGCGATTGGCCTTAGAAAGCCATTTAGACAATATAAATACAAAACAAGTAAGCCGTCATGCCAGGTTACAGTTTAGTTTTTAGTTTGTTTATTCAATTCGCTTGCATTGGGCCTTACAAACCCATTTAGACAATATAAATACAAAATCAAACGCTTATGAAAGAAATTCATTTCACAAAATATAACAAACAACTCAGGCATGCAAACTCGCAATCCCTGGAGTGACAGGCCACGTCGATACTACTGAGGCTAAGCCTGATTGGCCAGAAGCAAATTAATACACGAAATTGACCAATCAAAGTCTTGATTTGATCACAGAAAATGTTCTCCTGGTTTAATATTATGTTTGGTCCAACAGTCTCAAATTAACTTCATCAAACATATGGTAAGAGCGAAAAAATGCATGATAGAAAAATGAATGCAATTGTAAAACTTACATCTCTTGAAAATCCAATTGACAGGATTCCACCATAAAAGACACCAAGACCTATCACAGAGTAAGTACTTAAATTGATCCCGTCCCATATTCGGATGTGAGCCTGTAAATATAAGGGAACAGTCCAGATAAGGAGTGGTATTCGGCTCTTTTCCACACAATTTCTCTCTTATTATTAAAGCAAACCCTATGTTGTGGGTACTCAAAAGAATCGTCTCACCGAGACTATTCATTTGAATACCCACAACATAGGGTTAGAGGGTCAAATGAGAATTTTAGAACATGAAAAACGCCCCTTATCTAGGGCTCTGAATGAAGGAACAAGTTTGTAGTTTTGGGAGAATATTTGTCCAGTGTCAAAACTAAAATAGTCAAGACTAACAAATTTGTCAGTATTTTTTGCAGATTGATTGATTGATTAAATGGGTTTAAACCCGTTTTCAACAAATGTTTAGTCAGATCACAGAAACCACTTCAAACAAAGAAACTATCTGCTTTTCCATATATATTGATAGTCAAGTGGTGGAAATGGCAATGTTTTTTAAGGACGAGTACATTAACTATATACTATTTTTTTTACGAATTATGAAAGCAAAATATCAAAAACCAATATTAAACAAATTAATTCGTTGAATTGAGATCCTTCTAGTTCTATTTGACTAAGTGACCTAGTTTTTAAAGAATGTGACTCAAATATGAACTAGACTTGATGGAAATGATTGTTCCGACGAACTTTCATGAATAAGTGATAACAATTGAGGACTCTGGAGTTTTTAAAATGTTTTCTAAAACTTGATCTGGTGACCTAGTTTTGACCCCACATGACCCAGTTTTGAGCTGGACTGAGATTTGAATGAAGACGAATGTTCTGATGAACTGTCATGAAAATTGGTAAACGTATTGTGACCTCTAGAGCGTTCATACACTTATTGAGATAACCCATTGACTTAAGGGTGATAATTTGTTAAACACTATATTATAAAGACAGGTGTCAGTCTCGTTTAAAATCCAAAAATAGCATTTGACTATATATTGACAATATACAGTCAAATGCTTTTTGTAGATTTTAAACGAGACTGGCACCTGTGATTTCCATTTCCATGTAATTTAAAGAATATACCGTACATATACAATACAAGTTCAAGGGAACATACATTACTCAGGTGTTTTTAACGCAATCTTAGCGATACTTGCTGTCTACATTTCCGTATAGTTAAAACCATATCCACCCAGCCATGCCCTAGATAATCCGGACGGATGGACGGACGTAGCAAAGCAAAAATCTAATCTACCTTAGGCATGTTCTCCTTATGACACAATGTTTTTAAAAGCTGTCTGCCGCAAAAGTACCAAAATGCTTCTTTAAGAAAAAAGGGTTAAATTATTTGTTGTGTTAAGCCACATTCAACATCCTTTTAGTTTTATCACAGTGTTTCCTTGGTAGGTTACCAGTACTACTGGTTCATCTATCCTTACATCAGTGAGTCATTTGTTAAGTTAACCCCACAATCCAGATCGCCATGGAGAAAAAGCCAATACTACTATTCTTAAAGTCTTTGGTATGACCCTGTTGTGGATCGAACATGCATCCTCCTGCACATACGACACACACTTTACCACGAAACAATCAAGAGGCGTTGGGTAAAGGGTTAACAGATGTTTGGTTTGTTAGAAGGAATAGAAAAAATATCGACAAAAGTTGTGTGAAAGGACTTCTGTTTTTGGCAAGTCAAAATTGTCTGCCGCATATTGTACGTGGGAAAGGTTAAGAGAAGATATGCTATGTAAAACAGGATAACAATTATAGACAAAAGTTGTGTGAAAAGACTACTGTCACTTCTCCATGAATAATTAAGCCACTAAACAATATTTACATCGGTTGCCAGCAAAATCTATTTATTATTCACGACTACACATATTGACTTACTCCGTTCTCAGCGTCCCTGCCTTTCAGCTGGCCAGTGGCAATGTAGATGTTATTTGGGTGAAGGGTCATACTAAAAAGATAAAAAAAAAATAATTTATAAATACAATTTGACGTCTTTTATCACAACCAAACAAAACAATGATTAAATATAGACAACCAAACAAAACAATGGTTAAATATAGACCAACCAAACAAAACAATTTGTTAATTATAGGAATACGGGTAGCCATAGATTATTCTATTTATTACTCTTGGTTATCATCTGTGAATGGGCATCGCATCGGGGATAGCCACACATTCTTTGACAAACAGTTACTACCAAAAACAAAAATATGAAAGTACAATAAGAAGATTTTTGTTTTATTGGGGTTTTACGCCGTTTTCAACATTATTTCAGTTAAATCACGGCAACAGGCCACTCATTCATGATCCCTGGGTAAACAAACCAGTACAAGGCTAGACAATGCTCCTTGTCCAAGGGCAACATTAAAAAGACATGTTCATGAAATTGAAGTTATTGTATTGATGATTCTTAAACCTTTCCTTCAAACAACACATCTACAGAAAACAAATTTGAAGATATCAATGCAAAACAATGTGGCATGTATTTATAGATGATCTCAAAGTACAAAATACGTGTATTATTATTGAATATATTTAAAAGTACATGATTTTTCATCGAATAGACTTATAAATAGTCCCCAAATGTTAACCAAAATAAGTATGTTCAAAGTTGTCTGTTGTATGTGAAAACCAACATTATGGTCTCTGCATAATGTATCGACCAGGATCAGCCTGACTGATCCAGGCCGACACATTCCGTCTCGGGGGGATAGACGTATAGAGTAATGATTTCTGAAACAGAAAATCTACAGGAGGCGAAAAGTGTCGATCCGCGTTAGCCTACGCGGCATGCTTAGGCTGATCCGGATCGATCTTTTACGCAGAGTTCATAATGATGGTTTGTATCGCTGGACGACACAAATGTTCAAGTCAATGCAGTCTCAGAAGAACTTTTCAATTCAGTCAGGAGTAATCCATAGTTAACTTAGCCTGGAGTTACCTGCCCCTACCGTCACATTATTCAGTCAGGCGACCTTTAACCCGTTCCCACCTGCAGACGCATTTTGACGAAATAGCAGCAGACGACTTTTGAAAACAATGCGGCAAAAGGACAAATTGCTCATAATGAGGAATTTCTCCTTTGGCCACATCGTTTTCAACTTTATTCAAGAAAAATATTTTCATTTTTATAAGTTTTCCATAGTTTTGCTTAGATGTTTTCAAACGTCGTCTTCTGCAGATTTGCTGTATGCGGGAAATGGTTAACTTTAAGGTAGTTTGCTTTGTCCTCATGTATTGATTCCATACATCAAGTTGTACTGGTCCACTGTATAGTTAACCCTTTCCCTCATATAGACGCTTTCTAAAGCCTTTGCAGCAGACGGCTTTTTGAAAACATGGCGACAAATGAAGAAATTGCTCAAAACTAGCAATTTCTCCTTTTGCTACAATACTTTCTACTTTTAGTCATAGGTTATCCATTCAATTATAGAGATTTTTCTATTTTTTTACAAAATATATTCGAATTCGTCTGCAGCAGAATTGTCGTACGAGGGAAAGGGTTAATGGAAATCAATTGTGTATTTACTTATTTACTATATATGTGATAGCGATATATAAGGCGAGGTAAACACTATAGTAGGCATTGATGATTTATGCAAGACATAATTATTTACTATAGTCTGCCGGGTACTAGACTATAATAACGTACATATAAGCCGTCCCACGAGAAAAACCAACATTGCGGACTCTGCGTAAAATATCGACCCGGATCAGCCTAAGCATGTCGCGCAGACTAACCCGGACAGACACTTTTCGCCTCCTGTTGATTTTTTGTTACAGGAATCATTAATCTATACCTGTTATCCCTTTGAGGCGGAATGTGTCGGCCCGGATCAGTCTGCGTGAACTGCACAGGCTGATCTAGGTCGATACATTACGCAGATGCCATACGTTTGGTTTTTCGCGCGGGACGGCTCATATCTTAATGAAGTATTTGTACACATGAATGGCTAGAAAACTCTTTTGAAGTATTGAGGAAATTAGTCCCAAACGATTAATGAAGAATTCAAAGCACTAAAAGTGACCTTTACAGTATTTGATCATTAGAAATATGTTTTTAATCAATTAATATAATTAATATTCATCTGCATATATCTGTTTAACAACCCTTTCCCACCTGTAGACTCATTTTGACGCAGTAGCAGCAGACGACTTTTAAAACCATTGTGGCCAAATGTGAAATTGCTCATGATGAGCAATTTCTCCTGTGGCCTCTATGTTTTCAACTATATTTATCAATAAAGCTATCTATTATGTAGATTTTTTCAGGTTTTTATCACTATGTTTTCAAAGTCGTCGGCTGCAGTTTTGTTGTCTGTGGGAAAGGGTTAAAACTTAAAAGTTAACATTCCCAAGTGTAAATAGCTTCCAAGGTAAATGTGCAGAATGCCGTTATGTGTCTAGAGACCCACAAAGTATATAAAACTATTGAGCATTATTAACCCTTTCCCTCATATACACGCTTTCTGACGCCTCTGTAGCAGACGGCTTTTTGAAAACATAGTGACAAAAGAAGAAATTGCTCAAAACGAGCAATTTCTCCTTTTACCACAATGTTTTCCACTTTTAGTCATAGGTTATCCATTCAATTATAGAGATTTTCTATTTTTTGACAAAATATGTTCAAAGTCGTCTGCTGCAGAATTGTCGTATGAGGGAAAGGGTTAAAGTCACAAGGCATACCACACTACCTTTAACCCTTTTCCAACAAACACTGAATGAAGGCATAGTGTTTCATGGCGCATCGACAGCTAAGGTCATTTAGCGAGAATTACCATTTAAATGAGAAGTACATGTAGTAGTATTAACAATTGAATATGTTTTATAGAACTATATAATGGGAAATGGCAAGTTCTTGGTAATGGGGAAACAAAGTATGATGTAATATAAATAGGGGTGAATATATACATATGAGATGATCATACAAGAGGCACAGTGTTAGGGTTGTAACAACTGTAGTGCAACAGCCGGGCTATTTCTATCATACTGTAAGTAAATATTGTATTATAGTGACATGTCTTTGTACATCAACAAAACAATGGTACAAAAAGTAATAAATAACACGCGGCCTAATTGGCCTATAAGTCACTTTCAAAAGAAAAATAATTAATAAAAAAAAAAAAAAACATACAAAAAAAAACCCGGAGCAGACGACTTTGAAAACATCTAGATACAAAAAACGGAACAGATCTATAAATTGATATTTATTAACTGAAGATCAATTAAAAAGTTGTGACAAACGGAGAAAGTGCTCATCATGAGCAATTTCTCCTTATTTCACAATGTTTTCAAAAGACGTCTGCTGCAGAGGCGTCAAAATAAATACGTTTCTAGGAGGGAAAGGATTCAATATTTGCAAAATCGTTTGCTTAACATGAACCGGTATTACTTGCATTTTCAAAAAGAATAGAAAACTGTCATTTACTAAAAACCTTCACATATGCAAAGGGACTTTGATATAATATAGACAAGAGGATGAAACATTTTCCAAAATTGAAAGTAAAATAATTGAATTGAGTTGAAAATATAATGGCGAATGGTGAAATTGCTCATGGTGACTAATTTATCCATTTGGCATTGTCTATTGTGTTCGGCTTATGCGTCAAAATGGGTCTGAAAGTGGGAAAGGGTTAACACATGCCAAGTAAAAGATGGAGTATCTAAAGGCAATGATTACTCTGATAAAACATGAAATTGAATGAACACATACACATATATATAGTACATACATACATATACAAAATAACGCACACAGAATTGTGTGATATGAACAATATTAGTTGTTTTAAAATCTGTAATCTGTTTTTATTGATATAATGATACAAATGGATAAATAGACACACATATTCACAAACATACATTCATATATAATGATAACAATATATACATATAGACATATATACACATATGATAAAGATTCAAACACATATTTATTATGATACACATATAAACGCATACATACACATATAATGATACAACAAAATAATGATACAACAAAATAATGATACAACAAAATAATGAAAATAATGATAAATATACACATATATACACACATTATAATGATACTCACATATACACATATATACACACACATACACTGATACAGAGAGATGCATGTACACGTATATACAGCTATTATAATGATACACATATATACATACACATATATACAAATACTTACATACACATATATACACATACACATATATACATACACATATATACAAATATATACATACACATATAAACAAATATATACATACACATATATACAAATATATACTTACACATATATGCACATATATACATACCACGTGATTTCCTCGTTATGTTTGATGTAATGTCTCTGGGAGTCCTTGTCCTTGTTGTGCAGCACGACTATGGCAGCAACATAATACACCAGTTCCCCCGTGTCCGGCAGTACGATCAAGTTTTGTCGTGCATCTCGACCCCTAAATCCATATCTACATAGTGTGTTAAGGATATCAAATGTCTTACAATTTATTTTAGGTTGTCATTGAGAAAAAATTGTGAATTATATTGTGTTATAGATCTTCAGAAAATGTATAGAATTATGATTTCATTGGTGATTTTTAACTCTCTGTAAGCTAAACATAATCTGGCGACTACAGGAATGAGTTACCAAACTGTTTCACTGAAAAAATGAATTATTTCATGGCTATAATTCACGTGTTCAGTCGAACAGTTTGGTAACTCATGGTCACCAAAACACAACATAGCCATGAAATAATTCACGTGTTCAACGAAACAAACAGTAATGTAATTCATGATCACTACGACAAAATATTAAAAACTCTATACAATAATTAAATTGCTATTAATATAGACACTCCCTTGTTTTGCCAAGATAATTTTAAACTCTTCTGCTGTATTGTTGATGTGAGAAAGCAATCAAACAAACATAGTAAAAAGGATACACCCACTCCGGAGTTAGAAGTCTCTCTGGTTTTGCCCCGTCATCATCAGGGTTGAAATAGGATGGAGGTATAAACTCTGAAATATATATATATATATTATTCTATTTATCCTGTTGCATTTATTTTTTATTTTTATGGCAGCTTTAAAAATATGTAACTTACTGAATTGCATCCCTTTCATTGTGACGTCATATTTTATAAATAAACAGCAGCCAATCGTGATTGATGCGCGGAAAGAAATAGTTCTCAAATTTCTAACATAATACAACACAAAAAACCGCTATCTTCATGAATGTTGTATTCACAAATGAGAAATTTATCGACGATATTTGCTGTTTTTATCGATTGAAGTTGGAATTTACAGCGACGCTTGCTAAAAAAAAGTAGTCCCGGCTAGCAGGTGCCCGCCAGCATATCACGTGATCAAGTGACGTATATCAAAATAAATATACGGCACCCTGTTATCGGGTCGAATTTGCTACACGTGACAGGATAAATATAAATAATAAGACATGTGCCGTCCCACGAACAAACCAACAGTGTGGACTCTGCGTAATGTATCGACATGGATCAGCCTTAGCATACCGCGCAGGCAAACCCGGACCGACACCTTTTGCCTCCTGTGGATTTTCTGTTTTAGGAATCATTATTCTGTATCTCTATCCCGCTGAGACGGAATGTGTCGGGCCGGATTAGCCTGCGCGGACTGCGCAGGCTGATCCGGATAGATACATTAGCTGACGCCTTTGAAAAGATCAAGGCAAACATATGAAAAACCTATACAAATGAAAGTGTTATTATTATAAGAGAGTTGACAGTGGCAAAAGGAGAAATAGCTCAGTATAAGCATTTTCTTCTCTTGACACAGTGTTTTCAAAAGCCGTCTGCTGCAGAGTCGTCAGAAAGCGTCTATGATTTGGATATGGTTCTTTCTACCTTGCAGATGCATCTGCAGTAAACAACTTCTGAAACATAGTGACAAAAAGATGAAACTGATGAGCAAATAGCCCCCTCTTCCACTGTATTATTAGGGGAATCCACCGTGGAAGAGTGGTTAGCGTCGGGGATTTAAAACCGGCGTCTCGCGTTCGATCCTCAGTCGCGACACGACTGTCATGATGGAATGTCGTGGTGGTAGATAAGTTCTAGCCTAGTACTGGTTTGTTTACCCAGGGATCACGAATAAGTGAACTGTAGCCGAGATAAAACTGGAATAATGTTGAAAGCGACGTAAAACCCCAATACAACTTACCAACTCTAATCAATAATTAGACATTACTCCGAAGTTTTCTCTTTTCTAACCATATACCAAGAGCATCATCCCTTCACAGTATGGGTTTGTACAGAATGTATTATAGTCACCGTGCGTGACCTACGTCCGTGGAATGTAATCAGAACGAAGGTTTCTTGACAATGTACATCTGAATGCATTTTGAAGGATTTTCATCCACAAATGAAAGTTTAAGAGCAATGATGTCGTTTTGTACAAACGTATTATATTCATTGTGATATCATCCTTTGATGTAGGTCGATGGAATGTGAACTTGTACTAGAAGTGATGCTTGTGAGCATATGTTTTAAGTTTCATAACAATCAGATAAAAAATGTTGCTAGCACACATCGACAAAGCAGTAACTATATGATTCCAAACAGTAAAAAATTAAAGAGCAATTTCTCTTTAACTAGCAATTTTTTCAAAGACATCAGTTGCAGGAGACACCACAGTCGGACTGTTTCTTGGAAAGGGTAAATATCAAAAGAGTAAACCGAGATAAAAAAAAAGCAAGTCTGACTTTGGTATTGACTCTTCCAGCATGTTGACTTTTGACTATGGAAAACAGTTGAGAACATTGTGCCAAAAGGAAATATTGTTCATTTTATTTGCAAAGGTCATCTGCTATAGATGCATCAAGACGCGTCATTTCGGCTTTCTTACTTAAAATACCCTACAGGCTCATTTTCACAGGAATTGGACTTCAGTCTTTTCACTTATTTCCCAGACTGCTTTGAGCAAATGTTTAACCCTTTTCCTCATAAAGACGCTTACTGAAGCCTCTGCAGCAGACGGCTTCTTGAAAACATAGTGACAAAAGAAGAAATTGCTCAAAACGAGCAATTTTTCCTTTTGCCACAATGTTTTCTACTTTTAGTCATAGGATATCCATTCAATTTTAGAGATTTTCTTTTTTTTGACAAAATATGTGCAAAGTTGTCTGCTGCAGAATTGTCGTATGCGGGAAAGGATTAATCAATCTCGAGATTTGTCTAGTAAATTAAAAGTACACACCTTTCATTTCGCCATCAACTTCAAATTCAATTATATCTCGCCTCCGACTGTCAACCATTCGGGCTGGGCCACGGAGTGGGAAAGGATTATACCTTGGACCGTAGTCATACCTGGACAAGGCGGTTGACATTGGGCGTCCATTTTCGAAGTTTTCATGGATCTGACCTGGAAAAGATAAGATAAATTTTTGAGTTCATGATAACAACTATCAATGCAAGGGCTTGTTATTTGAAGAGTCACAACAATAACAACAAGAAATATCTTTAAAAAAGATAAACGGCGATCAATATGAGTAAATACTAAGAAATGGAACATACGCATTCAAGGCCGAGAATACGTCACATGATTGGAGATTACGCGAGGCTCCCAACAGGTGTATAAGTTTCCATTGACGATGAATAACTGAAAACTTATCATGTATCAAAAATAAATAATTAATGTTTTGCTCTTAAATTTTATATTTCATACGTATGCAGAACATTTCATTTTAAAACTTCACCTAATTAGTGCTTCGTGTAGGATCGCCAACTTAACTATGAACCAATAAAACGTTTCATTTCCTTTATTTCTTCGACATTATTCATTAAATACAACATTTGATTGGTCTACAATCTAGATCATTTGTTTAACATCTAGGTCGAAACTGAGGTTAAACAGCTATCGCCGAAAAACACATAAATAGACATGAGGTCCAAATACAATATTCATAATTCATATAATTTCGATTAAAGTTGAATTTGTGTCCTTTCACTAATTTGTTACTTTCACATTCATTTATTAACCCTTTCCCTCATATAGACGCTTTCTGGCGCCTTTGCATTAGACGGCTTTTTGAAAACATAGTGACAAAAGAAGAAATTGCTGAAAACGAGCAATTTCTCATTTTGCCATAATATTTTCCTCCTATAATCATAGGTTATAAATTCAATTATAGAGATTTTCTATGTTTTGACAAAATATGTTCTAAGTCGTCTGCTGCAGAATTCTCGTATGAGGAGAAGGGTTAAGAGAAATGAAAGGTCTTTCAGACGAGTGAGTATTGAGATCAGTCTGTTCAAGATAGTCCCTCTTTGACTATTAATTGCCCAAGCTTTTTGAAAGAACAGTTAAGAACAACTGAAATACCAGCTATATATATATATATATATATATATATATATATATACACGCACTTTTTTACATAAGTAAGTATAATTATGAATGAGATCACTTCAGGGGAAACAAATGTAAACGTTAACTAAAACATTTTCCAACTGTGTCTAAAGAATAAATGTACAATATGAGTGTTTTTGTTTGACAGCTAGGCTATGCTCTTTTAAGAAAAAGAGCGGAAGTTTTGATGTCTACCAAATCACATAACAATAAAGTTATCGTATATAACTAAAAGTCCTTTATAGAAACAACAGTTAATCGACTGTAACAGTTATTACAATCGGTATCAAATTACCGACTGCAAGAGGCTTCTGAGTTATTAATTGAGCCGTCCCACGAGAATTCCAATAGTTTTGACTCTGCGTAAAGTATCGATCCGGATCAGCCTAAGCATGCCGCGCAGACTAGCCTGGAAAGACACTTTTCACCTCCTGTGGATTTTCTGTTTCAGGAATCATTACTCTATACCTCTATCCCCCTGGGACGGAATGTGTCGGCCCGGATTAGCCATAATGTTGGATTTCTCGTGGGACGCCGGGCTCATTTGTAAAAACTCCATTTGTGAGAATAGCACTATGTCATGTTCTTAAATAGTTGATCACATACTACAATAGTGAGTTTAACCGGGGACGAATATCTTATCTACGTTCCTGGTTTAAACCCCTGCCCGATTATGGCCGGATTTTCACAAAACGAAAACGGCGAAACTGACCAAGAATAGGTGATCTACCCCATCAATATACTTGTCAACCATTACGACAGCGTACAGGAGCTGCTTATTCATAATTTGGAAAATGAACATTGATTGATTGATTGATTGATTGATTGATTGATTGATTGAGTGATTGATTGGGGTTAACGCCGTTTTCAACAATTTATCAGTCATATCAGGGCGGCCAGTTCACCAACTCATATGTTTCCTGGTTTGCTCACTCCAGTACTTCACACAACATACTTTCCAAGCAACTGGCTGCTTTTCCCACATAGACTGTTTGCCCATTGGTGAAAGACGAATGACGCTTGTCACAGTAACTTTTGTCAAACATCGGAAAGAATGTTGGCCGAGCTGGGGTTTGAACTCACAACCCCTGGATTGACAGCCGGCGTCGATATCAACCGAGCTCGGCTTAATGAACTGACATCATAAGAAGAGCACTATCCTGCACTTAATATTAACATGGATCATTGGAAATAAGGTAGACCCGAAACAAAATTAGTGTCATTGCGCATACTCTTATACTCTTGATGATAAACGTAAAGTTTAATTAAAAAACACATCGCGGCATAGTTTAAGTCGACCTCTCTACATCTCGAAGGTTTTGTATCAGTCATCGCGGTAAATAGAACCGAGACATGTTGTGCGGTCTATCTAGACTACTGACACAAATTGACCATGGGAAAATAGGAGGTAAAAAGTCACGCTTTTATTAAAGGGTACATATAGGTTGTATACATAAAAAACGTCACGTGTGTGACTGATATTATAACATATTCGCAATAAATATAAAATATATTTTACAAAAAGACCGAGGAATGTGGTGTATCGATGTTGTTATTTAGACCCCTTGACGTCAGTTGATTTAAATAATTAAAGTGTGTGTGTTATATTTCTGTTCCAACTACATTGTCTGTATGTATTTTCAGTATCTGTATATTATCCTGTATATACATGTATATATATCTGTGTATTATCATATACTGTATATGTTATATGTGTCTATTTATCTGTTCATTAATAGAGAGTGTTGTAAACTTGATATTTATCTAATTATATGTAAATATGTAATACATATTTTGTGTTATTTATCTAAATATATGTGTCTATTTATATTTTCATGAAAAGATAGTGTTGTAAACTTGCTATTTATCTAAATATATGTAAATATGTAATACAAATTTAGTGTTATTTATCTAAATATATGTGTCTATTTATAATTTCATCAACACAGAGTGTTAACAACTTTATATTGATCTATCTTTACATTGTATGTCCATACTCATGTATGTTTAAATATGTTGTATTTTGACGATGAACCATATGTGTTCAAGTCAATATTCTTGAATAAAGTTCTGTTCTCTTCTCTTCTCTTCTCTTAATCTTATTTAATAAACTAATTTTTTTTAATAGTAGTTTGCTGCAAACGCATCAACACTGGTTTGTTACATGTATAGCATAATACAATACAATTCAATTTTTTTTGAACATTTGAAAATAGTGGTCATCGGCCAAAAATAAAGCAAATTTAGTATTAATATGATATATTATATACTGAATGATAAAATATAGAGATTTCCCAACTTGAGAAAACCTATAACATGCTTTTTGTCTACTGAGCAATATCGCCTAGTGTGCGATATATAGCTCACTAGCCGGATTTTCGGAACTACTTTTTTAAAATCTCTTTTAAACACTTTTAAGCTCCGTTTTCACTACTTAACACTTTATTTCCATGATGAACCGTTAAATAATCGACATGACACAAGTTTATTTCAATCAATGTACACATTGTCGGTGACGTCACGTATATATATATAGTGACGTCACTGCAAAACTTGCAGATTACGTCATTCAGATCTCTCCACTTCTGAGCTAAAAATAAATGAGCTGCACATGGGTATTGTCGTTTAAAAACGAAAATTATCGCCGAGTATATAATATATAGTTTAATAAACATTGTTTTCATGATTTGGGAATTAAATCCCTCGTGAAAGAGATTCTTGCATATAAAAACTCGTGCGCTATGGCGCACTCGTTTTTATATCGCAAGAATCTCTTCCACTTGGGATTTAAATCCCGTATCATGAAAACAATGTTAATTAAACTCTATATACTTATTTACTTGTCAAATATTAACAAGGAACGTGTTAAATACATCTGGTTTAAGGTCATGCCAATTAGTTCAGTGAACTCGATAGTTCCGGGTCAGTAACCAAATTAACGAAGCTTGTCTCTTTGAAAGGAAAGTTGAGAGAAACAAAACTACATAAAATGTTCAACAAATACTTCCTCCACACCATGATTTAATTCAACAATTATATAAATTTGTTAAAATTTTTCTTTCGTGTCTGCAATTGCAAGCTGTAAATTTGACAGATTCGGGTCGAACTTGCCATTTCCGGGTCACGTGACAATTTGTTCCATCTAGAGCTGTCACAGGAATGTGACAAACGCTTTTAGCTTGGCCAGATACCGAAGTAATAATACAATTTCAGTTATAAAGATTGGCGCCCCACAAATGCGCCTCTCATGCCTCAAATATTGCCAGTGATGTGGCAAACTTTACTGTACACACTTTCATGCACGAAAGCTGTTGCATTTCAACCAACTAATATTTGATAAAAAAGGTAAATTTAAAAGTTACCAAAATAGTTTTTCATAGAAATTGATAATTTTGAGAAATTCCCTTTGGCTGACCCGAAAGTGTCGTACGTGAACTAGGTCAACTTATCTGCTAGTTTGGCATAAACAACTTTGACAAGTCAATCAATTCTATAACTCTTGTTCAATGATAAATAACCTACAAATGTATGTGAAATACATACTGTATTACTAAAAGTATGGCTACAGTCAGCAATATTCGCTGTGACAGGTAAACAAAGATATTGAGATTTTGCTTTCACGGGAATCGATGCAGGCAAGCGTTTGTGATAACGACATACATTCTTGAAATGACATCGTCCGAAATCGAAGGGAAGCTAGCCAAGCTAATGGGAAATATGAATTGATAATCAAATTGTCAAAATACTGTATCATGCTCGAATACTTAGCATTTCTTTCCAAATGTGACCCGGAATTATCGATGACCCGGAACTGTCGAATTCACTGTTATAAGTTTCTATAAACATCGAATAAATGAACGATCAAACGAATGAAAAAACAAATGAGTAATTATGAATAAATTCACTGACTGGCTAAGAGAGAACGCAGAAGAAGATCTATATAAAATAGACAGGAAATAAAAATTATAACGGGTACGTTTTCTTATGATGTCTATCAAATAAAGTAAACAGTCGATAGAACGGATTCGTACTGTGCAATTCATACAGACTGATATGCATTATAAGTTTTTAATTAAATATTGGTTTGATGTAATAATATATCGATTATTGATTTTGATGTCTTTTTTGGACTTTGGTCTATTCACACACCCTTTTTTATGTAATTTCACCACTGTTTATAACATGTATTGATAACACCCAAGTATTTCATTGAACTGTTAACTTGCTTTGGATTTTGCATTTTTTATAATTGTCTTCATATTGAAAAGGGTTAACCCTTTCCCCACATACATCAAATCTGCAGCAGACAATTTAAGAAACATTTAGTCAAAAACATGGAAAATATCTATAAATGAAGGTATGAAGGTAGAAATCATTGTGCAAAAAGGATGCTAAATTTCTCCTTCTGCTCCAATGTTTTCAAATATCTACTTTTGAGGAATAATTAAAACAAATCTGCAGCAGACGACTTTGAAAACATCTTGAAAAAAACACAGAATATCTCTATAAATGAAGGTATAATTATTGAAAACATTGAGGCAAAGGGAGAAATTGCTCGTTTTGAGCAATTTCTTCTTTTGTCAAAATGTTTTCAACAGTCGTCTGGTGCAGAGGCCTCAGAAAGCCTCTATATGTGGGAAAGAGTTAAAGGAAAAGTCATCGACATTGTCTTCATAACATCACGGACATCGGAAGATATGATATCATTATATAATGGAAAACATTGTGGGGAAAAGAGAAAATGCTTGTTTTGAATAATTGCTCCTACTTTCCCCTCAATGTTTCAAAAAGTATCATTTGTTATAGCAACTTAAGTCATATGAGTCAAGGAAACGTTTAAGTCTTATGAGTCAATATAAATCATTGTGCAAAAAAGATGCTTAATTTCTGCTCCTACATTTTCTGTTGTGGAAACATAAAACGAATCTGCAGCAGACGACTTTGATAACATATTGACTAAAACACATAATATCTCTATAAATGATGGTATAATTACTGAAAAAAAGTTGATTTCTCTTTTTGGCAAAAGTAGAAATTATTCGTTTTGAGCAATTTCTTCTTTTGTCACTATGTTTTCAAAAAGCCGTCTGCTGCAGAGGCGTCTAAAAGCTTCTGCGTGAGGGAAAGGGTTAGAAGAGTTTATCATTTCCATCATACAACAATTCTGCAGCAGACGACTTTGAAAGCATCGGAGTCAACATAGCTAAAATCTCCTAAACTTGTATTTAATTATTGGATAGATTTGAAAAACATTGTGGCAAAATGAGAAATTGCGTTTAATTAGCAAATTGCTACTTTTGTCAAAATGTTTTCAAGAGTCTTTAATGTGGAAAAAGGTTAACATATATATTTATACGTGCTTTGTAACTTTACAAGTTCTAACTTGTAATCCTGTAGAAGCCTCTACAGGTTGGAAAAGGGTTTACATATATATTAATACGTGCTTTGTAACTTTACACTTTCTAACTTGTTATTCTGTAGAAGCTTCTACAGGTTGGAAAAGGGTCAACATATATATTTATACGTGCTTTGTAACTTTACAATTTCTAACTTGTAATCCTGTAGAAGCCTCTACAGGTTGGAAAAGGGTTAAAATATATATTCATACGTGCTTTGTAACTTTACAATTTCTAACTTGTAATCCTGTAGAAGCGTCTACAGGTTGGAAAAGGGTTAACATATATATTTATACGTGCTTTGTAACTTTACAATTTCTAACTTGTAACCCTGTAGAAGCGTCTACAGGTTGGAAAAGGGTTAAACATATATATTTATACGTGCTTTGTAACTTCACAATTTCTAACTTGTAATCCCGTAGAAGCGTCTACAGGTTGGAAAAAGGTAAACATATATATTTATACGTGCTTTGTAACTTTACAATTTCTAACTACAGGTTGGAAAGACTTAACGTATATATTGATCTCAATATATACGTGCAATGTACCTTAAACAATTTCTAACTTGTATATCTGAAGAAGCATCGACCGTAAAATGAATTCATTCTTCCGCTTAGTTTAGTATCTAAGTAATGTGTTATTCTCTTATGAATAATTGAGTACATATTTACCGTGTATGATATCTAAGAGTTGTTTGCTTTGATAAACATCCATGGTGACAAAACGGAACATGTTCTAATTGATTGATTGATTAATTTTGGCTTCGATACCGGTTTCAACCATTTTTTGGGGTATTTCACGTCTGCCAGTTCGTTCACCTACTTCAGGCTTTCTCACACAAGTACTCAACACAACAGCCTTTCCAACCAACTGACTATTTTTCCAAAATGACAGTTAGCCAATTGATGGAAGACGAATGCCACTTTGAATATTAAATGAAAGTTGGCCGAATTGGGGTTCGAAGTCACAAAGCCCTGGACTGACATCCAGCGTCGCTACCTACTAAGTTACCGATTGTCAGCTGTACTTTATTGCCGTATACATAACGTTGAACACATAATGATATTGTGTTTCTTCTACAATCGTCTATGCAGGTAGGGAATTATCAAAATAGGCATTTCAGAAGCAGCTCCCTCATAATTCTAGTTTTAAATTTTATAATTCATACGTGTTCACTTATTTTTTTCACTGAAATTTATTTCTTAAGGAAAACAATTAAAGGTTAGTATGCAGAACATTTCATTTTAAAACTTCACCTAATTAGTGCTTCGTGTAGGATCGCCAACTTAACTATGAACCAATAAAACGTTTCATTTCCTTTATTTCTTCGACATTATTCATTAAATACAACATTTGATTGGTCTACAATCTAGATCATTTGTTTAACATCTAGGTCGAAACTGAGGTTAAACAGCTATCGCCGAAAAACACATAAATAGACATGAGGTCCAAATACAATATTCATAATTCATATAATTTCGATTAAAGTTGAATTTGTGTCCTTTCACTAATTTGTTACTTTCACATTCATTTATTAACCCTTTCCCTCATATAGACGCTTTCTGGCGCCTTTGCATTAGACGGCTTTTTGAAAACATAGTGACAAAAGAAGAAATTGCTGAAAACGAGCAATTTCTCCTTTTGCCATAATATTTTCCTCCTATAATCATAGGTTATAAATTCAATTATAGAGATTTTCTATGTTTTGACAAAATATGTTCTAAGTCGTCTGCTGCAGAATTGTCGTATGAGGAGAAGGGTTAAGAGAAATGACGAGTGAGTATTGAGATCAGTCTGTTCAAGATAGTCCCTCTTTGACTATTAAGCGCCCAAGCATTTTGAAAGAACAGTTAAGAACAACTGAAATACCAGCTATATATATATATATATATATATATATATATATACACGCACTTTTTTACATAAGTAAGTATAATTATGAATGAGATCACTTCAGGGGAAACAAATGTAAACGTTAACTAAAACATTTTCCAACTGTGTCTAAAGAATAAATGTACAATATGAGTGTTTTTGTTTGACAGCTAGGCTATGCCCTTTTAAGAAAAAGAGTGGAAGTTTTGATGTCTACCAAATCACACAACAATAAAGTTATCGTATATAACTAAAAGTCCTTTATAGAAACAACAGTTAATCGACTGTAACAGTTATTACAATCGGTATCAAATTACCGACTGCAAGAGGCTTCTGAGTTATTAATTGAGCCGTCCCACGAGAATTCCAATAGTTTGGACTCTGCGTAAAGTATCGATCCGGATCAGCCTAAGCATGCCGCGCAGACTAACCTGGACAGACACTGTTCACCTCCTGTGGATTTTCTGTTACAGGAATCATTACTCTATACCTCTATCCCCCCTGGGACGGAATGGGTCGGCCCGGATTAGCCAGCGCTGATCTTGGTCGATACATTACGCAGAGTCCATAATGTTGCATTTTTCGTGGGACGGCTCATGGCACTATGTCATGTTCTTAAAGGACCACAGTTGATCCCCTATAGCAATGAGTTTAACCGGGGACGAATATCTTATCTACGTTCCTGGTTTAAACCCCTGCCCGATTCTGGCCGGATTTTCACAGAACGAAAACGGCGAAACTGACCCAGAATAGGTGATACACCCCATCAAAACGTTTGAATCAACCATTACGACAGCATAGAGGAACTGCATACTCCTAATTGGGAAAATGAACATTGATTGATTGATTGATTGATTGATTGATTGATTGATTGTGGTTTAACGCCGTTTACAACAATTTATCAGTCATATCACGGCGGCCAGTTCACCTACTCATATGTTTCCTGTTTTGCTCACCCCAGTACTCCACACAACGTACTTTCCATGCAACTGGCTGCTTTTCCCACATATACTGTTAGCCCATTGGTGAAAGACGAATGACGCTTGTCACAGTGACTTTTGTCAAACATCGGAAAGAATGTTGGCCGAGCTGAGGTTCGAACTCACAACCCCTGGATTGACAGCCGGCGTCGATATCAACCGAGCTCGGCTTAATGAACTGACATCATAAGAAGAGCACTGTCCTGCACTTAACATTAACATGGATCATTGGACATTAGGTAGACCCGAAACAAAATGAGTGGCATTGCGTATACTCTTGATGATAAACGTGAAGTTTAATTAAAAATCGCATCGCGGCATACTTTAAGTCGACCTCTCCACATCTCTAAGGTTTTGTGTCAGTCATCGCGGTAGTTAGAACCGAGACATGTTGTGCGGTCTAGACTACTGACACCAATTGACCATGGGAAAATAGGAGGTAAAAAGTCACGCTTTTATTAAAGGGTACATATAGGTTGTATACATAAAAAACGTCACGTGTGTGACTGATATTATAACATATTCGCAATAAATATAAAATATATTTTACAAAAAGACCGAGGAATGTGGCGTATCGATGTTGTTATTTAGACCCCTTGACGTCAGCTGATTTGAATAATTAAAATATGTGTGCAATATTTCTGTTCAACTTATCTGCTAGTTTGGCATAAACAACTTTGACAAGTCAATCAATTCTATAAATCTTGTTCAATGGTAAATAACCTACAAATGTATGTGAAATACATACATGTATTACTAAAACTATGGCTACAGTCAGCAATATTCGCTGTGACAGGTAAACAAAGATATTGAGATTTTGCTTTCGCGGGAATCGATGCAGGCAAGCGTTTGTGATAACGACATACATTCTTGAAATGACATCGTCCGAAATCGAAGGGAAGCTAGCCAAGCTAATGGGAAATATGAATTGATAATCAAATTGTCAAAATACTGTATCATGCTCGAATACTTAGCATTTCTTTCCAAATGTGACCCGGAATTATCGATGACCCGGAACTGTCGAATTCACTGTTATAAGTTTCTATAAACATCGAATAAATGAACGATCAAACGAATGAAAAAACAAATGAGTAATTATGAATAAATTCACTGACTGGCTAAGAGAGAACGCAGAAGAAGATCTATATAAAATAGACAGGAAATAAAAATTATAACGGGTACGTTTTCTTATGATGTCTATCAAATAAAGTAAACAGTCGATAGAACGGATTCGTACTGTGCAATTCATACAGACTGATATGCATTATAAGTTTTTAATTAAATATTGGTTTGATGTAATAATATATCGATTATTGATTTTGATGTCTTTTTTGGACTTTGGTCTATTCACACACCCTTTTTTTATGTAATTTCACCACTGTTTATAACATGTATTGATAACACCCAAGTATTTCATTGAACTGTTAACTTGCTTTGGATTTTGCATTTTTTATAATTGTCTTCATATTGAAACGGGTTAACCCTTTCCCCACATACATCAAATCTGCAGCAGACAATTTAAGAAACATTTAGTCAAAAACATGGAAAATATCTATAAATGAAGGTATGAAGGTAGAAATCATTGTGCAAAAAGGATGCTAAATTTCTCCTTCTGCTCCAATGTTTTCAAATATCTACTTTTGAGGAATAATTAAATCAAATCTGCAGCAGACGACTTTGAAAACATCTTGAAAAAAACACAGAATATCTCTATAAATGAAGGTATAATTATTGAAAACATTGAGGCAAAGGGAGAAATTGCTCGTTTTGAGCAATTTCTTCTTTTGTCAAAATGTTTTCAACAGTCGTCTGGTGCAGAGGCCTCAGAAAGCCTCTATATGTGGGAAAGAGTTAAAGGAAAAGTCATCGACATTGTCTTCATAACATCACGGACATCGGAAGATATGATATCATTATATAATGGTAAACATTGTGGGGAAAAGAGAAAATGCTTGTTTTGAACACTTGCTCCTACTTTCCCCTCAATGTTTCAAAAAGTATCATTTGTTATAGCAACTTAAGTCATATGAGTCAAGGAAACGTTTAAGTCTTATGAGTCAATATAAATCATTGTGCAAAAAAGATGCTTAATTTCTGCTCCTACATTTTCTGTTGTGGAAACATAAAACGAATCTGCAGCACACGACTTTGAAAACATATTGACTAAAACACATAATATCTCTATAAATGATGGTATAATTACTGAAAAAAAGTTGATTTCTCTTTTTGGCAAAAGTAGAAATTACTCGTTTTGAGCAATTTCTTCTTTTGTCACTATGTTTTCAAAAAGCCGTCTGCTGCAGAGGCGTCTAAAAGCTTCTGCGTGGGGGAAAGGGATAGAAGAGTTTATCATTTCCAACATACAACAATTCTGCAGCAGACGACTTTGAAAGCATCGGAGTCAACATAGCTAAAATCTCCTAAACTTGTATTTAATTATTGGATAGATTTGAAAAACATTGTGGCAAAATGAGAAATTGCGTTTAATTAGCAAATTGCTACTTTTGTCAAAATGTTTTCAAGAGTCTTTAATGTGGAAAAAGGTTAACATATATATTTATACGTGCTTTGTAACTTTACAAGTTCTAACTTGTAATCCTGTAGAAGCCTCTACAGGTTGGAAAAGGGTTTACATATATATTAATACGTGCTTTGTAACTTTACACTTTCTAACTTGTTATTCTGTAGAAGCTTCTACAGGTTGGAAAAGGGTCAACATATATATTTATACGTGCTTTGTAACTTTACAATTTCTAACTTGTAATCCTGTAGAAGCCTCTACAGGTTGGAAAAAGGGTTAAAATATATATTCATACGTGCTTTGTAACTTTACAATTTCTAACTTGTAATCCTGTAGAAGGGTTAAACATATATATGTATACGTGCTTTGTAACTTCACAATTTCTAACTTGTAATCCCGTAGAAGCGTCTACAGGTTGGAAAAAGGTAAACATATATATTTATACGTGCTTTGTAACTTTACAATTTCTAACTACAGGTTGGAAAGACTTAACGTATATATTGATCTCAATATATACGTGCAATGTACCTTAAACAATTTCTAACTTGTATATCTGAAGAAGCATCGACCGTAAAATGAATTCATTCTTCCGCTTAGTTTAGTGTCTAAGTAATGTGTTATTCTATTATGAATAATTGAGTACATATTTACCGTGTATGATATCTAAGAGTTGTTTGCTTTGATAAACATCAATGGTGACAAAACGGAACATGTTCTAATTGATTGATTGATTAATTTTGGCTTCGATACCGGTTTCAACCATTTTTTGGGGTATTTCACGTCTGCCAGTTCGTTCACCTACTTCAGGCTTTCTCACACAAGTACTCAACACAACAGCCTTTCCAACCAACTGACTATTTTTCCAAAATGACAGTTAGCCAATTGATGGAAGACGAATGCCACTTTGAATATTAAATGAAAGTTGGCCGAATTGGGGTTCGAAGTCACAAAGCCCTGGACTGACATCCAGCGTCGCTACCTACTAAGCTACCGATTGTCAGCTGTACTTTATTGCCGTATACATAACGTTGAACACATAATGATATTGTGTTTCTTCTACAATCGTCTATGCAGGTAGGGAATTATCAAAATAGGCATTTCAGAAGCAGCTCCCTCATAATTCTAGTTTTCGAGACAATTACAGAAGACAACTTATGAGCAAGGGTCTTGAGTGATAAAAGAAACATTGAAGTATCTTAACCCCTTTTCCAATCTTAACCCCTTTTTAAATGGATTAGCCCTCTTTTGAATTTGGAAGAGTTCGTATCCAAGTCAAGGAATAACAAGATACAAATTCAGTTGAGCAGCCAACAGTAAAAAGCCTGACTGACTCATTATAAGCCATTTTCCTTTTGCTACAATGTTTTCAAAAAAAATTCTACAACAGATGTCTGAAGATTATTTGTATGTGGGAACAGGTTAATATATCCAGGATCCGTCTTTCATAATTCCAGCATTTATCAAAAATACATGAGACACATTTTGAGAAGTTTAAACCCTACGCTTTTCTTTCGTAGCAGACACCTTTTGAAAAAAAAAAAAAAAAAAAAAAAAAAATCAAGGAATAATAAAAAATTGCTTAAAACGAGAAATTTCTTCATTTTAGTCATCAACGATTGAAATTGTATCAAAATGTGTCCCCAGTGTTTTAGAAGATAATCTTTTGCACCCGCAGATTTGTTATAAGCAGACCAATACGACATGCGTCATTTGTCTTCCACCAATGGGCTAAGTCTATGTGGAAAAGCAGCCAGTTGCTTAGGAAGAATGTTGTGTGGAGTACTGGTGTGAGAAAACCAGGAAATGCATGAGTAGGTGAACTGGCCGCCGTGATATAACTGAGAAATTATTAAAAACGGCGTTAAACCCCAATCAATCAATCAATCAATCAATCAATCAAACAATATAAGCAGGCGACTCAGAATGCCATACCAAGTAATCCATTACCACATATAGAAAATCTGCAGCAGAGGACTTTGAAAATCACGGAAAAGTATGGAAAACCTCTTTATCTAAAAGTTTAGTTTAGGAATACAGTTAAAAACATTGAAGCAAAAAAAAGTTAAATTGCTCTGATTATGGGCAATTTCCAATTTTGCCATAATGTTTTAAAGGGCGTCAGAAAGCTTCTTTTTGAAAGAATAGGGTTAAATCATTAATGCATGTAATCTAGTGAAGTATGAAATTGAAAGCCATGCCATACCCATTTAGTGTTGCTTTGGTATTTTGTCCTTGAGACTCCATCATTTAACAAATCTGCAGCAGACGACTTTGAAATTAATTTGGAGAAAACTATAGAAAATATATCTACATTAAAATTAAGTTGTTTTTTATTAAAGTTGAAAACATTGTGGTTAATGGAAAAATTGCACATAAGCAGTTTTTCCTCTTGCCACAATGTCTTTAGAAGTCGTCTGCTGCAGAGGCGTCAGAAGGCGTCTGTATATGGGAAAAGGATAAATTAATAAATTATGTAATGTAATGAAGTATAAAATTGAAAGTAACGACCTACCCATTTCATGTTGTCTTGGTAATTTTTTCTTCAGATTTCGCGATTCGTTAATGGAATCTGTACTCGAGTTGCTACTAGGGGCTTGGCGTTTCTGTTTCTCTTTAGGCTTGCCTACAGGGACCCGCTCATCGCCACACACAATGAATGTGTTTTGATGTTTTAATTCTCGAAATAATATAGTGAAGCTGAGAACCTGTGTAAAAATGAAATGAAATAAGAATATTTATCTGATATAGATTTATATTCGTATTCCAAACAGAAAAATGCATGTCTTTGTTTCTTTTTGTTTTCTCTTTTTGTGTTTGTCTGTTTGTCTGTTGTTTTTTAGCTTCCCTTTTCCATCCAATAAAGTATAACTTTATTAACACTTGTCAAAACTATAAAAAACTTTTTAAGTTCGATCACAGGTGAAGCGGGCATGGTTGATTAATTCATACTATAAGCCTTATATACTAACATATATTTACTAAAACATATTAACTGTAAGGTATGAGGGAGGATGGCCACGATCTTCACATATCTATGCTCGTGGCTAATAAAGTTAAATACATGTATTTAAAAAATAAAAAAATAAAAAATATATATTTATCTGTTAAAAGATAATCATATTTCCGTTACTCCTTTTCCCACTTGCAGACACATTTTGACGCGTCTGCAGCTGACGATTTTTTTAAAACATTGTGGCAAATATAGAAATTCTTCATAATCAGCTATTTCTCATTTATTTTTTCTTGAGATGTTTTTAACCATGATTATTTCATTTATTGAGACTATTTCATATTTAACCCATTCCCTCATATAGACGCTTTCTGACGCCTCTGCAGCAGACGGCTTTTTGAAAACATAGTGACAAAAGAATAAATTGCTCAAAACGAGCAATTTCTCCTTTTGCCATAATGTTTACCGCTTTTAGTCATAGGTTATCCATTCAATTATAGAGATTTTTTATTTTTTGCAAAAATATGTTCAAAGTCGTCTGCTGCAGAATTGTCGTATCAGGGAAAGGGTTATGGCGACATTTTGAAGGTCGTATATGTGGAAAATGTAGAAATTCTTCATAATGGGACATCATTCATTTTGTCTTGATATGTTTTGATCTGTTTTTAACCATTATCATTTCTTTTATTGAGACTATTTCATAGTTAACCCATTCCCTCATATAGACGTTTTCTGACGCCTCTGCAGCAGTCGGCTTTTTGAAAACATAGTGACAAAAGAAGAAATTATAGAGATTTTCCAGTTGTTGGCAAAATATGTTCAAATTCGTCTGCTGCAGAATTGTCGTATCAGGGGAATGGTTAAGGCGACATTTTTGAAAGTTGTACATGAATGTTGCTTTTCTTTTGTTAGTGGGAAAGGCTTTTTCTAATGCATTTGATCGCCAGAATACTATTGTTGGAAAACAGAAACAATAAAAGGCTTAAAACCTCGGGCAACCTAAGTTGTCTGCTGCAGATATTTTGTCCAGAGTTTTTAGATAAGAAGGGTACTTCACATCCCATAATCCTTAAACCCTATGTTGTGGGTACTCAAAATAACCGTGTCAGTGAAACGATTCTTCGAAGTACCCACGACAAAGGGTTTACATCACTCATAAGATAGATATCGTTGGGAAAAAGACCAGAGTATTCCTCCTTATGTAGTCCCCCTGTCATTTGAGCCGCCCCGCGAGAAAGCCAACATTGTGGACTCTGCGTAATGTATCGACCCGGATCAGCCTAAGCATGCCGCGCAAGCTAACACGGACAGACACATTTCGCCTCCTGTGGATTTTCTGTTCCAGGAATCACTACTCTATCTATCCCCCCTTAGACGGAATGTGTCGGCCGGATCAGTCTGCGCGGACAGCGCAGGCTGATCTGGTCGATACATTACGCAGATATATTGATATGAGCCGTCCCGCGAGAAAACCAACGTTATGATCTCTGTGTAATGTATCGACCCATATCAGCCTTGCGCAGTCCACGCAGGCTAATCCGGACAGACAAATTCCGTCTCAGTTGGATAGAGGTATAGAGTAATGATTTCTGATGATTGTCGATACTTTACGCGGAGTCCATAATGTTGGTTTTTCTCGCGGAATTGCTCAAAATGTTGAGCCGAGCCCCGGTAGCTCAGTCGGTAGCGACGCAGGCTGTCAATTTAGGGGTTGTGAGTTCGAACCCCAGCTCGGCCAACATTCTTTCCGACGATTGACAAAAGTCAATGTGACAAGCGTTATTCGTCTTTCACCAATGGGCAGACAGTCCATGTGGAAAAGCAGCCAGTTGCTTGAAAAGTATTTTGTGTGGAGTACTGGTAGGAGAAAACCAGGACGCGTATGAGTAGGTGAACTGGCCGCCGTGATATGACTGAACAATTGTTGAAAACGGCGTTAAACCCCAATCAATCAATCAAAATTTTGATAATGAAGCGATGCCTTACCGGACTATGAGGCGGCTTCCCCGTAAACAAGTATTTCGCCGGCATGTCAGGCGTATTCAAGTCTCGCAGCCAATCTTCGAACGGCTGCTGCGTCTTGGGGTTCAGTATCACCTTTTCCCTCTTCTCTCTCTTCAGATTGCACACAATCGAGAAAATCTGCGGCGGTTCTTTCTGATTAGTCGATTCTATCGACGATTTGGGAGGTTTTTTAAACAATCCCAATTCAACATGCCGGACCTTTCCAGCCGAAAGTTTCTTGTTTGTCCACGTGTTTTTGCTTTCCCCGTATCTGACCATTTCCAGCGTGTCTTTACTAGACACAATATAAACACATCGATTTTTGAAATCTCTCAAACTTTTAACTTCGTATCCTTCCGGCCACTTGAACACGTGGTTTACCCCTCGCGTGGTGTCTATCCTACCACTAAGATATGTAAGCAGCTGTTCAAAGGTCCGGAAATATTTATTTATTGTCAAACCAAGTCCAGCGTAGTTCCTGTCCCCGTTGCGGAAAAACTTGACGAGGGCACCATTACATCGTCCGAATTTCGCGTGTGCCGGGTTGCGGTAATTGATATGGATGTGGTCGTTGTCGCCTTCGTACCGTCTGTAATGGGGGTAGCGGTTCTTTGCAGTGTCGGTGTTTGGACGGGGTTCATACTCGTCGTCATCGTCACTGTCGTCATGGAGGATTGGTATCTCGCTCTGAAATATTAATAGCGATGTCAATAACATTATCATTTCTCTGGTATAGACGTCTTGTCTTGTTGAAGCCTTAGCATTTGATGACCGTTGAAACACTGTACACTACGACCGTTAACTTATGTTGTTTGTGGTTTTATTTAATTGAAATATGCCTAGATTATGAAATTATAAAATATTACATTTTGCGTTTTTCTATCTATTCACTTTATTAATTAAAAGAAATTTTAGGAATTTGTCAATGAAAAAACAACAACAACCAACATAAGATTGCGATTTGAGTGCCAGTGCGTTGAAATCTTTATGGAAAAAAGGAAATATTTTTTCAATGTGAGCAATATTTCCGTTTTCTGGATTTTCTACAACAATTCGTGACAATTACTGTCCTGTTCCTATGTATAATAGTATATCATTATACCTTATTCTTAAGTATATGAATACATACATAATACCTTAGTATTAACTATATAAATACATACATTATAGATTATTATAAACTATATAAATACATGCATTATAACTTATTATAAACTATATAAATACATACATTATACCTTATTATAAACTAAATCAATACATACATTATACCTTTTTATAAACAATATAATTACATGCATTATACCTTATTCTGAACTATATAAATACATACATCATACCTTATTCGTAACGACATAAATACTTGCATTATACCTTATTCTTAACTATATAAATGCATTCACTATACCTTATTCTTAAATATACTAGACGAGTTCTGATGCAAAGTATCAAAGAAGTCGCGCATGATTTTGAAGCATGACTTAAAAGAAGCAGATGCAGTTCAGTACATTCAAATAACATTTTAAAAGACAGGATGTAAATATTTCGAACAAGAAGGCCAAATGTCTCTTTATTTTAAAAAAGAAGATTAAGATGTCCCTACATTGCTCACCTGGCTACCATAGCCTACAATAAAAGGTTACCAAGAGCAGAAAGGGTCAATTGTGAAGTAGGGATAGACGTTTTATATGCTGCGATCTATGTGATATTCAGTATGTGAAGTTTAGTCGTGAAAAGTCAAGTTTAGTCCTGAAACCATTTGGTTTAGAGTTTGCTTTAGACTGCTTTAGACTGCAACTATAATGTGTCATACAAGCTGAAGTTTATTAATTTCTCACTAATAAACGGTTTTATATCTGATCTTACTAGATCAATAAGATAAAATAAAAACATATATAGGTGCTTAAATATTAACATATATTAAGGTTTAATACCTCTGGTTATAAGTTAAGTATGACGCAAGCTTTGGAAGCAGAGCGGGGAGTCTATTCTCCTTCAAGTTTAGCAGAAGTATGATAACAAAGACGGGAGTAACTAATAAACACAAAATACGAAGTAATTTTAAAAAGTTTAAATGTAATTTTATATACATGTATTAAAATGTTTTATGTGAGCTTTTAACCACTCTCCTTTTAAGATTTAGTAGAGGAAGCGAATTAGGAAATTATTAGAGTTCCTTGTTCGAACATAACGGTCGAAATGTTCTAGAGCCTTTGTACCCGAGAGTTATCTCCCTTCTAAAATTCCATTCTAAACCTAGTCGATTGTGTAAGCTAATTAAAGAAAATATCAAAATTGCCATTTATGAAATTAAAAGATAAAGTTCACATGTATAGTCAACATATAGCAATAATACAATGGTCTGAATGAAGAACGTTTAAAGTTTAGAAATACAACAGAAATAAATAGGAAAAAACATTCCCCGAAACTTTTTTCTGAGCTTTAATGAATCGAGTCGTCTCGGCAGTAAACCAAAAAATAAAAAAATCGTAGCCTAGGAAGTTAAGGAAAGGTGAACTCGGTAAACCAACCTATAAAAAAAACATAGCCTAGGAAGATGGGGAACAGTTATTAAATACATATTAAATGTGTCTAAAGTTGTGTAACATACGTATTTTGTATCGTTTTGTCCCTTAAATCATTTTATACAATTTATTGATTCATAAAGTTGTTTTTGTTCAAACATACAACAGAGGTTTTCTTAACAATAATAATGTTGGTTGCCCCCTTTTCTATTACGTCACCTCATGGTACAAAAATAAAACCTTATCCCATACTGACATATCGTAGAGCATCTTAACTCAATGACGTCAATATTCTCATGCTTTTTTCGGGTTAATTTCTACTAGAAGTCAACTGAGAAGAGCTGAAAGATATGCTGATGTTTAAAGAGTCACTTAAACCTCGGCTGCACAGTGTTTTGACTGATTAGGCTCAGAGACTCGAATGTATAAGAGGGGCATGGAGAATAATAGCAATTGACAATATTGGCTGTAATTAAAAGTCGCTATACTTCTAGATTACAAGATAGCATTTTTTTTTCTCTGACAAGTCTTGCAACGCGTTCGCCTGTCTAATCCTAAAAACGTTCATATGTACCCTTTCAGTGAAGAATAAGCTAACTGGACTTTGCATTTGGAAGAGTCCATATCTCATTCTAGGAAACGCAAGATTACAAAGTTGATATTGGCAGCCAACAGTATTGAGTCCGGTCCAATGGGGATGAAACTTGTATGACATTTTGTTTAACAAAGTTACCAACTACTACAACATATGCCAATCGTCACAGTATTGAGTCTGGTCGGACGGCGTTTAGGATGCAATGTGTGTTTTCAAAAACAACAGTAACTTATATTAAGGTCTAGTATAAAACAAAGTTATTTGCTTGTAGTTCTGAACTAACTAAATTATAGTTTTGCTTTCATTGCCATCATTTCTGAGCATACTAAATTATAATTGTGCTTTCATTGCCATCATTTCTGAACATACTTAATTATAGTTTAGCTTTCATTGCCATCATTTCTGAACATACTTAATTATAGTTTAGCTTTCATTACCATCAATTCTGAACATACTAAATTATAGTTTTGCTTTCATTGCCATCATTTCTGAACATACTAAATTATAGTTTTGCTTTCATTGCCATCATTTCTGAGCATACTAAATTATAATTGTGCTTTCATTGCCATCATTTCTGAACATACTTAATTATAGTTTAGCTTTCATTGCCATCATTTCTGAACATACTTAATTATAGTTTAGCTTTCATTACCATCAATTCTGAACATACTAAATTATAGTTTTGCTTTCATTGCCATCATTTCTGAACATACTAAATTATAGTTTTGCTTTCATTGCCATCATTTCTGAACAAACGCAAAACCTTTAACCTTTTCCCTCACATGCAGCCGTAATCTCACGCATTTACAGCAGACGGCTTCTGAAAACATTGTGGGGAAAATAGATTAAGTGTTCATTTTGAACACTATCTCATTTTGGCACAATGTTTTCAAACTCCATTGAAATAAATAAGAATCATAGCATAACTGGACGATAGTGACCTGGTCCTAACACTTGTTAAAGAATACAAACGAGTTATGACGTTTTTAGATTAAATTTAAACTGTGTGTCCTTATCCACCAATGTCTAATTGAACGAAATACGAAACACACATTTGCTGAAAATACATGTAAGTGATGAAAATTAGATGTTTGTTATGAAAATAGATGTACGTGATAAAAATACATGTTAGTTATGAAAATATACATGTCCCTTATGAAAATATATTTATGTTATGAAACATATGTATGTTATGAAAACATATGTATGTTATGAAAAACATTTGTATGTTATGAAAACATATGTATGTTATGAAAACGAAAACATTCATGTATGTTATTAAAAATACACTTACTTTATGAAAATACACTTACGTTATGAAAATACATGTACGACACATAACTATACAATGTACTTATTTGCATTAAGATTAGCATCAATCAGGTCAATATTTTTAGGTAATATATTTCTTATACTTTTCCCATCTATACAACTTTTCCCATCTATACAATTACTGCAGCAAACAAACACCTGAAACCATGTCCAGGCAAACATTTGAAAATCCATATAAATGAAGGTTTTATTTCTGAATACTATTAATAATATTGTGACAAAAGGAGAAAGCCATTTCTCCTCAAGTCACCATGTTTCAACAAAATATACCTGATTTGTTCTGACCGTATGTCTGTCCCTATCTTCCCTTTTATGTTTGTTTCGTTTCACGTTTTTAATTTTATTAGTTTTGCTCATTTTCCCAAGATTCAGTCAAAATTTATATTCATAAAGTTCCGAACTGAATATAACAAAATAGTCTACGCTGTTCCCGCAGAAATAAATTATTTGTCTTTCGAAAGGTTTATTGATATTTATAAACAATTGAGTTATAATTCATGAAAACCAATCGTACAGACGCAGAGCAAGCGGTGCATTTACGCAATCACATAATAATCTACAATGCGTGTCAATTTTCTTTAATATATGCTATCAAGCAGATTCTGTCAAACGGTATAAATTAGAATCACGTGATTCGCAGCCGAATAACTGTATATCATTTGCCCCTAAAAGTACGATGTTTTAGTTTTTCTGGAGTATTACTCAGTCTTGGTAATAGAACATTTTAAGTAGTTTCAATTAAATTCATATATGATTAAGTGGTCCAAATATATGTATCTAGGTCAAATCCGTATTTGACCTAAAACATGCAGAATGTCCACTCCGTATTTGACCTAAAACAAGCAGATTGTACACTCCGTATTTGACCTTAAAGAAGCAGAATGTCCACTCCGTATTTGACCTAAAACAATGCAAAACGCCCGATCCGTATTTGACTTAAAACAATGCTAAGGTGTAATTGTCCAATCCGTAAATGATAATACAACGCAAATATCCAATCCGTATTTGATAATACAACGCAAATATCCAATCCGTATTTGACCTAAAACAACGCAAAACATCCAATCCGCTTTGACCTTAAATTCTTCGAAATGTCCAATCCGTATTTGACCCAAAACAATGTAAAATATCTAATACGCATGTGGCCTAAAACAACGCAAAATGTCCAATCCGTACTTGAACTAAACAATACAAATATTCAGTCCGATTTTGACCAAAACAAATGTCAATGTTTAGATTTTTGAAAATCCATTTGATATTTGCTGACTACAGTTACTGTCCAACGGTTCTTATATTTAGTCGAAATATATAACAATATGGCCAGCAGTATCTATATTAATGAACACGGCTGAGAACAAACTATTTTAAAGGGCTAGTGAAAGCTAACATAGTGTTGGACTGTCGAACTCGAACACAAGGATTTCTACAAACAACAGTCATGTATTCCTATACAATATAACAGTATTAAAAATTCACGACATGTAAAAATCTGATATCATTTTGAGCAAGTGCATAGGAAAATGTGCAAGTTAGCATTTAAAACTGATAAAGCTCCATATCAGCCTGCACATCTGCGTGTCTCATCTGAAGAACACACGTTGATAGAAGCTTCTAACATATGCGCCGTCTCGCGAGAAAACCAACATTGTGGTCTCTGCGTAAAATATCGACCCGAATCAGCCGAAGCATGCCACGCAGGCTAACCCGGACAGACACTTTTCGCTTCAAGTGGATTTTCTGTTTCGGGAATCATTACTATATACCTCTAACCCCCTGAGACGGAATGTGTCGGCCCGGATTAGCCTGCGCGGACTGCGCAGGCTGATCTGTGTCGATACATTACGAAGAGTCCATAATGTTGCTTTTCTCGCGGGACGGCTCATATTGTGTTTGTAATATGTGAACAGCGTAGATCGTTATTAGACTGAGTGGAGGCACATGCTGGTCTTGATCTGCACTCTTCTCAAAATTCAAATTCTACCTTTACCCATGAATTAGTTAAGCATGTTCAAATCACCCAGCCAAATAGTGAAAGGAATCGATAACCGTGTATTCAAGGACGCTTTAAAATGTAAAAGTGCGAACGTTTTAAACGTAATCCTTTCTTATGTGACCTCGAGAAAAGTGAATAAACCAGATATTTCAACCTTATGGTAAAATGACAAGTACATATAAAGATGTGCATGCATATACAAGCTATCTGATCAGATTGAACATTGTATGTAACAGTTTCTTGAAACCGTTTGTAACTTATTTGCGAAAATGCAGAGTCAAATCGCATTGTGTAAATATAATGTATCGTGGTAAGTTTCTATATAACGCGGCTGCTCAATTTGTCGGTTTTGATTTAGATACAACTAGAAAACAACATCAGAAGCGAGAGATAATAGCAAACGCGTCAATAATTCATAAAGTACTGGTTTCACAGACGAATAATTTTCTTAATTAACCCGTTAAAAGTCATCTTAGATTCCATATTGCCGATTCTGCAACGTAGGGATATGTTGGAACTTTTATTGTAATGCAAATATTCCTCACAACCTAACAAAGGAAGATTTGCTTTCAATCTATCAGTTGAGTTATTAGCTTGTTCTTACTCCTTAGATAACCAACTCCCTTATGTTGCTGACAATTTAAATCAAAGTACTGAAAGTTCTGACGGCCTCGGGCTGCAGGAAGGTTGAATAAGTAGGATAAATGTGAAAGGATATAACAAGTGCAGCTTATGTTTATGCATTTAATGTTAAGAAATTTTAAAATCATATCAAAAATAGTAAATATTATGAAATAGGCAATTTGAAAACAGGAGGACCTTGTTGGCCCTATATTGCTCACCTGAGTGTAAGAGCTCACAAGTATACACATTTAAGACATGACGAATCAAAGGAAAATTTGACAGCAGGTTAATGCAGAAACTTTTTGAAGTTTCTGCCTTATTATATTGAGAAATATGTCATTATTAAATCAACGTTCACTAACTCGATCAAACTTCGTGGAGGTTCAGAGAGGTTCAGTCAACGAACATTTCAGAGATGGCCATGCAAGGAACATCAATGCCAAGTTGTGTCACCTTGCAGCAAGTGGTTTTTGAGGAGAGCTACGGACAGTGAGTGAGTCCATTAGATCATCTAGAGCCTTTGGCTCAGGTGATCTAAAAAACTTAGATTACAGGACCACAAAAACACTAGTGTATTGAATATATGATTTCCTGTTTAAACCGATAAGTGTAATTTAGCGTAGTATTGGATAAGCAAGAAAACACGTATGCAATTAATTCCAGCAACTAACATAATGAACACATTAAAAGACATACACTATTACTAACAACTAGTTACAGAACGAGGTGAATGAATGAAAAATAAGGAGTTTCACAAAGAGCAATATGCTGTACTCCATACGCATGTGTTACTCCTACACATTGACAGCATTCATTCATCATGTACCAGTTATGGATTGATTGGGTTCACTTTTACGGACAGGGTGGAACATAGTGGAGTACGAGTTCAGAAAGATAAGAGCATTCTGAACCCTTAGTAGACCATTTTTAATAGCGTATGTGCATTTATGGAGCACAGGGTTATGACGCATTTGTGTGAAAAATGCACCATGGTCAACTAGTCCTCATAAACCATTAAAACGAAAATGTTTGTCAAGTCGTTTGCTGCCGACTTGTTCTTTTCAATAAATACGTGAGCAAACAGACAGGAAGGCCAAGATGTGCCTATATTGCCCACCTGGCTACCATAGCCTATATAAAAAGATTACCAAGAGCAGAAAGGGTCAATATTGACGTAGGGATTAAACATTTTATATGCTACGATTTATGTGATATTCAGCATGTGAAGTTTAGTCGTGAAATGACAAGATTAGTCCTGAAACCATTTGGTTTACGGTTTGCTTAACATTCACTGCAACTATAATGTGTCATACAAGCTGAAGTTTCTCAAGTTTTTTTTTACCAATAAACTGTTTTAAATCCTCTAACTAGATACATTAGATAACACAAACCATAGGTGCTTAAATATGAACATATATTAAGGTGTATTGCCTCTAGTTATAAGTTAACTATGACACAAGCTTTGGAAGGAGAGGGGGAAGCCTATTCTCCTTCTAAGAAGTATGATAGCAAAAACGGGAGTATATAAACGAAAAATACGAGGTAATAAAAAAAGAAGATATTTATGATCAAGATTGAGCATTATGAAAGTTCACATGTATAGTCAACATATAGCAACAATTATTAAGTCTTATGTGTTTGTTTGTAATGTCACTTTAATCGTTGTGAACATGCCAGTTAAAAACAGAAAAATAAACAAAAGAAAATGGTCAAGTCAGTTCCCCGAGAGCAAAGAGCGAAAACCAGTTGGTACGAATCGTTCATCTCGATCGAAACATGAAAACCAATGAAATTTAGAAATCGGATGAAATCGTGAAAACAGCGAAGTATTCATAGTGGAAGGAAGCAGAGACAACTTAATTGCTCTGTGGGAACAAATGACACCTTGTCGTCTATTCAATCAGAATGACCAAAATCGCCAAGCGATGACATGCTGCATTTACAAATAATAGAACGGGTCACGTTACGGCCATACCTATTGCATAGTTGAATTAACGTTATTTTTACAGTTTCTAGAATTATACTGTTATATGTAATAATTAAAATAAATCATCATTGATTGTTTAAAGATTACCCATTTATTTAAAAATTTCAATATTGTAAATAGGCAAAAACATCGCCAGAAACTTTTTTCTGAGCTTTGATGAATGTGGTCGTAAACCAAACTATAGAAAAAGCGTAGCCTAGGAAGTTAGGGGAAAGTTTTTAAATACTCATTACATGTGTCTAAAGTTGTGTAATAACGGTAGAAGACATACGTATTTTGTATCTTGCTGTTTCTTAAATCATTTTATACAATTTATTTATTCATAAAGGTTGGTTTTAAAACATATAACAAGAGTTTTTCTTAACAATAATAAGCTTGGTTGATCCTTTTTTTATTACGTCACCCTATGGTACAAAATTAGAACCTATCCCATACTGATGCTGCGCTTCCACGCGGCGTCAACAAGACGAAATGCAGTTCAGTACTTTTTGATAACGTGAGAAAACAGACAGGATGTAAATACTTCAAACCAGAAGGCCAAATGTCCCTTTATTTTAAACAAAAAGGCCAAGATGTGCCTATATTGCTCATCTGGCTACCATAGCCTATACTAAATGGTTACCAAGTTCAGAAAGGGTATATTGTCCGTGTAAATTGCACTGTCACATGATATATATAACTATAATATGACCCGTTCCACGAGAAAGCCACCATTGTGATCTCTGCGTAAAGTATCGACCCAGATCAGCCTGCGCAGTCCGCGCAGGCTAATCCGTGCCGACTCATTCCGGGTATACCGTTATAGAGTAATATGATTCCTGAAACAGAAAATCCACCGGAGGCGAAAAGTGTCTGACTCATTCCGGGGTATGGAGGTATAGAGTAATGATTCCTGAAACAGAAAAAATCCGATGGACGCGAACATTGTCTGTCCGGGTTATCCTGCGTGAAATGCTTAACCTGATCCGGTTCGATTTTTTACGAAGAGTCCACAATGTTGGTTTTATCGCGTGACGGATCATATGTCTACGTTATATGACCTAAGTATGTTTACCCAATACAACAGTTCAGTTTACACAGACAATACCACCGACAGTGTTAGTATTTCTGTATTTTTACCGTTCTCTCTCTCTTTCGCTTTCTTTCTCACACTGGTTTCATTATTACGCATTGGGTTGCCCCTCTGTCCATGATATGTAGGCTAATATAACTACAATTCTATTTTTGATTCATGATGTATGCATCGAATTAAAATATTGACACATTGTTTGTGGGTATATTTGGATTTATTTCACCTCCCACTAGAAACTAGCGATTTCATTGGACAAGAGCGTGGTGACCCCCTAAATTTCTATAGTGGGTCAGTTTGAAGTCAATAGTCGACAAAATGGCCTCCATTCATCGATTCTTCCTTTAAAATCACATTTTTCTATCACATTTTAGTGAGTAATAAAACATAATAGTATTTTACAACTTTATTTTCCATAATACCGCACGTCGCCAATGTTATTTTTTTTTTATTCATGAGGTTATGAACAAAAATTTTCAACCAATCACAGACAAGCAAAAGTCAGGGATCGAATAATAGTAAAATGACATCACGTCAGCGGTTTGACGTCATATAACCATCATTTGGCGCCAAAACCCGTAAATTTCATCTAGAAATATTGTAAACGTTAATGTAAATGATAAATGATAATGAAACAATATCAATTTTTTTTTGGCTCATGAAAGGTGGTCGATGAAATAAATCAGTTATTTGGTCTGTTACTGACCAAAAAACTAATAATATGGGAAGGACTGTTTTCGAGAGCGATGCAGGGACAACAACACATTTGTACACCTTGGATTAGATTAGAAAACATACAAATGTTTGCATATCGCTATATTCTTATAATGCAACAATAGGAATGAACTCAGCATCGAATTAAAATATTGACTCATTAGTGTGGGGTAAATTTGGATGTATGGGGAGGACTGTTTACGAGAACGATGCAGGGACAACAACACAATTGTACACCTTGGATTAGATTACAAAAAAAATACAAATGTTTGCATATCGATATATTCTAATAATGCAACAATAGGAATAAACGATGCATAATACACATTATTGTCCTATCATTATTTATTCACGTCTAATTTAGATAACAATAACCTGTTTATTGCCCAATACTCCAGCTAATATGAGCCGACCCGCGAGAAAAACCAACAGTATATGGTCTCTGCGTAATGTGTCGACCCAGATCAGCCTGCGCAGTACGTGCAGACTGATCCGGGTAGACACATTCCGCCTCCGGGGAATACAGGTATAGAATTAAGATTGCTGAAACAGAAAATCCAAAGGAGGCGCAAAAGTGTCTATCCGGGTAAGCCTGCGCGGCATGCTTAGGTTGATCCGGATCGATACTTTACGAAGAGTCCACAGTGTTGGTTTTCTAGCGGGATGGCTCATATATTGATAAACGATACACTTTCATACCGAGACTATAGACACTCCTTGGTATGAACGATTGATTTTTTTTGTTGATTTACGTCAATTTCAACACTTTTTTAATTAAATCACGGCGTTTCCTGGGTAAGTTACTAGTACTACTGGTCAATGACAATGACAATGACAAATATTTTATTGAAAGTAATTAGACCACCGGCCCATAGTACAAAGCATTCTGGTTAACAAATAGTATATAACTGAGAATGATGTCCTTATCATGCTTTCGTTAACATATATATGAAATATGAAAGTTGTTTTATTACATCAGGACTGTCGTTTTGAAAGAATGTATAACAATCATCAATGTTGGTGTCGCCTCCATATAAATCAAATACAAATACAGTTCTTAATTGATCAAACTTTTGGCAGTGAAATAACACATGAAATTCACATTCAACAATGTTTTTTCCATTTATCATGACAACAGTCAGCCAGTTGTAATGCTAACCCCTCTAACCCGCAACCTCCCGCACCCGAGGCGGACGCTCTAAAACTTGGTATGAAATACTAACTATGATATACTATGAAACCATAGTAACGAAAAGGTGAATGAAGCAGGTGTATTACAATAAAATGAAAGTATGAAAAGTCGGGCTTATCAAACTTTCAAACAGTATGTCAATTTAAGGTTCAGTATTATTTTTCTTTATGTATATAAATTGAAGGGCAGACGACTTTTGAAAACAAAGTTGTAATAGGAGAAATTGATCACATGTTAACTTTATTCAATAATTGTTTCTTTTATTTATCATTAATTTAGACATTATAACAAGATGTTTTCAAAGTCGTCTGTTGCAGATTGGTTGTATGTGGAAGAGATACTCTTCTTATCTAGCATAACGATTAAGTAATGCCCGTTTTCAGGTTAGGCACTTAATTAAAGTTAAAAACTATATATTTCTACTTTTGCAACTATGTTTTTCATAGAGGCGTCGGAACGCGACTCCCTATCGGTAAAGTACAAGTGAAAATGTATCATAACTTGCATTTTTTTGTCAACGAAGTGAATGTCCTTCATTGAAATATAATTGAAGCCTTTCATTGTTTATGATCAATCTCCATTCTAAGGTAGGTTGACCATATACACAGCCAACCTGTTATGGCTGCACAAACTTGACTATTAGACTGTACACAGTAACATCGCGCTATCAATAGTAAAATGAAATACAGTGCGTCAGTCTAGCAGGTGCGTGTATGTAAACAAATTAGACTGTGCGACGTTAAGGTGTTGTTATGACATGTAGTATATGAAAATACAGTACCGCAGTCTAGCTAATAGGGACTGTTTTGTCTTCGTAAATAAAACAAAAAAAAACATAAATGCGAGTCAAAATAAAGAAACTGCACATACTTAGAACATCGAAATATTTATTTCATTTAACTAAGTGTTTTTCAACAAACACAATTGTAATATATTCAAGACATTTACATTTGTTTTTTTCTGATAATAACTCGTCCTACCATGTCATTTCCGAAAATCTATTAAAAAATATAAGTCGCGGGCTTCTGCCCGCAGACTAATAAGTAATATATTAATTTGACCTGAAACAATATTGGCTACACCTCTAGTTTTTTATAAGATGTTACATCTATGAATGTACTCAATGACAGCGAACATTGACTATACTCAGATGACTAGATAAGAGGGAGTGAACAGGGTCTTCTCCCCACAATATTTCTGTTATTACTAAACCAAATCCTATGTTGTGGGTACTCAAAAGAATCGTCTCACTGACACGATTCTTTTGAGTACCCACAATATAGGATTTGAATGTCAATTGAGGATTTTAGAACAGAAAGTATTCAATATACACAGTCAAACCTTGATCGACTAATGCAGTTAATTTATTTACGACTATAAAGTCATGGATGGTCTCGGCACTTTAATCAAATAGACTTCGGTGATATCAACGAGGCTTTAACCCTTTTCCCAATTTTACAACAAATCTGCAGCAGACGACCTTGAAAATATTTTGACAAAAATCTCTATAAATGAGTCTCAACTATTAAACAGAGTTGAAAACATTGTGACAAAAGGAGAAATTGTTTGTGTTGAACAATTTCTCCTTTTGTCACAGTGTTTTTAAAAAGACGTCTGCAGCAGAGGCGTCTGAAAGCGCCTATATGTGGGAAAAGGGTTAAGGACTACTTTCGCAAACACAGTTGCTGTTCGTCTGGTCCAAAGCTGTTTGCGAATGGATCTATAAGAAAAGAACAGCTTTGGATGTTTTCGAATTTTGTTAACCCTTTCCGTCATATAGACGCTTTCTGACGCCTCTGCAGCAGACGTCTTTTTGAAAACACAGTGACAAAATAAGAAATTGCTCAAAATTAGCAATTTTTCCTTTTGCTACAATGTTTCTCACTTTTAGTCATAGGTTATCCATTAAATTATAGAGATTTTCTACTTTTTGACAAAATATGCTCCAGATCGTTTGCTGCAGAATTGTCGTACAAGGGAAAGTGTTAAAGAAACTATTTTTGAGTCGTATTACATACTTGACAGTGAAAATGAGCCCGCCTATTGTTAAAGATACAAATTGGGAGTTTCTGAACAGCGTAGATTTGGATCAACCTGTTCAAATAATCCGTCTCATCAAAAACTGTACAAATGACACTTTTAAGAATTATCATCCTCGGTACCATAAAATATATGATACCCTTGAGCAATTTGGCTAGCGAAACTTCGCAAAAGCAGGCACCACGTAACTACACTGTAATTTTTGTATCGCATGAGGTTTTTGTCATGCGGCCAATCAAGCAGCTTTTCTCACCTCATAAATTATTCATGAGTAACAGATTTTTACAGCCAGTTTGCCCAGGGTATCGTATATGTTATGAATAGCCTGGGTACCAAGGATGGTGTTTATATGAACAGTCGATATCTTGATCAAACTGCGGATGCACAAGCTGATCATGATCTGAACGCTTCACAATACACAGCCTTTGTCTAAGGACGGGCTTAATCATTCTGTTATGGACGAAATCAATTTACGCCAAGCAAGCAGCAGTAAAGTACAATAGTGCTTTATGAACAGTGGATATCTTGATCAAACTGCGGATGCACAAGCTGATCATGATCTGAATGCTTCACAATACACACCTTTGCCTATTGACGGGCTCAATTTTTCTGTTATTGATGAAATCAATGTTTGCCAAGCAGCAGTAAAGTACAATAATTTAAGCAATCCCTAACGAACGCAATGAAACCATAACAACGAAAAAAGTGAATGAAGCAGGTGTATTCAAATAAAATGAAAGTATAAAAAGTTGGGCTCACATGAAATCTTGATGTAAAGAGACAATGACAACGCAAGCAAGTGTCTGGCCATATTTCGGTAGGTAAGGTTACCGAATTAAGTTCACCAGGCGAAATAATACTGTTCGCCTACCAACTGAATTCACACCATATATATTGTACATAATTGTTCGTTCGCAAAAGTCGGTTAATTTGCTTCGCAATTGAGCCCTTCTGTTGTTTAAAGAGAGAGAAATTTTAGTGAAAAAAAAAAAAAAAAATAACAAATCTTATTGTGGGATTTATAAAAGAGCATTTATGTCGCTTGCCACTACGCTACAGTCTGACGGATAAACAGACGGACGGTCGTAAAGACATACCAATATATAGACATAAAGTGATCCCTATGGGTGACCTTTCCAGGCAGGCTACAATAAAACACAAAAAACAACAAAAATTAAGCAAAATATTCGCTTGCTTTGCAGTGTCACTCACTTTATGATGTTCTGACTGTCAAATGGATCGTGAAATAAATTGAAATGTGTTTAGAACTATTTATTAAATAAAATAAACAAGAAAGATGATATATGTATATCCATGAGCAACACTCCAGGAAAACTGAGAGTATTTATAATCTCCACGGAATCGGTTCTAAAACGGATCTGATATGCCAGGAATTTCCTCAAACATATCTCTATTGGCGCTACATTAAGTTCCAAACCAAACAAACCAAACAGACAAACATGTTTTCTATTGGTGTCTTAAGATGTTCCTTTATTGAGGAAATTCGCATTGTACATCAAAAAGTTAAAAAATAATGTAGTCGGTGCCTTTCATCTTAACCCTTTCACACCTGCAGACGCATTTTGACACAATAGCAGCAGACGACTTTTGAAAACATTGTGGACAAAGGTAAATAAAGGTATTAATCCGTGGGCCTTTATAGTCATTAAGGTTTTAATAAGCTCTTAAACGAACTAATTTTTATTTTCTCAAACGTGTTTGCCTTTTGAAATGCTACTTCTATATTTGTATGTTTTTTAATAGGATGTCCGTGCCTACAGGTACACTTTGGCGTTAGTGAACAGTGTATATCTAGATCAGCCTGTACATCCGCATATACTGATCAAGATCCATACTGTTCAATATTACTTACATTAGTTGGTAGGAATGTGTATATACTATGATACGACTGATCAGACGTACAGGATGATCTGAATCTAGAGTGTACAGAAATATCAACGTGTACCTTTCATACTAAAATGTCACTCGTTCCAATATTTGTAACAAGTAAAACTCAAAAACTATTGAAGATATGAAAATAACAAATATATTTTCTGAAAGTTTAAACATTCTTCTATCGCAGTAGATACAACTTTTTTAATATGCTTCACGTTTGGATAATATCTTATCCTTATGAATAATGTCAGTCTATTAATTTTTGGAACAAAATTATTATAATTCAGAAATCGCAATATCTGTGTCTTTTAAACCAGTCAATATTCAAAATACAACGAAATTCTAGTTGTTCATTACATCTCGAATGTATTTGAGATTAAGCTTTCAGAATATGTATGTTTTATTGATGTGCCAAATGTGACTTCAAAGTTTTATTTGCTACAAAATGTGAAAATTTTGACAATTTTATTTCTCCATGTGATATTTTAACCAGATAAGAGGTGTACACGTGGAGTTGCGTATCCCTCTTATCTACGTCCCTGATTTCAAATAAGGTATTTTAATTGGAAATTTATAGTAAAACACATCATTTCATTGGGATAACAAATATGAAATGTGAAAGGCGAAAACAGTGAAACTCACATTGATTATGATAACAGACGATTCCAAATAATTGACGAGAGACGAGTGTTTTTGGTTCACAGCACAATTTGATTTCTTTTCGATCCAATGATTATGCGAGTAATGATTATGCGAGTACCCGAGTATAAACATCCCTATTGTGTACATGTCACAAGGAGAGAGAAAACATGCAGCCAGTCCGGCTCGAACCCGGGACCTGTCGCTTTCATGGCAAGTATTCTACCGACTGAGCTAACCGGGCCCGCTTACATGAAGTATCTCCAACTGTGTACAAGTTCAGACCGTGACATACACCCCTTATTATCCGGAAATTCGTCCTCGAATTTCGGAATTCCAGTGCCAAGGATGTCATAAATCGTACTGCAAGCGCTATTAGACTGACTAAGCAGTGCTGTCACGGCCCCTTATTGGGCGCCAATGTCACAAAGAAAAAAAAACATACAGCCAGTCCAGGGCTCGAACCAGGGACCTCTCACTTTCAGGGCAAGTACTTTACCGACTGAGCTAACCAGGCCGCTTACATGAAGTATCTCGAACTGTGTACAAGTTCAGACCGTGACATACGAAATGTAAAATAACGCTATAAATGCTAACTTACGTCCTCGTAACTGCCATTCCATTCCTCCTCCCCGTTTATCACATTAAAGCGATCATCTTCCTCGTTAAATTGGTACCCCTTCACGTCCAAATCATCGGCGGGATTCACCCCATACATGCCTTCTGTGGTTCCCGTTTCTCGTGAATGTCCGTTCATTCTACCTTTGGAGTCGTCGCTCATGCTCGCCCTTGTGTTATTTGTAGTTCGAACGACGTTTTTATTCTTTTTAACGATTGCCTCTTTTTTCTCCGCGATTGGTATAGCAACAGATCCTCTTTTGCCATTAGCTTTCGCTGCATTGCGATTTTTGTTGCCAGTCTTACCACTTTTCATCGTATCAGTTGTGTCCGTGCCATTCAGGTCTTCACGTGAATCTCTTCTATCACTTTCATTCGACGTCAAGTCGTTTCTGTTCGGTTCAGGATGATCGTGTTCCTGTTCCTGTTCCTGTTCCTCGGGCGTGTTTGATTTCTCACCAAGTGTTATCGTTTTAGAACTTCCATGGCGTTTGTCCGACTTATCGTCAAACGAATCGGCATGGTCCGTACGCCTTTTGGAATTCTTTGACATCGTCTTTGTCAAATTATTTTGTTATCACACAAAAACAATCTTCAATTCAAATAAGATACTACCCTTCTGTTTTATATTTCTTACGATTTATTTATCATAAGATCACCAAAGCAATACATCACTGAAATATGTTCAGGTCTAATCTAATGTCCGATTGACATTTATTAATTTAAAATAGTATCTTAAATCAAACTCGATACGAACATCATTTAAATGTCAAGTTCATAACAAGCACTGTTTCGGTTCTGACTGATATAATATTATTCCCGCTTCACTTCTACAAATTACCCAACTGATCAAATACACGTGATCGTGTTAACGAACATTCCAAACAGGGTATAAAACATATAAAATGTCCCACAGTTCACGACTTCGCGAAACATATTGTACTAAAAGGCACTTACAATGGTAATTTAAAGTTGTTTTGTGTCTGAAACAATTCATTAAATATGTAGGTAGAAGCGCTGGGGCCTATAATCAAACCATAGTTTCGAAACGATGATCATATTGGAGACTCTCATTAACCCTTTCCCCACATACAGACGCTTTCTGACGCCCTCTGCAGCAGACTATTTAGACAATATTATGATAAAAGGAAACATTTCTTCATAATGAGTAGTTTTTTTCCGATTGTCAAAATGTTTTTAACTTTATTCAATAGTTTTCTATATGCTTGTCTAGATTGTGTTGTATGTCGGAAATGATTAAATGACAATCCTCACTTTTCTATGACATCCCTTTGATACAATAGACAATAATTTATGATCCCATTGGAAAAAGAGGAAAGTGTTCTAACCGACCAATTTCATCCTTTTCCAAGATAATTATTCTTTGGAAATATGATCAGTTAGTAGCCTGGGAAGGAGGGTGATTGTGTGAAAAGGTTATTATTGTAAGAGAAAGGCCAGCAACTTCCATGGATAGTTGAATTTGCCACGCTGATATGACTGAAATACACATAATGAATTGTTGACTATGCCGTTAAACATGAATTGTTTACTATGGCGTTAAACATGAACTGTTGACAATGCTGTTAAACACGAATCAATCAACCAATAATGCAAACATGAACTGTTGACAATGTCGTTAAGCATGCATTGTTAACAATGTCGTTTAACATGAACTGTTGACAATGTCGTTAAACATGAATTGTTGACAATGTCGTTAAACATGAATTGTTGACAATGTCGTTAAACATGAATTGTTGACTATCGTGTTAAACATGAATTGTTGACTATGGCGTTAAACATGAACTGTTGACAATGCCGTTAAATACGAACGAATCAATCAACCAATTAGTCAAACATCGTTGTGTATCCCATCAATAACCCATCACTAAAACCGGTACATGTAGCTGCCAATCTTAGGAATACCCGCTGAGTAAGCCACTTTAGTTTTGGCAAATCAGATGTTCTAAAGTCGCTAAAGTTGACTTGGATCATTTCCCACATATAGACGCTTTCTGAAGCATTTGCGGCAGATGACTTTTTTAAACATTGTGACAAATGAGCAATTTATCCATTTGCCAGGTTGTTTTAAACTATATTTAATAAATATTAATTTCTAAACAGTTTCAAAGGTTTTCAAAGTCGTCTGCTGCAAGATTTGTTTCATGTGGGAAGGGCTTTTAACTACACGTGCTTTCATATTGCATGAATGTGAAAACAGTTCTGTGTCTATATTTGTCGAGAATACTTTGAGGTTTTTGTTGTTGTTGTTGTTGTTGTTGTATGTTGAAACGTAACTCATACAGATAGATGCACACAATTTACAGTTTTTGATCCGTTGAGAAGATATTTATTAACTTTTATTGTAAATAAAAATGCGTGCGCGTCCCACGTATGTAGAAGTATCTGTATTATTAATTGATTCAAACATCCCATGGCAACTATCTTGATAACAAGCATACCTGATGAGCCACATCGCGTATATCATTGAGGGATCCATAAGTCGCTGCAGGCAAAAAGGTCTCTAATATCATGTCCATTGTGTTATTATTATTATTACTGGTATACGTGTATATTGAGATGATTAAGGGTACTATGTGTGTATTGTTTAGTTAATCAGACTTCGATATTTTCCTTATATTACTCGCTTGCAGACATTAAGCACTAGTATCTAGCCGGTATGACATGCTAATCTGTACAATTTATAAGGTACCGTCACTGTACGTTTTTACGAAACGAGCGTATTTAATTCAAAGTGTAGATAAAGATCGAATATTGGGATATCTGATTAATTGTGCACACTTGAAGTCGTATGTAAAACATATAAGCAAACCGTGCACAGACAGATAAATTTGCTGAGATGCGCAAATTAATCCCGATCTAAAGTGGTCCCAAATGCGATGTGGTACGGCTAAATAAATGTTCATTCATTCGAATAGATGAATATTTAAAATTTCATTATAACCACTAAATTGCCAGTGTTTAGAGGAGTTAAAGCACTCAGGTAACGACGATAATAAACGTGGGTGTTTGGTGACCCTATCTCGTCCAATGAGATAGGTTAATTTAATTGAAAGAACTTTTCGGCGATAGCTGATTAACGTGGGTTTTGACCTAGATGTTAAACAAATGATCAAGATTGTAGACCATTCAAATGTTGTATTTAATGAATAATGTCGAAGAAATAAAGGAAACGAAAGGTTTTGATTGTTTCATAGTTATGTTGGCGATCCTACGAGGGGCACTTATAAGGTGAAGTTTTAAGATGAAATGTTCTGCATACTAACTTTTAATTGTTTTCCGTAAGAAATAAATGTCAGTGAAAAACAACAAAATCAGTGAAAACGTATGGAATATAATATTTAAGAGCAAAATATTAATTATTTTTGAAACATGGTAAGTTTTCAGTTATTTATCGTCAATTAAAATATACACATCTTGGGAATGTTTCCGGTCTTGATAATCTATTAATAGAAACTGAAGCTGGATGGAGCCTTTGTTAAAGACATAGATTATAGCGCAAATTTTATAATTTATGGAAAATTAATGATTGTTTTGATTATTATCGCCGTTTATCTTTTTTAAAGATATTTCTTGTTTTAAATTACGTAGAAGATATCTGTTTATGTATACTTTTCTAATTGGCGGGGAATATTTTTCCTGATATTTAACATTTGACTACAACGTGACAAAGAATATAGAACAATATAGTTTGCCATATTCGCTCAAGCATTGTTGACGACCACGGGCTAGAGAATGTAGTAACAGTCGACATGTGAGAGAGCTAGTAGAGTATGTATTATTTGTGTTTCTTGAAACGATACATTTCTGAACATAATCTGGAAATCTAACAGATGAACATGAGTTTTTAATTTTTAGACATCGAGTGTGATCAATATAAATTGAAAACAAGTCGTCTGCTGCAATTGTGTTGGAGGTTAAACATCAAAGGTGATGAATGATACAAGTTACATGAATTCCAAGGAAAAGGGTTAGTTCTAAATGAAAACGATCAAAGCAATATCCTTTCAAACTTCTTCCACATCCAATTCGGTTTCTATCCCCGGCCCCGGGTTATGCCAAACACTTAACAAATGGTAGTAATGGCTGTCCTCAAGACTGCTTTACGACTGGCTGACTGATGTCAGAATAAATGGACCAGTAAGTAACTCAGCCAGGAAATGCCGTGATAACACTGAACAATTGTTGAAAACGGCGTAAAACACCAAACAATCAATTGATCAAGTAAACCCGGATTTATATAGGATGTAAACTTGACCTTCTGTGTACACACGACTTCTAAAACATATACTGAACTCATTATTTGTCTATGAGCAATTGACTGATTAATTGACTGATTTATCGATTGGTTGATTGCTTGACTGATTGATTGCTTGACTGATTGATTGACTTATTGATTGATTGATTTACTCATTGATTGACTGATTGGTTGACTAATTTATCGATTGGTTGATTGATTGACAGACTGATTGATTGACTGATTGATTGACTGATTGATTGATTGATTTACTCATTGATTGACTGATTGGCCGACTGATTGGTGGATTAATTGACTGACTTACTGATTGATTGATTGATTGATTGATTTGTTTTGATTTGATTCGATTGATTGATTGATTACTTGATTTATCGGTTGATTGATTGATTGATTGATTGATTTATTGATTGATTGGCTGATTGATTGACTGATTTATTGATTGATTGACTGACGGATTTATTGACGGATTGATTGATTGATTGATTGATTGATTGATTCATTCATTCATTCATTCATTCATTCATTCATTGATTGATTCATTGATTGATTGATCGATTGATTGATTGATTGGGTGGTTGACTCCTTAATAAACTCATTCTATAGTCTAAATAGTTTATACGGTCTACAATTACAAAATGTTGAAAAATAATCATAATGTGTCTTTCGAAAGCTTAAAGAAAGAGTACTATATCTGATATTTAAATTATTGATACACATGTTGATATAATACGCTATTATATATATTTTTTTGCTTATGTTTCTAGGTTTAATGCCAAATTAAACTATATTTTGATTGTACTTGTAATGACATGATATCGTTTTAGAAGGCCTCAATGGACATTAGTGTTATTTCACTAAATGGGTTATCTTCTTGAGAGAAACTATTATTATTATTATTTTTATTTTTATTATCATTATTATTATTATTGTTATAATTATTATTATTATAACTATTATTTATTTAGTATTATTGATTGATTGACTTAATGGATATTAACACAGATCATTGTTTTCAACATTATTCCCATATTATTACGACGGCAACCAGTCCACAGTATGATGTATTTCATGGCTTTCTCGAATCAAATACTCCACACACAAGTCTCCCAAACAACTAGCGACAAAAAAAAACATTTCTTGAGAAGGCATCCTCCGTAGTGAAGCATTTTTTCAGAATAATATCTTTATCCAGCTCGCCCACTATTTTGTTATTACTAACTAACATTTATATTACATCCGTTTTTGAGTATGAATGAAAAGGAATTTTACCAGCTGATCCCGTGAATGCAATATGTATACCGTCAAAATACATACTCAAAATATCCCGTCAAAATACATAATCAAAATTATAACACTTTTCACAAAACACAATGTTAAAACTATCTAATTCACAGAAAAAGAACAAATATTAAAAGAAATCCAACTCTATCACAGCACATGTGCACCATATTGGTCAGTCAAACGGATGCCATTATGCTATGAAAAACAACATCAACCGTTTCAGTATGCTGTCTGTAATCTTTCTTTCTTTCTTTTCATCAATACCGTGTATAAGAACGAAATTCGCCCACCCCATATAACACCTATATCGGATAGGTACGTATATGGCCGTGATTACTAGCACGGAATAATATAAAATTGATTGATTGGGGTTTAACGCCGTTCTCAACAATTGTTCAGTCATATCACGGCGACCAGTTCACATACTCATGCATTTCCTGGTTTTCTCACACCAGTACTCCACACAACAATCTTCCCAAGCAACTGGCTGCTTTTCCACATAGACTGTTAAACATCCCATTGGTGAAAGACGAATGACGCAGGTCACAATGACTTTTGTCAAACGTCGGAAAGAATGTTGGCCGAGCTGGGATTCGAACTCACAACCCCTAGGATTGACAGCCCGGGTCGCTACTGACTGAGCTATCGTGGCTCGGCGAATCATATAAAAAGAGTCATAATTAAATTTGTAAATAGTAAAGGCTGTGCTCGATCAGTTGGTAATGTCAGCATGTTCGTCTTCGCATACAGAAGAATCTGCATATACATGAGTCGTCCTGCGAGAAAACCAACATTGTGGACTCCGCGTTAAGTATCGACCAGGATCAGCCTAAGCATGCCACGCAGGCTCACCCGGACAGACACTTTTCGTCTGGTGTGAATTTTCTGTTTCAGGAATCATTACTCCATAGCTCTGTCCCCCTGAGACGGAATGTGTCGGCCCGGATCAGTCTGCGCGGACTGCGCAGGCTGATTTGGGTCGATACATTACGCAGAGGCAATACTGTTGGTTTCCTCGCGGGACGGCTCAGTTATGTGATCGAAAACATCTAAATTAATCATATACAATGCTAGCAGGAGAGGCCCTTTAAGATGACGCGCTTGAGCGTTAATGTGTTAACCCTTTCCAATATACAGACGCTATCTGACGCCCCTGCAGCATACGACTTTTGAAAACATTGTGGCAAAAGGAGAAATTGCTCGTTATAAACAATATCTCCATTTGCCACAATGTTTTGTTAACATTTTTTTAACAAATTTTGTTTTCTTTTATTTATAAAAAAAAAGATTCCATACTTTGACCAATATGTTTTAAAAGTAGTCTGCTGCAGTTTTATTTGTATGTGGGAAAGGATTGAACTTGCGACCGGCGAAGAACCAGATTATCCTACTCTCCATCAACATCTGATCAAGAGCTGCGCATCCTCGTATGTTCTGTGGGACGGTTTATAGTAAAACAAGATAACGCCGTACTTTCACCGTAATTGCAATAACATTTAAGACTTTCGAAAGCTTGTGTTCACGCAGAGGAATCCGCAGTGGTCGAGTGTTTAGCGTTGGGGATTATGAAACCGGTGTGTCCTGGGTTCGATCCCCAGTCGCGGCACTACGGTCATGGTGGAGTGCCTTTGGGCAAGGCACGTTTTCTAGCCTAGTACTGGTTGGTTGACCCAGGGATCATGAATAAGTGAACTGTCGCCGTGATCTAACTGACATAATGTTGAAAGCGGCGTAAAACCCCAATAAATAAATAAGTGTTCACGCAGCGTGGCTAAACGTACAACCTCCATCTCGTGTGACGGGCAATTCTATAAACCCCTTCTCACACATATAACAAATCTCGAGCTGACGACTTTGGAAGCATCTTGTTTATAATGTCAAAAGTCCCGCCGAATGTAAGTGTAACTATTGAGAAGATTTGAAGAAAAAAATAGCATATGGAGAAATTGCTCATGATGAGAAATTTCTCGATTGGCCACAATATTTTCAACTTTATTTAACAATAAAACTATCGTTCTTTGTTAAAAATGTCAAATGTTTCTCCGAATGTATAAGTGTAACTATTGAGAAGATTTGACGAAAATAAAATAGCATATGGAGAAGTTGCTCATTATGATAAATTTCTCCTTTGGCCACAGTGTTTTCAACTTTATTTAACAATAAAGCTATCTTATTTTGTTTAAACTGTCAAAAGGCTCTCCGAATGTATAAGTGTAACTATTGAGAAGACTTGAAAAAAAAATATAGCATATGAAGGAGTTGCTCATTATGAGCAATTTCTTGTTTGGCCACAATGTTTTCAATTTTATTTAACAATAAAGCTATCTTTTTTTGTTAAAAATGTCAAAAGTCTCTTCGAATGTACAAGTGTAACTATTGAGAAGATTTGAAAAAAAAAAGAATAGCATGTGGAGAAGTTGCTCATGATGAGCAATTTCTTCTTTGGCCACAATGTTTTCAACTTTATTTAACAATACAGCTATCTTTTTTGTTTAAAATGTCAAAAATCTTCCGAATGTATAAGTGTAACTATTGAGAAGATTTGAACAAAAAAAAATAGCAGATGGAGAAGTTGCTGATCATGAGCAATTTCTACTTTATCCACATTTTTTCCAAAAAAAAGTTGTATGCTACAAAGGCGTGAAGAAGCATCTACATATGGTAAAGAGTTATTTCGAAACAGGCGTAACTCACTATATATATCAATAAATCGCTACGTCTATTTGGAACGCAGCCGTCCAATTACCTATTCTGGTAACATCAGAGACAAGAGATCTAGGTATATCCGTTATCTACCGAAACACCACCAATAATTGATCCTTGGTATCAATAATGTACGACTCATTGTTGAATTGATTAACTTTGCAACGCTACTTTAACCCTTTCCCTCATATAGACGCTTTCTGACGCCTCTGCAGCAGACGGCTTTTTAAAAACATAGTGACAAAAGAAGAAATTGCACAAAACGTGCAATTTCTTCTTTTGCCACAATGTTTTCCACTTTTTGTCATAGGTTATCCATTCAATTATGGAGATTTTCTATGTTTTAACAAAATACGTTCAAAGTCGTCTGCTGCAGAATTGTCGTATGAGGGAAAGGGTTAACCCTTTTTCCACATACACAATTTTGCAGCAGAGAACTTTGAAAACATGGTGACAAAAACCTGAAAAATCTCCCAAAAAATATAGCTTTATTGTTAAATAAAGTTGAAAACATTGTGGCCAAAGGTGAAATTGCTCATCATGAGCAATTTCACCTTTGGCCACAATGTTTTTAACTCTTTCAGCGCCGAATTGTTTAAAGTAGACGCTTCAATGTTAAAAATCGGGCGTCTCCATTTCTCATGTTATAAACTTTTGAAGTATTTTGATAACTAAAAGGCAAAACAATGCTGATTTCAGGTGAGACACCTCGTTACGAGCTGACTCACCTGAATCTGTATTGTTTGCAAAAACCTCAATACTGCCTTTGGCGCTGAAACAATTAACCCTTTCACACATACACACAATTTTGCAGCAGAAAACTTTGATAAACATAGTGACAAAAACCTGAGAAATCTCCCAAAAAACATAGATTTATTGTTAAATAAAGTTGAAAACATTGTGGCCAAAGGTGAAAATCATGATGAGCAATTTCACCTTTGGCCACAATGTTTTTTAAAAGTCGTCTACTGCTATTGCGTCAAAATACGTTTGCATGTGGGAAAGGGTTACTAGTAACTGGACGGGTGGGTAGTGGTGAGGATTCGTAAATGGGTTAGGTGATCCATTTTGGAGGAATCCTTCTAATATCATTCTTATTCTTATTCTAAAGTATCATTTCCATGTCTTTTTATCTTAAGGAATCCACCCTAGACGAGAGGATAGTAAACAGGATGTATTTAAACAGGGTTGGAGAAATCAAGCTTAATATAATTCTAATTCTAATACCAAATTAACTTTACCAGGGTTGCTTAAATAGCTGAACCGGGTGAGTGGATAATAAACGGGATGTGTTACAGGGTTGTCCTGTTTGGTTGATTGATTGATTGATTGATTGGAGTCTAACGCCGTTTTTAACAATTTCTCAGTTATATCACGGCGGCCAGTTCACCTACTCATGCATTTGCTGGTTTTCTCACACCAGTACTCCACACAACAATCTTCCCAAACAAGGTCCTGTTTGGAGAAATCAATCTAAATATCATTGTTATTTTTATTCTAAATCAACTTTTCGATGTCACGTTGGCTTCGGGAACCGATCACGGAGGAGTAGATATATGAACCGTCCCGCGAGAAAAACCAACATTATAGGCTCTGCCTAATGTAACGACCCTGATCAGCCTACGCAATCCGTGCAGGCTAATCCGGGCCGACACATTCCGTCTCAGGTAGATAGAGGTATAGCGTAATGAAACAGAAAATCCACTTTAGGAAAAGTTGATTTATAATTATTAATTAGAATGGTATTTACTGTAGGTAGCTTGATCGATCCAATTTGGACCACTCTGGTACAGGGCGAATACCTAAAGGGATGTGGAAAAGTTAATTTAGAATATGATTATAATTGTATTTACTGTTTCTTGATCTATCAAATTCGCACCCCTCTGTTACACATCCAATGATCATGTGTGGATTCCTTACGCTTAATGAATGTGGAAAGCGTACTTTAAAACAGAGAGGTATAGAGTAATGATCCCTGAAAAATAAAAATCACCAGGTGGCGAAGAGTGTCCGTCCGGGTTCGCCTGCGAGGCATGCTTAGGCTGATCCGGGTGGATGCTTTACGATGAGTCCACACTGTTGGCTTTCTCGAAGGACGGCTCATATGTAGTAAACAGGATGTGTTACAGGGTCCAATCATGAGAACTCAAGCTAAATGAGCCGTCCCGCGAACAAAACCAACAGTGTGGACTCTGCGTAAAGTATCGACCCGGATCGGCCTAAGCATGCCACGCAGGCTTACCTTGACAGACAAATGTCGCCTCCTGTTGATTTTCTGTTTCAGGAATCATTACTCTATACCTTTATCCCCCTGAGACGGTATGTGTCGGCACAGATCAGTCATCGCGGACTGCGCAGGCTGATCTGGGTCGATACATTACGCAGAGGTCATTATGTTGGTTTACTCGCGGGACGACTCAAATATCATTCTTATTCCCTGTTTTAAAGTACGCTTTCCACATTCATTTAGCGTAAGGAATCCACACATGACCATTGGATATGTAACAGAGGGGTGCGAATTTGATAGATCAAGAAACAGTAAATACAATTCTAATCATATTCTAAATTAACTTTCCACATCCCTTTAGGTATCCTCCCTGGACCATTGAATGTGTTACAGAGTGGTCCAAATTAGATCGATCAAGCTACCTACAGTAAATACCATTCTAATTATAAGTATAAATCAACCTTTTCACATCCCTTTCGGTATCCGTCCTGTACGAGTAGAACGCACACAGCACTTGCAACCGGGAGATACGTTTTGGAGAATCCAAGCTAATATCAGTCTTATTGAAATTCTAAATTCACAAAGTAACGCCCTTTCTGATTTGCTGAACAATTAAGTATGGATCGTATCCCGGGTCCTTTTTCTCCGTCTCTGACCCTTTTCGCTTGATGACAATGGGACCTCGACAACCGGAGGATTCGAAGTGTTCGGGTTGATATCATCGCGCTATTTCCATTAGGTCGAGAAAAGTTGTTAGCCATTGTCTTACAGCCTTATACTTTCTAGCGGTGTTACCCCGTTAACATCCTTCTAATTCGACAAGTTGACATAAGCACGATACTATCGACTTACACACTTATACATTCCTTGTTTTCGAGGTGAAACTTTAGGTCGACTTATTGTAATTTGCTAGTTATAACTTCTAGTTGAGCGCGGTAAATATCAGGTCAACAAGTTTAATTAAGCTCGAATGGGACTAATGGAGGTCAAATATTCAGTGCGACTTAGCGAAATTATATGCCTAATGGCGACCTATCGCGTTGGTATAAAGTTGATTACAGAAATCCGTTTCTTCTCTTCTATATGTATGTATCGTTGTATACGGTGTTCCGTTAGGGCCATCGTTATTTCGCGGTTTCGACCTAGGGTCAAAAGTACGAAAACGCGATGCGATAGTACGAAACGCGATGCGATAGTACGAAAACGCGATGCGATAGTACGAAAACGCGATGTGATTGTACGATACCCTTGGTCGAAACCACGATAACACGATGCGAAATCGCGAAGGTGCTATGCGAAAGTACGATATTACGATATCGCCTCCTCGCACCGTGGTCTTGCACTTTCGCATTGCGTTATCGTACTATCGCATCGCGTTTTCGTACTGTCGACCCTAGGTCTAAACCTCGAAACAACGATGGCCCTAATAGAACACCGTAGTTTTACCTTACTCAACGACCTGTACATACATCCATAAATAACAGTACTAGAAGTACAAGTACTGACATAGAGGCCGATTTGATGGAATGGTGTTTTATGGAACTTTCAACAGTATTACAGTTTCCTGTCTAAATTACCAGTAGTATTTATCCTGACAGCGATGCGTCAGTCCTTTTATGCTATCCCCGAAACCTTGAAGGTGAAGACGAGAAGCCATGACTTTATCGGGGATTAAACCCTGAATTCCAGCTCCCAAGAAGGAAGCTCTAAGTACGTAAACAGAGACGCGGACTGTTACGAGTCGAAATACAAATATACCGAACTGTTTCCGACAGAGTAGTAATACAAATATACTAAACTGTTTCTGACAGAGTAGAAATACAAATATACCGAACGGTTTCCGACAGAGTAGAAATACTAATTTACAGAACTTTTTCCTACAGAGAAGGAATGCAAATAAACCGAACTGTTCCGACAGAGTAGAAATACAAATATACCGAACTGTTTCCGATAGAGAAGGAATATAAATATACAGAACTGTTTTCGATAGAATAAGAATACAAATATACCGAACTGTTTCCGATAGAGTAAGAATACAAATGTACCGAACTGTTTCCGACAGAGTATGAATACAAACATACAGAACTGTTTTCGATAGAATAAGAATACAAATATACCGAACTGTTTCCGACAGAGTAGGAATACAAACATACAGAACTGTTTCCGATAGAGTAAGAATACAAATATACCGAACTGTTTCCGACAGAGTAGGAATACAAACATACAGAACTGTTTCCGACAGAGTAGGAATACACATATACCAAACTGTTTCTGATAGAGTAAGAATACAAATATACCGAACTGTTTCCGACAGAGTAGGAATACACATATACCAAACTGTTTCCGACAGAGTAAGAATACAAATATACCGAACTGTTTCCGACAGAGTAGGAATACACATATACCAAACTGCTTCTGACAGAGAAGGAATATAAATAAACCGAACTGCTTCCGACAGAGAAGGAATACAAATATACAGAACTGCAGTTTCAAAGAGAGAGACATTTGGTAGATCCTGGAACTCCGAGCAATTAGACATTGTTTTCACATACATCGGCCGGCGACTTCGAAAGATATTGTTTGTAGTTAATTAATGTTTGAATGCAGTTGAACACATTGTGTTAAAAGCAATTTGCTGTAAATGCGTCAAAAATGCATCTGCATGTTTGAAAGGGTCAACAGTAACACCCATATCGATGATTCATATTTCGTTTTGATTGTATATAACGCTTGAGTGCTTTTGGTAGAATGCTCCGTTTATACAAACAAATCTTTTTGTTCGAGTATTTAACCGATATTTAATGCAATAGAATTGAGCATTCTATCAATTATACAAACTATTCTATCGGAATGATTAGAAAACCGTGCTAGCTGGTCGCTATATGCCTAAACCAATCTGTGCGAAAAATCCGGGTTTTTTTGCATGTGTAGTTTAAAAGTAACGACTTCCAGAAAACAGACGTAAATGATACGTACATGTAGGTATAATAGAAGAATTTCATTTTACTAATTGAACGGACGCATTACACGCATTAAACATTTCGTCATCTAAAACTCACCGTTTATTGTGTAAAAACCGCTACTAAACGTAATCCAAAAATCACTCAGTTCGGCCCCTGTGTGATCGGCATTGTCATAAGCGGTTAATAAAGTGAACATTATGTTTGCTATGAAAAAAACCGAATGCCGATGGCCGAGCTCTGCATATTTCTGGGCAGAGTTCAGTATGCTGTATACATATACGCCTCGGTGGTGTAGTGATAGAGTGTCCGCCACAGGTCGCAGGTTCGATTCCCGGTTGCATCATACCAAAGACTTATAAAATGATAGAAATTACTTAGGAATGTAGGGTTACTATTACTCGCTGATGTCAGGATATATCGTCATAGATACATGGTGATTGTTTCGGTGCACGTTCGAGATAAAAAAATATGTTCTGGAGTTTAACGCCGTTTTCAACATTAGTTCAGTTATATCACGGCAACCGTTCACTTATTCATGATCCCTGGGTAAACAAACCAGTACTAGGCTAGAAAATGTGCCTTGCCCAAAGGGCATTACACCATGACCGTAACGCTTCGACCACGGCGGATTCCTTTCGAGATAAATATGTTCACATGGTGAGTTCTAAAAGGTTACTTTTTAAAGAATGACTTATGTTGTTATTGTTTGTAGTCGCGATTGGAAACATATACTGATCTTATATCTAAACAATCAATGTTTCTGTCTGTGTTTGAGTGCTTACCTGCCAACCGCATTTAGGAGTGAGTAAACTAGTTGCGAAACTAGTCTCCCACACTGAGGCGGACTCTCAACCATTAACTACCGCAACGGTTCGAATAATGAGAATGGAACTATCTTAACCAATATTAGTGTGAACGAATGGGCAGACTGGTCTCTGTTTACAATACAATACAATACAACACAATACATTTTACATTGTTTACATTGTGTCCAAATGATTGTTTAAATCGTTAACAGATCGGAGATATGGATATGGTCGCTTCTTTAACTCTTTCAGCGCCGAATTGTTCAAAGTAGACTCTTCCATGTTCAAAATCGGGTGTGTCCATTTCTCAATTTATGAAAGTTTTGGACTATTTTGGTAACTAAAAGTTAAACAATGCTGATTTCAGGTGAGACAGCTCGTTACGAGCTGACTCACCTGAATCTGCATTGTTTGCAAAAACCTCAATATTGCCTGTGGCGCTGAAAGAGTTAAACACTATTTGTGTATCCCGTTATACACTTCAACCTGTTAAATTCAATCATTTCCCATATTCTGAGCAGGATAAGTATTGGAATCAATCAGATAAACCCAAGTAGGAATGATGCAGCAATATATATCATGCTGTCACGGGAAGTATTGGAATCAATCAGATAAACCCAGTTAGGAATTCTGCAGCAATATATATCATGCTGTCACGGTAGATTCAAGAAAGTCAGATGTTCCGATAAGTACACCTTCTTAGAAACCAATAGACCACAGTTAATTACGCTACACCGATGTCCCCTGGGAATTACCAATATACCCAGTTAACTACTCTACACTGATGTCTCCTGAGAATTACCAATATACCCCAGTTAACTACTCTACACCATGTCCCCTGGGAATTACCAATATACCCCAGTTAACTACTCTACACTGATGTCTCCTGAGAATTACCAATATACCCCAGTTAACTACTCTACACTGATGTCTCATGGAAATTACGAATAGACCCCAGTTAACTCCGCTACACCCATGTCCCCTGGGAATTAGCAAAATACCCCCAGTTAACTGCACTACTCCTATGTCTCCTGAGAATTACGAATAGACCCCAGTTAACTCCGCTACACCCATGTGTCCTGGGAATTACGAATAGACCCCAGTTAACTGCACTACACCTATGTCCCCTGGGAATGACGAATAGACCCCAGTTAACTACTCTACACCCATGTCCCCTGGGAATGACGAATAGACCCCAGTTAACTACTCTACACCCATGTCTCCTGGGAATTACGAATAGACCCTAGTTAACTCCGCTACACCCATGTCCCCTGGGAATTAGCAATATACCCCAGTTAACTAATCTACACTGATGTCCCCTGGGAATGAAGAATAGACCCCAGTTAACTCTGCTACACCCATGTGTCCTGGGAATTACGAATAGACCCCAGTTAACTGCACTACACCTATGTCCCCTGGGAATGACGAATAGACCCCAGTTAACTACTCTACATCCATGTCCCCTGGGAATGACGAATATACCCCAGTTAACTACTCTACACCCATGTCTCCTGGGAATTACGAATAGACCCCAGTTAACTCCGCTACACCCATGTCCCCTGGGAATTAGCAATATACCCCAGTTAACTACTCTACCCTGATGTCCCCTGGGAATTACGAATATACCCAAGTTAACTACTCTACACCCATGTCCCCTGGGAATGACGAATATACCCAAGTTAACTACTCTACACCCATGTCCCCTGGGAATGACGAATATATCCCAGTTACATGTAACTACTCTACACCCATGTCCCCTGGGAATTACGAATATACCCCAGTTAACTACTCTACACCCATGTCTCCTGGGAATGACGAATAGACCCCAGTTAACTGCACTACACCTATGTCCCCTGGGAATTACCAATATACCCAGGTTAACTACTCTACACCCATGTCCCCTGGGAATGACGAATAGACACCAGTTAACTCCGCTACACCCATGTCCCCTGGGAATTACCAATATCCCCCAGTTAACTGCACTACACCTATGTCCCCTGGGAATGACGAATATACCCCAGTTAACTGCACTACACCTATGTCCCCTGGGAATGACGAATAGACCCCAGTTAACTCCGCTACACCCATGTCCCCTGGGAATTACCAATATACCCCAGTTAACTGCACTACACCTATGTCCCCTGGGAATTACGAATATAGCACAGTTAACTACGTTAAACCCATATCACCTAGGAATTACGATTTATTTGGGTGCGATTTGTTTTTGTAAAGTTCATCGTACGCACGACTTTTATGGCCAAAATTGGTTGTACCTTAATTTTTTTTCACCTTAAATTTATTTTTGTTTTCATCATTGAATACATATGGGTGTACTGGACTTGGAGGTTCTCAGAAATAATATGACCGAGGTGGTGTTCGAGTGATTGCCTGCTCCATACACGATCCATTACTGTATCGACAGCTTCCAATCTCATTAAAATCAGATAAAGAGACTTCGCTGTACGTATATTTGATCTGACCACAACGCATAAAATGTCGTCACGAATTGACCTTGTATACACATGAATATTCATGAGCACGTACTCGGTGTTTTTGTCCAATTGAATCGCACGATACAACAAACGTCCGTGCTATACAATCGGAGAACTCGACAATCTTCCCTTTACCGTTATAGTTATATGGGTTATCTAACCTGTTTTATATACCGAACACATTGTTAAGCGACAATTTGATTGGCTGACTCAAATGTCAATCTAAGACGATCTATATCGGGCATTCATCCGCTCTATATACATACGAGCGAGTTAAGTATAGATCTGGTTATGATGGGATTGGACCACTACGTAATGCATATGTGAGCCGTCCCTCGAGAAAACCAACATTGTGGACTATGCGTAAAGTATCGAACCGGATCAGCTAAAGCATGACGCGCAGGCTTATCCGGACAGACACTTTTCGCCTCCTGTGGATTTTCTGCTTCAGGAATCATTACTATATACCTCTATTCCCCTGAGATGGAATGCGTCGGTCCGGATCAGCCTGCGCGAACTGCACAGGCGGATCTGGGTCGATACATTACGCAGAGGCTATTATGATAAAAATCGAGCCAGTGATAAAAGCCTATCAAGTCAAAAACTTTTGCGAAGCTTTTCCTGCCATTCATCTGTCTTAGCAAGATGATTTTATCAGTTCTACAATATTTTCAAGTCTGTTTCAACATTTAAATCTCAACTTTCGTTTTCCAAGAACAATGATTTATGACATAAATCCTCTCTGGGAGTGTCAAAATGACATTTCATAAATATTATATGACACTACACAAATATCATATAACACTCAGGGGCGTAGATAGGGCATACATAGTGTGTACGCACATTTGTTAGGGGGGTGCTCCCCCGGGAATTTTTTTCCCCTCTATATCGTCTGTGGTGACTTCTGGGAGCATTTCAGAAAAATATGACTGATCTTGATGGTGAAACAAATTTATTTTCTAGGAAATTTTGAGATAGTAAAATGTGTTGTCATTTTTCGTCAAATCTATCAAGTCAGATCAGTTGTTTTATACTTACGACTACCCCATGTCAAGTTTTAAATGCAGATTTGAACTTTTTAAAATTTGAGTACGGGAGACAATGTGTACGCAGCTACGTATTTTGCGTACAGTCCGCTACGCGCCTGATGCTACTAGTTTGGCTTCCAGTCTTACGCTCATGTCTTTGTTACAAGGCGGAAATCAAACTGTGAAAATGATGTCACGTCAACGGTCTGACGTCATAACGTTAGTGAATTTGGCGCCAAAACAGATAAATTCCATGTAGAAATAACGGTAAACGTTAGTACATTTTTTCAGAAATACGCCTCATAAGTTACTTTATGTTTTAAATTAACATCTCATTCGTGTTTATTTATTATCACTTTTAATAAACTCGCAAAAGGAATATCATCTTAGTTAACTCGTTTAATAAAAGTGATAATAATAAACACTCATGAAATATTCTCTATATGTTTTATGTTTTGCTAAAAAATATTCAATACTATTACGATTTCACAAAATTTATATCAGAATTAAGCCAATCTATTTTGAATCAAAAGTGTAATATTTATTATGGAATATTAATTGTTTATATTGCAGCACCAAATAGATTTACTTTTCAATACTAACGATTTCACAAAATTCATATCATAATTAAACCAGTTTGATTCGAAAATATAATATTTATTTCATGGACTATTAAAGTTTTTTATCGCAGCGCCAATAACAATTACTGCGATATCGATTGAGTGTGTGGACTACGACACGCGAAAACCGTCTTTCAGCGGTATTGATATAACATAGTTTTAACTACCTCACACAGAGGACTCGCAAAAACTCGAGCACGGTAAAATTCGAATAAAACGGTTAGTTCGAACCATTTCCTGGGACGAACCTTTCTTTTTTAAAACAGCGAAGAAGCTCCAGCGAGCATTTAGAACTTGCTTATTTCCTGTTTTTCAATAACTTGAACACGTCGATAACTCGAACACGCCGATTACTCGAACACGTCAATAATTCGAACACATCGATAACTCGAACACGTCGATAACTCGAACATGTCGATAACTTGAACACGTCAATAACTCGAACACATCGATAACTCGAACACGTCGATAACTCGAACACGTCGATAACTCGAACATGTCGATAACTCGAACACGTCAATAACTCGAACACATCAATAACTCGAACACGTCGATAACTCGAACATGTCGATAACTCGAACACGTCAATAACTCGAACACATCGATAATTCGAACATGTCGATAACTCGAACACATCGATTACTCGAACACGTCAATAATTCGAACACGTCGATTATTCGAACATGTCGATAACTCGAACATGTCGATAACTCGAACACATCGATAACTCGAAAACATCGATAACTCGAACACGTCGATAACTCGAACACGTCGATAACTCGAACACATTGATAACTCGAACACGTCGATAACTCGAACATGTCGATAACTCGAACACATCGATAACTCGAACACATCGATAACTCGAACACATCGATAACTCGAACACGTCGATAACTCGAACATGCCGATAACTCGAACTCGAACGCATCGATAACTCGAACACGTCGATAACTCGAACTAACCGATTACTCGAAAACATCGAGAACTCGAACCCATCGATAACTCGAACACGTCGATAACTCGAACGCGTCGATTACTCGAACACATCGATAATTCGAACTAACCGATAACTCGAACACGTCGATAGCTCCAACACGTCGATTACTCGAACTAACCGATTACTCGAAAACATCGAGAACTCGAACCCATCGATAACTCGAACACGTCGATAACTCGAACGCGTCGATTACTCGAACACATCGATAATTCGAACTAACCGATAACTCGAACACGTCGATAGCTCCAACACGTCGATTACTCGAAGTAATTCATGGGTCCCTTTCGGGTTCGAGTTATCTCGAGACCACTGTGGATAATAAAAAAAATGTCGATAACTCAAACACATCGATACTCGAACACATCGAAACCTCGAAGACGTCGATAACTCGAACACGTCGATAACTCGAACACGTCAATAACTCAAACACGTCAATAACTCGAACACGTCAATAACTTGAACACGTCGATAACTCGAACACCGTGATAACTTTAACACGTCGATAACTTGAACAAATCAATAACTTGAACACGTCAATAACTCGAACACGTCGATAACTCAAACACCGTGATAACTTGAACAAGTCGGTTACTTGAACACGTCAATAACTCGTAGATGCCGATAACTCGAACACTTCGATAACTTGAACACGTCGATAACTCGAACATGTCGATAACTCGAAGTAATTTATGAGTCCCTTCCGGGTTCGAGTTATCGCGAGACCACTGTAAGTAATGTGTGATCACCGTTCTCGGGACAGTTTCGACTAGATTGTGAAATGTGTATATCATGATATTACGCGAAGAGGAGCTGGCAAATCTGTATCTTTCATTCTGACAAAACCTTGGAGGTCGGTGTTCGTGTAACGTGGCTTATCTGATGTATGATTGAATTAATTAAGGCACGTCACACAACAACCGACCTTAAGCCTTTATTGGCACTGTATTATCAGTATACATAAGCCGTCCTGCGAGAAAACTAACATTATGGCCTCTGCGTAATGTATCGACCGAGATCAGCCAATGCAGTCCGCGCAGACTGATCCGGGCCGACACATTTCGCCTCATGGGGATAGAGGTATAGAGTAATGATTTCTGAAACAGAAAATCCACAGAATGCGAAAAGTGTCTATCCGGGTAAGCCTGCGCGGCAAGCTTATGCTAATCCGGGTCGATACTTTACGCATAGTCCACAATGTTGGTTTTCCTCGCGGGACGGCTCTTATGTAGACATAGATCCACGCAGGCCTTCAAGCAGTCAGATCAGTATCTATCCCGTTAGCAATGTAATCGTTAAATCATCCTTAAAGTATGTAGAGATTGATTTTTTTGGTGTTTTACGCCGCTTTCAACACCGTTTCAGTTATATGTGTAAGTAAATATTTTATTATAGTTACATGTGTATGTACATCAACAAAACAATGGTACAAAAAGTCATAAATAACACCCGGCCCTTTGGGCCTATAAGTCACTTTCAAAAGAAAAATTCTTATGAAAACCAAAAAGAAAATTTTAAAAACGTGTTGTGTGGTATCGCTCAACTTCATAACGACAATATTAGACAGTACCATTCGGAAACATCCATTCTAGAATCTTTATCTCCAAAGGTAAAATAAGGTAAATATTAAAGTCAATATAAGTACGTATGATTATGAATGAGATCTCGTCAGCAAAAAATAGTTTCTATATATGTAGAGAAGAACAATAATAAAACGACTGACCATACAAGTATATAAAACTGTTTATATTATTCTCATGTTTAATCCAAGTTTATTCATGTTTAAATTACGTTTCATTCATTCATCATAACTATGAAATTCGAATTAAGTGTCTTTTTTCGTATTTTCATGTTATTTATATTGTATGTATACATGTATGTACATGTATGTGTTTAGACAATGCACTTTGTACACGTCATTAATACAATAGTATTTCTGTCTGTCTATGTAATTATGTTGTAACTGCCATTGATCTCAAAATACTTCGAAGTGCAGTTTTAGTGCGACCTGTATCAATAAACGCTTTACAACCTATAGACACTTTCTGAAGTCTCTGCAGCAGACGATGTTCGAAAATATTTTGACAAAATGAGAAATTGCTTATAATTAAAAATTTCTCCATTTACCACACAATGTTTTCAAGTCTTTTAAAAAAATACAGTTCCCTTAATTCAATATGGAATTTGATATTTTTGGTGGCATGTTTTCAAAGTCGTCAGCTGCAGAATGTTTTTACTTGGAAAATGGGGTTTAAACAGATGTAACTGAGCCGTCTTGAACTATGGAGTTCAACCTGTTTGGAATCAATTCCCCCAAATAACGTATTCACAGGTGTGACTCCCTAGGGTATTGCAATTGCATTATCGTAAAGTTAGAAATCATGGATTTTTCATTATGCAATAATAAATCGCAGGCAACTTAAATCAATAATATCAAGCATGCCAGAACACAGGAAAAAACGAACCTTCGGAAGGTTTTGAAACCAGTTGCAGTTACGATCAAATTCCGTAATTGTATAGTTGTTTTTGGGAAAAAACTATTTTCTAGGTTAGTTTTGGATTTTTGTACGAAACCGACTCAATCCCATTAAAATCAAAACAAATACTCCACTGTGCGTATAATGGATATGACGACACCACATAAAAGGTAATCGTGGAAGCGCATAAAAGGTAATCGTGGAAGCGCATAAAAGGTAATCTTGGAAGCGCATAAAAGGTAATCATGGAAGCGCATAAAAGGTAATCGTGGAAGCGCATAAAAGGTAATCTTGGAAGCGCATAAAAGGTAATCTTGGAAAGGCATAAAAGGTAATCGTGGAAGCGCATAAAAGGTAATCATGGAAGTGTGGAAGACATTGGTGCAGAGGTAGAGCGTCGGTCTCTCGTACCAAAGGTCCCTGGTACGAGTCCCGTGATGAGCGGGTCCTGACTTTGGGATTTTTCAACACAAACGGTGCGAGTACTGGTTTAAGTCTCCAGGAAGCAGACAACGAGCGTGATTAATATAAGCTGAAAGCTTTTTTCGCAAATAAGTTTTACTCTTTCAGCTCCGAATTGTTTAAAGTAGACCCTTCTATGTTCAAAATTGGGCGTCTCCATTTTTCATGTAATAAAAGTTTTGGACTATTTTGATGATTAAAAACCAAACAATACTGATTTCAGGTGAGACAGCTCGTTACGAGCTGACTCACCTGAATCTGTATTGTTTGCCAAAACCTCAATATTGCCTTTGGCGCTGAAAGAGTTAAACTAAAATGTAATCGCAAATTGACCAAATACATTTGAAATATCTGTGATCAGGTTCTCGTGTTTCTTTTCAACGAAACTGCACGATACAACCTACGATCGGCACTCACCGCTTAAATGTCAAATTACGCTTAATACATCCGCTGTAATGCTGATCTAAAATAGTCCCTAAAAAAAACTTTGTTTGCGTAGAAATGAGTGTATACCATAACCAGGATCTATTAAATATATGACATTGAGTTTAAATTCATTGTACATGTGTATAGAATGCACTGGAAATGGTTGATTTGATCACTTTTAGTATTTTGACATTGTTTGAAAGTGAAAGTAGAGAATGCTAAACACCGGTTTTGTCCGGGCCCGATTTGGTCCAAAATGACGGTAACTATTTTCGCCTGGTGAGTTCTTTCTTGCATAATACATATCGACCCGGATCAGCATAAGCATGCCGCGTAGGCTTACTCGGACAGACTCTTGTCACTTCCTGCGGATGTTCTGTTTCAGGAATCATTACTCTATACCTCTATCCCACTGAGACGGAATGTATCGACCCGGATTAGCCTACACGGATTGCGTAGGTTGATCTGGGTCGATGCATTACGCAGAGGCCATTTTGTTGGTTTTCTTGTGGAACGGCTTATTTGGTTAAATAACAACACAGCTCGGATGGACTTATTGCATCACCGTTTCGACATGACACTTGTGAAACCGCCAGCAGTTTGAGTGGTGTAAAGTAAGGTTAAATGATGGTTTAAATAACGTATCGCTAATTTTTGTTTGTATTAGTGATGGTCTTAAATCGACGGGAAAAATAATAATTATAATGGCTAAGAATAGAAAAAATACTGTGTGATTTGAAGGATGGTTTGTAATGGCATTTAGATTTGGCGGGATCAATTGGTACCGCCAAAGTTATATAGCCAAAACAATACCCACACATTTAGGAAACTCATACAGTTTATGGTGTGTGCGGTCAAAGAAGGATGTGGGGAACTACATGTGAGCCGTCTCGCGAGAAAACCAACATTATGGCATCTGCGTAATGTATCGACCCAGATCATCCTGCGCAGTCCGCGCAGACTGATCCGGGCCGACACATTCCGTCTCAGTGGGTATAGAGGTATAGAGTAATGATTCGTGAAACAGAAAATTCACAGGAGGCGAAAAGTGCCTATCCGGGTTAGGCTGCGTAGCATGCTTATGCTGATCTGGGTCGATACTTTACGCAGAGTCCACAATGTTGTTTTTTAGCGAGATGGCTCAATTGTGTATGCGTTTACACTGCTTGTATAATCGTTTCGTTATAGTTCGTATTAGCATCGAAACCTTTTACCATCTGCAAACGCACCTTGGCGTATCTGCAACAGATGCCTTATACAAAAAGGGAACAAGACGAATTTTTATGCTAAGCATCAAAGACGCCGCGCATGCTTTTGAAGCATGACTTAAGGGAAGCAAATACAGTTCAGTACATTTATATAAAACACTTTTTTTTTTTCAAACATATCACAAAGTTTTTCTTAACAATAATAATGTTGATTATCCCATACTGACGCCGCGTGAATAACGCTTATTTAAAGCAATTTCACCTTTTGCTACAACGTATTCCACTCTGTGTAATGATAATAGTATCATTAATAGAGATGCTAATAGTTTAGCCTAGATGTTTTCTAATTACCCTGCTCCAGATTTGTTGTATGTGGAACAGTGGGTTTAATCTGATTAAATAAGGTGAGGATTCTCGGTTAATAGTACGAGTCAATTAACTTGACAAAGACAAGAGAAGCTTAATTAAACAGACAACAATAGGTCGTATAATATTGACATGAGTTCGTTATTGTTGATCTTACATCAATCACCAAGAAACATCAATATTTGCCTGTGTATTGGCAAGGGTTAAAAACAAACCTTTTTTAACTTTTTTTTTTATGTGTGAACTGTTCCATTGATAAACCTTTTCCCTCATATAACAATTCTGCAGCAGATGATTTTGAACATATTTAATAAAAAAATAAAACAATCTCTAAAATTGAATGGATAACCTGTGACTAAAAGTGGAAAACATTGTGGCAAAAGGAGAAATTGCTCGTTTTGAGAAATTCCTTCTTTTGTCACTTTGTTTTCAAAAAGCCGTCAGCTGTACAGGCGTCAGAAAGCGTCTATACGAGGGAAAGGGATAACATTACAACATAATGCTTATACTCGTAAATCACAGGTTAAATGAGTCAGCGCTTTAGTAAAAGGTACACATTGGCATTTCTAACAAAGTAGGTTCGGATCAGCTTGTACATCTGCCCGACTTATTCAATTCTAATCAAGTTGACTGAAGCATATAACCAGCTTATATAAATACAACAAGAAGTAATCTTGACAAGACTGTACGGATGAACAGGCTGGTCTGGATCTACACCCTTCCAAACTTGTATTTTTGTCCAATGGACAAACTCAACTGATAACTTATGAACAATAACTGCAATAGTGTCCTTTGTACAACATGTACTAAACAGGCGCAGCATTGTGTATGGTTATTTACCACCCTTTCAACAGATTTAGTTATACCATGGCGTTTCATGGGTAGTTACCTGTACTACTGGTCAATGTATCCTGAAACCATCGAATCATTCGTAATGCTTACCCAACAATTATGAGCGCAACGAATGGCAAGCCATTACAACCATTATTATCATTATTACCATTATTACCTTTACTACCATTACTACCATTATTACCATTACTACCATTATTAATATTAATACCATTACTACCATTATTACCATTATTACCAGTACTACCATTAATAACATTACTACCAGTATTACCATTACTACCATTATCACCATTATTACCATTATTACCATTTCTGCCATTATCATCATTACTACAACTACTACCATTACTACCATTTCCACCATTATTACCATTACTACCATTATTACCATTACTACCAGTATTACCATTACCATTACTACCATTATTACCATTATTATAACATTACTACCAGTATTACCATTACTACCATTATCACCATTATTACCATTATTACCATTTCTGCCATTATCATCATTACTACAACTACTACCATTACTACCATTTCCACCATTATTACCATTACTACCATTATTACCATTACTACCAGTATTACCATTACCATTACTACCATTATTACCATTATTATCATGATTACCATTATTACCATAATTACCGTTATTACCATTATTATCATTATTATCATTACCACCATTATTACTATTACTACCATTATTATCATGATTACCATTATTAGCATAATTACCGTTATTACCATTATTATCATCATTACCATTACTACCATTACTACAAGTATTACCCTTTCTACCATTTCTACCATTACTACCATTATTGCCATTATTACCATTATTACCATTATTACCATTATTACCATTTCTACCATTATTACCATTATTACCATTATTACCATTTCTACCATTACTACCATTATTGCCATTATTACCATTATTACCATTATTATCAGGGTATATGAACCATGCTTTTATAATATGATATAATGCTATTATATTAGAAATTTGATTCTTACCTCGTACCCTTTCGCCTTTCCGACCTGAGTGATGAGCCGATTCCACTTGTTTGATAATCGTTTTCTTGGCTTAGGCAGCGGCATGTATGATCCGACATTAATTAAGCTACCTGAACTTTTCCTCTTTTTTCTCCTCGGTAACCTTACAGCCAACTTAGGCTTGCTCGTTTTCGCGTTCCTCCTGATGTTCGAATGTTCAGATGTATTATTTAATGTTTTGCCTCCAGTCGTCTGTGAGATATCGTCACTTAGAGAATGATTTATTAACCAGTTAGCCACGTTTGCTTGGCTACTATCCGGGTGTGAAATGGCCGTATGGTTTAATATATCACGATTATGGTGACCTATTGTATTGTATTTCTTTCCGATTTTATTTTTCATTTTGTGTATTTTGGGTTGGACAATCATTGTGTCCGTTCTCTCTTCGCTTTTGACTTCTTTGAATGTAATACTGGGTTTCCGTTGTTTATTCAAGGCTTTGTTAAATATATCTACAGATTTGTTACCCGTATTTCTCTGATTTCCATTTGTTACGTGGTGTTGCCTCTTTTGTTTACTTTGTTTACTTTGACCCGCGTCGAATATTGAGTTGCCATCAAGTACAGTGTCCCGTTTCATATTCATGTTGCTTTGAATGTGTACCGGTAACTTACTTTGAATGTTAGTACCCTTTGTTGATGCGGCAGGCAGCGCCGGAAAAAGAACTGAATTCGCTACATCTTCCGATTGTGAATCACGGTAAACGTGCATCGAGTTGGCATTATCTTTAGCTATCTTATTTCTGTTTATATTACTTAAAATTGTTTTTCTTTGAACTCGATTTTGATTGTCATCGAGTGCCACAAGACTTCGTGGCCGAGTATCGATCTTTCCGATCTTCAACGTTCGTTCACCGGGAACGTTAAAACTCCTCGGGCGAGTGTTTTGTTCCGTATGTTTTACCTTTCGTTTCACAAGTTTTAAATCGTCGTTGATATACTGAGCCTTTCTCAGACTTGCCCTCTTCTCATTCGCAGTAAAAATGTCATCCGAATCTACGTAACTTGACATCACGGTGCGAGGTGAACGAGCGTCGAGGTTTTTACCAAAGTTACGGTCAGTAAAAAGACCTGGCCTAGTTCTTGGCTTAGCACCAGTTTGTCTACGTTTGGCAAGAGTGGCTTTACCGGATGTTGTGTCTATACTTTCATCATCGATGGCACGTTTTTTGGCATTTCCCATTGTCCGTTCATGGTATTTGTCCGCCTCTGTTGCACCTTGTTGCTTCAGACCAGTTATGCGTTTCGATACGATCTGTTTAATACTGTCCATTTCTTTCCGTTTTGGCTGATTTCGCTTATTGTTATCCATTACATTTATATTTTCCTTATTGGTATGTATATCTACGTTTTCATACCGTTCTCTTGGACGCACTTTCTGCTGATTGTTACGTGAATGTTTTCGGTGTTTGTCGTAAAGTGTTCTTATACTGTCCGTTGACGACATTCTTTCAAACCTCGCCGATTGACTAACTTTCACAAATGTTGTTTCAGATTCGATCACATTTGAGGTCACTGTTTCATTTTGAGCCTTTACTGAAACCCCTTGACCTCTCACACTTGTCCTATTCAAAAAACGATTCAACTTTGCCAATCTTTTCGGAGTCGAATTTCTTTTTATTCTATTGAACAAGTTTGACTTAAAGTTTGGCGGAGGAATACTATCAGTCTGCCGAGTCAATGCCCTAGTTTCTGTTTCATTGTCACCATGTTGTAGACCACGTGTTAACGTCTGCGCAGACACCACACTCGCCCGACTATTGATATCTTTGAAAAGTATGTTAGTTTCTCCACGATCAGTCGGTGATAACGGCTTTGGCGTTCGAGATTTATGTGTCTTTAGTGTTTCGATACTTTGAAACGTTAAATCCTTTTCAACTTTATATGCTGCATACGAGAAGTCATCCCCTTTTGATTGTCCTAGCTGACTGTCGCGTATTGAAGTCACCGTATGCGCTCTTGTATCAACATCATCTAAAGGTGATTTTCGAACAACGTCATGATTCACATTGTCAGTTTCATCTTTAATATCCTCTTCAAACTCAGCGCTATCAACACGTTCCCCGTGATAGACAGTACTTTTATCGTCATGTTCTACCGGCAAACTAACGTCATCAGCTATTGTCACATTATCGTTCACTTCGTCGTCAGGGTCACTAACGCTTAATTTTTCGACTTGGTACTCATTTCCTGGTTCCCTGTCCGGGTCATAAGTCAGTTTATAAGATTGTTTTCTTTGTCTAAATGCGTTTGACAGATCCGGTACTGGTGTATCATAACGAACAATTTCACTTCGCGGACGACCTGTAGGTGATACGTCGTTCACACTTTGCAAACGTTGCACCGGCACTATTTTAGCACTACTGACACATTCTTCCTGTCGCTCATTTGAGGAACCAACACTTTGTGAACTTCTTAATGCGTTATTCTCGCGATTTTCTGTCAGATCAGAATGATTGAAAGGCCGTTCTATTGGGGACGATGCTGGAGTCTTCGATTTTGGATTAGCCATTTTGATCGGATTATGTCCCTACACGACAGCCCTACATATTCACGAATAAACTTGACTTTAATTGCTTATATATCATGTCCTGTTAAACTAAACCTTTGTCATTGATATTCAGTAGAACCTTCTGGACGAGAGTATTCTATTGAGAACTCACAACATAGGGTTTAGAAGAGAAACAGGGAGTTTATGTTATATAATAGACCTTTTATCTGGAGCCCTTTCACACATTTCCCGTCACAATGCTATTCCTATTATCACAGCAGTAAAACGACACCTTGTGAAACGACAATTTCGTTAACATCATGATATCTCTTTTATATGGAAGCCCTGGAGGGGCTTCTTACTTCAATAATTCTGACTTCCACACTTCTAACTTCATTACTTCTAACTTCCAAACTTCTAACTTCCAAACTTCTAACTTCATCACTTTTAACTTCTAACTTCATTACTTTTAACTACATTCACTTCTAACTTCTAACTTCATTGCGAGTGAAAACAATACGATTTGGACCTTGGAAGTTAAATGTAATGAAGTTAGAAGTGAGGAAGTTAGAAGTATGGAAGTTAGAAGTAAGGAAGTTGGAAGTTAAAAGTGATGAAGTAAGAAATGTTGAAGTTAGAAGTATGGAAGTCAGGAGTCAGAAGTATTGAAGTAAGATAGATTTGGACATCGGAAGTTAAATGAAATGAAGTTAGAAGTAAGGAAGTTAGAAGTAATGAAGTTAGAAGTAAGGTAGTTGGAAGTTAGAAGTAATGAAGTTAGAAGTTAGAAGTGAATGTAGTTAGAAGTAATGAAGTTAGAAGTGATGAAGTTAGAAGTAATGAAATTAGAAGTTTGGAAGGTAGAAGTAATGAAGTTAGAAGTGAATGTAGTAGTAATGAAGTTAGAAGTGAATGTAGTTAGAAGTTATGAAGATAAAAGTTAGATAAGATGAAGTTAGAAGTAATGAAGTTAAACGTTTGGAAGTTAGAAGTAATGAAGTTAAACGTTTGGAAGTTAGAAGTAATGAAGTTAGAAGTATGGAAGTCAGAAGTATTGAAGTAAGAAGTCCCTCCAGGGCTTCCATACTTTTAAAATCCACCATACATGTTGCTTATTCACTTTGCTGATATGCGCGATTTCATCCCTTCCCTACATACTAAATAAAAAACAGTACACGACTTGGAAAACATTTAGTCTCAAATGTAGAATATTTCTATTAGAGAAATAACAATTATTGAAAAAAATCGAAAACATTGTCACAAAAGGAAAAAAATGCCCTTCATAAACAGATTTCTCCTTTTGCCACAATGTTTTCAAAAGTCATCCGCTGCAGAGGAGTTAACAAGCGTCTGTATGTGGAAAAGAGTTCAACAAAATATGCGTCAGTCTAAGCTTGATCTACACATGTTTTAACGATTCTTAACAAACACGATTTCGAAATGTACAACAACAACTTTAAAACACTATTGATGACGGCTTAAGGAATTTAAGCCGTATTTATAAGAGTTCTCGCAACAAATGCCTACCGTTTTCTTGACACATAATATAATTACACGTTTATAGAACTAATCCATCGATTTTTTGTCATAACTGAAGAAAGATTCCAACGTTCCCAGTATCAAATAGCAATGCATTCTTCATTTCACGTTATCATTATTATTGAATTTATTTTCTAAGGTATCTTGTGGAGGACACATGAGATGCACGGAATTAATTTCTATTTCTTATTTTTTTTCACTGCGACATTTTCAAAAGATGGCGTAATTATGAAATCTGTGTTAACCGACATAGGAGCCGTCCCTCGAGAAAACCAACAGTATGCTCTCTGCGTAATGTATCGACGCAGATCAGCCTGCACAGTCCGCGCAGACTGATCCGGGCCGACACATTCCGTCTCATGGGGTTAGAAGTATAGAGTATTTATTCCTGAAACAGAAAATCTACAGGAGGCGAAAAGTGTCTGGCCGGGTTAGCCTGCGTGGCATGCCTAGGCTGATCCGGGTCGACGCTTAACGCAGATTCCACACTGTTGGTTTTCACGCGGGACGGCTTAAATATTCTTTTTCAGGTGTATGGCCTTCCCTATTTCGATGTCTTCACACATACAGACGCTTTCTGCCGCCTCTGCAGCAGATGTCTTTTTGGAAACAATGTGGCAAAAGTAGAAATTGCTCAAAATAAGCAATTTCTACTTTTACAACACTGTTTTTACTTTAATTCAAGGATTAAAATTTCATTTATAAAGATGTTTTATACCCTTTGAGCAGATATTTTCAAAGTCGTCTGCTGCAGATTTGAGGTATTTTGGAAAGTGATAACCGATTATAATGTTCATATCTACTTGAAAAATGTCCAAACTTTAATGCATTTCTATAACAGGGAAAACTATAGCTAAATGTAAAACAACTTCTGAAATGATTAAGCAAGCTAATTATGAAATGAAATTCATGTTCGTATCATCTCATATCCATTAAATCACTCACATTTACAGAATATTCTCGGATAAAGGCCAAAATGTTGTACGCCATTTCTACATTGAAATGGAATTATTGTGTTTACATGATGCGATTAGACAATGCATAATCCTTTCCCATACAACATAACTATAGCAGAAATCTTTGAAATTAGTTTGGCTAAAATAAAATGAAATAAAATCTCTTTAAATAAAAATTTGTTATAATTGAATTGAGTCGGAAACATTTTGACAAAAGGCAGAATTAATCAATTTGAGAAATGTCTTCTCGCGCCGCCACAATGTTTTTTAAAAGAGATCTATTGTCAGATACGTCAAAATGCGAATGCATGTGAGTCAGATTTAACCCTTTCCCACATACAAACAACATCTGCAACATACGACTTTGATCAAATTAAGGCAAAATTAGAAAAAATATCTCTAATTGAAAAGGGTTGAAAACGCTGAAGCAAAAGGAGAAAATTGCTCCTTATGAAATTGTCCCCCTTTTGCCACAATGTTTCCAATGGTTCTCTGCGACTGAGGCGTCAGAAAGTGTATGCATGAGAGAAATTGTTAACCAAGATTTTGCATAATGTGTTTCAAGCATGGGATGAAACATTATTACATTTAACCCTTTTACCTCATATAGACACTTTCTGACGCATCTGCAACAGACGGCTTTTTGAAAACATAGTGACAAAAGAAGAAATTGCTCAAAACGAGCAATTTCTCCTTTTGACACAATGTTTTCCAATTTTAGTCATAGGTTATCCATTCAATTATGGAGATTTTCTATTTTTTGATAAATAATATTCAAAGTCGTCTGCTGCAGAATTGTCGTATGAGGGAAAGGTTTGAGACAGAAGAAACGTTATTTGTTTATGGATAGCAACTTCCCTGGTACGTTTAACACCCATATAGCAGACAACGTATGAAATAATTTTGGAAAAAATAGAAATTAATTGAAACTCCTCTCCTTTTTTAAAAATAAAGCGGTATTAAAATTGAACGAAATGTTACATGTACGTATCATATTAAACGCGAGTTTAATAATATATTTTCAAAATATATACACATGATTTCCAAAATCCAAAAGGTCCAGACATTTTTTTTTAAATTATTAAAAATGTGAAATTAAAAAATCCAGTAGGAACAAAAATCACGACACACGTAATAATATCTCCAAACATTACAAACGAATGGACCAAGCGACAAAAGGCGGTAAGTAAATAAAATACCATCGGAGTCGATGATTTGTTAGGCCGGTTTAAGTTTTAAAAAGGCTCTAAGTACATTTTGTATACAGCGGTAGTTAGGTCTCTATTGAATAAAGCCTCCGAATTATTAACTGTCAAATGCGGCTAACTCTTTTCACTTTTAACCCTTATCTACACATAGATGCATAGTGATGTTTTTTTGTTAAGCTTTTCGACAAAAGGAGACATTTCTTATAATATTTTCAATCATGTTTCAAGCTTAATCATTGTCCTTATATATATGTAGTATAGTTAAATCTAGATCATTTTAATGTTGTATGATACAGATGTGTTGTATGTGTTGTATGTGTTGTATGCGTTGTATGTGTTGTATGTGTTGCATGTGTTGTATGTGCTGTGTGTGTTGTATGTGTTGTATGTGTCGTATGATACATATATGTTGTATATGCTGTATGTGTGGTATGTGTTATATGTGTTATATGTGTCGTATGTGATATATGTGTCTTATGATACAGATGTGTTGAATGTGTTGTATGCGTTATATGTGTCGTATGTGTTATGTGTGATATGTGTCGTATGTGTTTATGTGTCGTATGTGTTTATGTGTCGTATGTGGTTTATGTGTCGCATGATTTATATGAGTTGTATGTGTTATATGTGTCGCATGATTTATATGTGTTGTATGTGTTATATGTGGTGTATATGTTGTATGTGTGTATGTGGTGTATGTGTTGCATATGTTGTATGTGTTGTATGTGTTATATGTGTCGTATGATACAGATGTGTTGTATGTGGAAAAGGGTTAACAGTAATCCCGATGTGATATTTCAAGACTCGTCTCCTTTATAAACATATAAGCCGTTCCGCGAGAAAACCAACAGTATGGCCTCTGCGTAATGTATCGATCAAGATCAGCCTGCGCAGTCCGCGGGGCATAGAGGTATAGAGAAATGATTTCTGAAACTGAAAATCCATAGGAGGCTGAAAGTACCTGACCGGATAAGCCTGCGCGGCATGCTTAGGCTGATCGGGGTCGATGCTTTACACAGAGTCCAACATGTTGGTTTTCGCGCAGGACGTCTCATATTAGCTCTTCCATGAAAGTACAACTAAAAACTCGACAGAATGCTTTGGACACAGAAAGCGTGTACTCGTCTTCAGCAATTCCAGTTATTTAACAACGTTGACCAAAGTCGTCTACTGCAAGGGAGACTGAATACGTCTGTATGGGCATAATGGTTAACTGATTTGAGCCGACACGCGAGAAAACCAACATTATGGACTCTGCGTACAGTATCGAACCGGATCAGCCTAAGCATGCCGCGAAGGCGAACCCGGATAGACACGTTTCGCCTCCTGTTAATTTTCTGTTTCAGGAATCATTAATCTATACCTCTATTCACCTAAGACGGAATGTGTCGGCCCGGATTGGCCTGTGCGGACTGCACAGGCTGATCTGGGTCGATACATTAGGCAGAGTCCATAATGTTAGTTTTCTCGCGGGACGGCTCATTTGTTTTTCATTGAAATTTTACCCATATTTGAAGACGTTTACACCATTAATGTTGATTTTGTTCTCTCATTGAAGGATGAATGTCAAGAGAGAAGAGTGTGGTGTAAAAATAACATCATTTGGAAAGAGAAATGTTCTCTTCAGCGCGTAATTGTGCTTTAAAGGTTTTTGAAAAAAAAATCAGTATATATACGTAAAAGGTTATATTTGTTATGGCATTTTGATTAATCAAATGAACTAATTTATTGATTATCCTGTTATATGAATCCATATATTTAATTTGACTTCATCATTCATACAATTGATGTAAACAGTAGAAGCAAGCATTAATGGGTATTGTTTACACGTATTTTAATGTATTAAAGTGACCGGAATGTGGGATGAACGTGTTTATCCTGACTGTATTGTATTAAAGTGACCGGAATGTGTGATGAACATGTTTATCCCGATGTATTGTGTTCGTTTAATAAATAGTTATCCTCGTACATGTACATAAATATATTGATTATCTACTAAATCGATTTTTCGGGCTCATTCTAAGTCTAAGCTAAATGTTCGAAAAGGTTTCTCACATTGTTGAACATTCATTTGTACAATTGACAGTTTGAATGCGAGTGTTTGCCGATTCAATGGACGGCAGTGATTTCAATTCACGTTTTGTTTGTTATTTCTATAAGCGTATGTAAATACTAAATAAAAACTTTATTTATGATTTTTCTCTCTTTTCAATTCGCACTCATTTCTTTTTTTTTGTAATCGGATTCAGTTAACCTTGTCAAACCACTTCTCGGCAGGTAAAGAATAGAATCGAGATGATCGTGTATTAAGAAACGAAAAGGATGTGACCCTTTCCTTTTTGCAGACGTATTTTGAGGCTAGAACAGCTGACTACTTGAAAACATAGTGGGAAATGTATAAATTCAAAATCATGAGCAATTTTCACATTTGTCTCGATGTTTTAATAATAATAAAAAAAAAAATGTTATATATAGATTTTCCATATTTTTAGCACAGAAATTTCAGATTTGTTGTATGGGGAAAATTAAGCGAACAGAAATTCTTGAGCTCTATAGAAAACAGGCGTTTCGTATTCTCTTAACCCTTTTCCCACATACGGCAAATGGGACAGAAAATCTACTAAAAATATGAAAATTATCTACAAATGAAAGTATAAATATTGACTAGAAATTAAGACAAAATTTAGAATTTATCAGTAATTCGTGTTTCGAGATAAGCGGCGTTTTAGATTGTATCAGTAATTTCATGGTTCGAGATAAAGGGCGTTTGAGAACTTATCAGCAATTAGCGGTTCGAGATAAGGGACGTTTCAGAATATATCAGTATTTCGTGGTTCGAGATAAGGACCGTTTCTCATTATATTTACCACTTTCTCAGCTACGACAATTGTGCAGCAAACGACTCTGTTATCATCTAAACATAATATGGAAAATATCTATAAATGAAAAAAAATGTATTGAATAGAGTTTAAGACAAAATTCGGTATTTATCAGTAATTTGGAGTTCTACATTATTTAGATAAGGCCTTTTTTTTTCCATTCTCTTGACCCTTTGCCCGGTTACGGCAAATGACCAGCGGACGAATTTACTGTCATCTAGACAAAACATATGGAACAAATTAATCAACGAAAATTAAGTATTGAATAGAATGGAAATAATTGTGACAAAACATTAACTAAAGACATTGTTTATAACAGAAGCGTCAAAATATTTCTGTATTTGTGAAACGTTAGAAGTCTTATTTGTTCTCGATACCCTGGGTTGTGAGTTTTTAAATGAATCGAGTCATTCAGTACAAATTGATAGAAAACGGATTATTTGTCCACTTATTGTGAAAGGTTTGCTGGTAGAAATCAAAAGGCATGTTACAACAGTACGCGTGCGCCAAACTGATCTTACCTTTTGCTGTTTGCAAATGCTAGTTGAAGGGTTTTTGTACATGAAGAAATTTGAAAAGTTTATTTTGTATTATTCCTTCTATTTTTGGATCTAAAATTATTCTATAGCAAATATGTAGAATACTTTTGTTATGTCAATGTGATATGGGATTCAATTTCGAAAATTAAAGAATAGTAACTCTTACTTAACCCCTGCCGTCAGGACCCGCTCATCCCCGGACTCGAACCAGGGACCTTTGATACTTGAAATGGCTTATACAGAAGAAAATATCCTCGCTTTGTCACAATGTTTGGATCTATCTTCAACAATCAATATTTTCATTCTTAGAGTGTTTCAATATTTCCCCGAGATGTTTTCAAATGTATCTGCTGCAGATTGTTGTATGTGTAAAAGGGGGTAAAGGGTTAACGAAACGTTGAATACAAATCAATTTTTGAAATGAGCAGTAATGTGTTTATATTCACATTCATTTATCATTGTTAACACTTTATCAGATACAAACGTAAATTCACGTTCATTTAAAATTGTTTACACTTTGTCAGATAATAACATATAATATTATTGACGTTTCTGAGGCAAACACATTTTTTGGATAAAAAGACATGTCTCAATACAAATCGAGCGGTTTTATGATTGGATTGTAATAGAATGATTGCAGTTTTAACTGATTTTATCAACCGTATTACGGTTATATCACGGTATTACGGTTATATCACGGTTACCAGTTCAAATGACCACCTATACTACACGCGAATTCTTCCAACAGGCAACTGGCTAACTTCTCACACAGGCTTTTTAATCCATTGATGAAAAACGAATGAATCTAGTCACAATGACTTCTGTCAATCATCAGAAAGAATCAATGACCTAGACGGACTTGACCTAGACGGACTTGACCTAGACTGACTTGACCAATTATATGAGCCCCACACGACCGGCTAATTTCTCACACAGTATTTTTAATAAATTGATGAAAAACGAATGAAGCTAGTCGCAATGACTTCTGTCAATCATCAGAAAGGATGAATGACCTAGACAAACTTGACCTAGACGGACTTGACCTAGACGGACTTGATCTAGACGAACTTGACCTAGACGGACTTGACCTAGACGGACTTGACCTAGATGGACTTGACCTAGACAGACTTGACCTAGACGGACTTGACCTAGACGGACTTGACCTAGATGGACTTTTTTTTACCTAGATGGACTTGACCTACACAGACTTGACCTAGATGGACTTGACGTAGACAGACTTGACCTATATGGACTTGACCTAGACGGACTTGACCTAGACAGACTTGACCTAGACGGACTTGACCTAGACGGACTTGACCTAGACGGACTTGACCTAGACATACTTGACCTAGACGGAGTTGACCTAGACGGACAAGACCTAGACAGACTTGACCTAGACGGAATTGACCAATTCTATGAGTCCCACACAACCATTGTTTATCAGAACAGAACAGAACAGAACAGATCTTTATTCAAGAACATTTATCGCTCCTCTTATATTACGACTCGGAATACCCTAAAAAAGACCAATCAGATAAAATGTTTAATATACAAAGACAAAGAATAGTTGTATTTGCTTCAATTAATAACTATTAAGCTCTAAACATGTCTCACATTCAAACGCATTCATACGCATTTTAAGCCGTCCCACGAGAAAATCAACATTATGTCCTCTGCGTAATGTATCGACCCGCGCAGACTGATCCGGGTCGACACATACCGTCTCAGGGGGATAGAGGTATAGAGTAATGATTCCTGAAACAGAAAATCCACAGGGTCTTCCCGGATTAGCCTGCGTGGCATGCTTAGGCTGATCCGGGTCGATACTTTACGCAGAGTCTACACTGTTGGTCTTCTCGCATGACGGCTTAAATATCCTTTCTCAGGCTTATGGACCTCCAATTTCGATATCTTCATTTAACCCTTTTCCTATTACAAACGCTTTGTAACGCCTCTGCAGCAGATGTCTTTTTGAAACAATGTGGCAAAAGTAGAAATTGCTCAAAATAAGCATTTTCTACTTTTACAACAATGTTTTTACTTTAATTCAATGATTATACCTTCATTAATAGAGATGTTTTATTGTTTTTGCGCAGATATTCGTCTGCTGCGGAGTTGAGGTATGTTGGCAAAGTGTTAACCGATTATAATTTTCATATCTACATGTACTTGAAAAATGACCAAACTTGAATGCATTTAAATAACAGGAAAAATCTTGCTGAATGTAAAACATCTTCTGAAATTATTAAACAAGCTCATTATAAATGGCATATCAGATACAAGGTTTAATATACAAAGACAAAGAATAATTGGGCCGTTCCCGCGGGAAAACCAACATTCTGGACTCTTCGTAAAGTATCGACCCGGATCAGCCTAAGCATGCCGCGCAGGCTAACCCGGACAGACACTTTTCACCTCCTGCGGAGGAATCCGCTGTGGTCGAGTGGTTAGCGTCGGGGATTTCGAAACCGGGTGTCCCGGGTTCGATCCCCAGTCGCGGCACTACGGTCATGGTGGAGTGCCCTTGGGCAAGGCACATTTTCTAGCCTAGTACTGGTTTGTTTACCCAGGGGTTATGAATAATTAAATTTAATTGCGCGCTAAATGACCTTAGCTGTCGATGCGCCATAAAACAATATACATTCATTCATTCATTCACCTCCTGCGGATTTTCTGTTTCAGATATCATCACTGTATACCTCTATCTCCCTGAGACGGAATGTGTCGGCCCGGATTAGCCTGCGCGGAGTGCGTAGGCTGATCTGGGTCGATACATTACGCAGAGGCCGATACTATTGGTTTTCTTGTGGAACGGCTCAACTGTATTTGCTTCAATTAATAACTGTTAAGCACTAACCATGTCCCACATTCAAACACATTTTGATAAACCGATGAGCGATTTATCCGTTGTCATATTGTTTAAGAAAAAGGTCTATTCAATAAGTATACTTTCTTATTTCCGAAATTCCTAATATGTTTGTGTTTACATTTTCAAATTCTTCTGTTGCAAATTCGCTGCGTGTGAGAAAGGATTAAAGGCATAAATTAAGCCTAGCGATTAAAGCAAAGGATACATTGACAAAATACGTGTACACTTAGGTATCAAATATCTGCTATTAGGATTATCGGAATCGCTTTCGATAACTTCCCTGCCATGCTATAAAGGGTCCTGTATGACAGGTCAATCTCTGGCCAGCCTAGCAATTATAGGCAAAGGATAAATTGACAAAATACGTGTACACTAAAGGTATCAAATATCTGCTATTAGGATTATCGGAATCGCTTTCGATAACTTCCCTGGCATGCTATAAAGGGTTAATCTGTGGCGAGCCAGTACATTGATACAACACAGTCTAGTACGATGAATACATCGAATAGCCAAACGCTGCTCATTTATGCATGCTTTTCCAGGAAAACAAACAGTAATATATGTTCACCCACTGTAGATCTACAAATAAGTCTGAACAATTACGTAAACCGACCTGGTTCTGTACTATTTGTCTCATACGCATAAACGTGACAAAGATTATTTGTCAGTTTGGAAGTTCCTGATCAGGCTGCTCAGGCTGCGCAGGCTTATATAAATCTTATCTGGTTGAAGGGAATTTAAAGTGGTTTTGGTACGACGTGACTTATTTCGGGGGAAATATTTATAGAGGTTTTTCAAAAGTTTTAACTAGACTAAATCTCATCTGCTGTGGATTTTTGTGTATGTGGTAAAGGGTTTAGCCAAATGATAATTGATGAATCTTCGTCAAAATCAAATTTGTTTCAGAATACCTTGGCTTAATTAGCAGAACGAACCGAGTTTCACAGGCTCATATTTCTCTGCAATAGTAATTGTTTAATTTGATTTTGTGCATTTGCAAGTAGTATTTTTATTTTGTGCATTTGCAAGTAGTATTTTTATTTTGTGCATTTGCAAGTAGTATTTTTATTTTGTGCAAAAGTAGTATTTTGTTTCCGTAATTTCCTATTAGCAAGAATATCCTTGGACATTTTTGGGAAACATGTACATAATATTATCATGTGTCTGATTCCAAGATCAGTTGGTATACTTGTTCGTTGGGTGCCTCTACAAAGGTTATATTGATTGGTTGATAAACATGGCTCCAATGCGGCATCAAAACAGGTTCAAAAGGGGGCGTTTCTTGTTTTACTTGTATGTATAGAGTAAACACATAGAAACATATTTAATTTCTATTTTATCAGGTGAGCGATTCATGTCCACTTGAACGTTTATATAGTGAACGCTTTAACATCTTCCTGTCCAAAAGTTAAAGTCCGATTTGAAAATATTTTGGCACAAATGTTTGTTGATGACCATTTAACATATTAGTAAATTATGTTTTTTCCTTCCTTCAATATTTACATTTGCCTAGTCTTTTGTATAGATCAAACTTGACGTTCATTTTGCATGAACCGGTCGACCTTTCATGACCTCTGTAACAATTATGACATCATTGGTTTTTTTCAAATATTGCACTCCGATTGGATTAGCGCAACATCATTTAACCAATGATATACCACGTTGCAAATATCAGATATTCTTTTAAACAGACGTATGTTGTCGGTTACATTTCTTTATTGTTATTAAAGACTTGTTCGTGAACACTTTTAGGTCGAACAAAATAAAGTAATGAAAAGGGAAAAATATAAATATAAGGATTGATTCTTATTATTCGTGCGTTCATGCAGTATGAACGCACGAAAAATTAGAATCCATCCTTAAATAACCATCCATTCGGTTACATCATGCATATTTTACGCACTTTAATTACCATGCTGGCTACTTCCCTGGTATTATTATCAATCACACCCTGGACACGAGCTTTGCAACTATGGTAGTGGGTACAAAGGAATTTGGTCTTGATTTTGTTGTCATAGTCAATTTTAGGAAAGATCGTAAAGTTTTAAGTGCGAAGTGCAGATGAAGATCAATCTGTATATATATAAGGGCGGATCTTGGCCTGCACCTTTCGCGTGCGACATACAACTCGTCTATGCTCGTAAAGGGGGTTAAAAGGGACAATGATGTGGGTTTAATATTTAGGTAATTCTCTTCTGTTAATCTATATTCTCTTAGTTATGTTAGTCTGTATATGTGCTATAACACAAGTATGTTTTAATGTAATAAAATATATGAATTATTAAACCCGTGGGCTGATTAAAATGAAACTTGGTTAACTAATAAGTGACTTACCTCAGTGGTGAGTGGAAACATTCGTGTTTAAACATATCTTGTGTGTACACACAAATACAACTTAAAGAACGATTTCCCATACAACCTTCCCAATAGTACTTTCAGTGCTTTGATTAATTGGCACATCGCATGTTTTCATTTAGTATGTACATGTATACACGTTACACGATAACCTATGCCCACACAACGCCCATATTTAGGGGTGTATTTTATGTTCTTAAATCCTTATTTGAAACTTAAACCCTATGTTGTGGGTACTGAGTCAGAGACGATTCATTGGAGTACCCACACGATTGGGTGTAAAAAGAAATACGTGAGATACTTTGAGGCTAAAGTTAATTCCTTTTAATCTAGACACCTGCGTCGCTCATATACCGAGGGCTTGACGTGAAATGGTTGTAACTAAAATTGGTATTTTTTTTACCAAGGTTAATCACCTCGCCATTAAGTCTTTATAAGCGTTAACTCAATTTTCTTGGTAAACAATGGAAATTTAGGTGCCATTGCTCGTTCTGAGCAATGGCATCTAAATTTGCATTGTTTACAAAGGGGTCAAAATTGCCCCTAAACCCAGGTTTTCAAAATAGATTTTTAGTTACAACCCTTTTACACCTGCGTCGCTAATATACCTTACTTGTTTAGATGTTTGAAGATATTTAAATATCACGTATAACTTAGACAGCGGAAACTTTAACAGGACACGAGACATTGAGCATTTTCCTACTTTTTCTGATATATTTTTGCTTTCACATTGTACATCAAAAGTCTTTTACAAAGGTTTCCTCTATAATAGCCGTCTTCATTTCATGTGGAGAAGACAAGTGTTTTACAAACTAATTAAATGCCATCGATCAATGATAAAATTACCTTAGTCTCAACTTATAAGCCCTTTCTGATATCAGTTATATTGCACACACATGACAAATGATGATACATTCTCACACTTCTGATATTTCTTAACTTATAATTTGACCGATTTCGTTTAACCCTTTCCAACAAGCATTCGCATTTTGACATGTTTTGCAACAGACGACTTTTGAAAACAAAGTAGAATTTGCTCACATCGCGACATCCCCAGTTTGATCCACTCTATTAAGTAAATCATAGTTTTCAAGTGCTTTCAATTTCGTCGGCTATATCTTTGTTTTAGTATTGCAACCATAATGATCATTCGGTACAATTTGGCTATTTCGAAAATTTGATTCGACCTCGATTTCGAATTGATTGGAAATATCAAAGTTTTAACGAAATCTATACATCTTATTTCTATAACAGAGCAATTTTAGCATGAACACTAACAATGTAAAATTATTGCAAATTATTCTGTACAATCCATTTCTCCGTTTGTACTTTTTATAATTTCTTTATTTGCTATAAACAACATACTGTTTGTTGTTTTATGCAATAAAATATATTGAATTGAAATAAATTGATTGTTTGATTTAGGTTTAAGCCGTCATTTCAAAAATGAAAAAAAACACCATTTCATGGCGGCCAGTTCACCTACCCATGTGTTTCATGAAAAGCTTTCTCACACTAGCACTCCATACAACAGTCTTTTTCCACCACATATACTAAAGGCTGTCTCTTTATAGACGTAGGATAACATCCGAAACAGCCCACATGAACAACATTCATTCGGAATGAATTTGAACCGGTATCACGTCACCATAACGGCGCGCTTTTCTATTTCCTATGTGAATTTTCATAAACAGTTGAGTGGAGCTCAATTGACGGCGTTCCTGACGTTATATTTTGAACCAGCATAACCTACCTTGAGATAAAAACTACTTTTAAACAATTCTCACATGTATATAAAAAAAACTTGCACCAGACGACTTTAAAAACATCTAGCCAAATAGGAAATCTCTATAAATAAAAGAGGTTTTTTTTCAAAAAAATAGTCGGCAAAAGTGGCAGTTATGAGCAATTTCCACTTTGCGAAACTTTTTTCAAAAAGTCGTGTGCTACGGGTTCGTCAGATAACTTCTGCTGTATGCTGGAACATGTTAAACTGTTTACCTCGTGTAATAATTATCTCCGTTTAAAGCAACAACTGTTACGTCTGGATAATTAGAATAACTAATTAGATACAAATTAGGAAAGAGTGTGGGAATAGGAGAACTTGCTCGGCTTTATCAAAAAGTCGCCTACTGTAATGGCAGCCGAGGTCAATCATTCTAGACACATGCTTAACCTTAAAGGACGAAATGAGCCGTCCCGCGAGAAAACCAACATTGTGGTCTCTGCGTAAAGTCGAACCTCATCAACCTAAGCATGCCATGCAGGCTTACCTGGACCGACACTGTTCGTATCCTGTGGATTTTCTGTTTCAGGAATAACTACTGTATACATCTATCCCCCCTAAGACGGAATGTGTCGGCCGGATCAGTCTGCGCGGACAGCGCAGGGTGATCTGGTCGATACATTACGCAGATGTCTATCGTCTAAGCATGCCGCGCAGGCTAACCCGGATTTCGCCTCCTGAGGATTTTCTGTTTCAGGAAGCATTACTCTATACCTCTATCCCCCTGTGACGGAATATGTCGGCTCTGATTTACCTGCGCGGACTGCGCAGGCTGATCGGGGTCGATACATTACGCAGAGGCCATAATGTTGGTTTTCTCGCGAGACGGCTCATATATATATGCGCGTACATTTCATTTTATTGAGAACATTGAAATTACTTCAGTTATTTTTAAGTTCAATAATTGCCCACATTAACAAGCTGAATACTATCTACAAATGATTTTGCAGAATATTTCTGCTTTACATACTTTCAACAATACACAATGCGCGTGGAACAGTTTAAATAAATCTATGAACGCAGTCCACATATCTCATATATTGATATCTTTGCGAATTTAGTGTATTCGCGAAATTCGCAAACTTTTCCACGACGCGAACTTTACCACTTATATAGTAAGCGTGTCAAAAAGTAACTCAAAAGTAAATATCCCGTTTACGATAATGATCTAACTCCGCATAGTACTTCCTTTCTTTGTTTTAAAACACGATTTAAACCAAAATCCAGGAATTAAACATTTGAGATTTAATTAAAAAGTCACAACAAAACCAAGCTCTGTAGCAACCGCTCATCCTTGTTTGTTGTTTGGAATAAAACACTTCAGCATACAGTAATGTCACAAATTAATATCACGTGAAAATATATATGCATGTTTTCTGGCATAGCAGTTTCAAGAAATGAACCGCACAAGAGCGAAACTCCCTTTTTTTGCAAGACGTATTGACTTTTCCTAGAAAGACGACTTATGAAATCATATGCAGCATTAACATTGGGAAATATATTTCGGAAAATGGAAAAAAGGCTTAAAACGAGTTCTCCTCTTCAAAAATCATTTTCATTTTCTACACCGTATCAAAAGCAGATTCCTAGGAAACAATATTTATTTATTTATTTATTGGGGTTTTACGCCGCTTTCAACATTATTTCAGTTATGTCACGGCGACAGTTCACTTATTCATGATCCCTGGGTAAACAAACCAGTACTAGGGTAGAAAATGTGCCTTGCCCAAGGGCACTCCACCACCTAGGAAACAAGCAGTTATACTAAACAAAACCATGTATGGGTTTTTTCGTTCAAAGGTAACAGGTGTGTTTTTTTTTTTTTTCATAATATAATAAACTGCTGATGCTAATTTTGTTATGTGTTTTTTGTTTTTTTTTATCTCAAAAAGATAAAGACGACTCTGAACCGTCGAGTGTTAAGCGTTAACCCTTTTCCGGAGACAGACGATTAATGACGCCTCTGCAGCATTATACATTTAAAAAACACTGTTTTTGAGTTTATACAATATTATATTCATTCATGTATATACAGTTGTCATGTTTTAACACTTTCCCTTATACGACACTTCTTAAGCAGACGACATTGAACGCACTTTGTCAAAACATAGAATTCAACATAATTGAATGGATAACCTATGACTAAATGTGGAAAAACATTGTGGCAAAAGGAGAAATTGCTCGTTTTGAGCAATTTCTTCTATTGTCACTATGTTTTCAAAAAGCCGTCTGCTGCATAGTCGTCAGAAAGCGTCTATATGAGGGAAAGGGTTAAGTTAATGTTTCCCGAATCATCTTCTGAAGATTTGTTTTATGTTGGAAGCGGTGGGCCCCGAACAGAACGATAAAAGTATCACATGCTATTATTTATTATTCTCCCTTGGTAAGTCAAACACTCATCATCATAATAATGTTAGCCGTCTCGCGAGAAAACCAACATTATGGACTCTGCGTAAAGTATCGACCCGGATCAGTCTAAGCATGCCGCGCAAGCTTACCCGTATAGACACTTTTCGCCACCTGTGGATATTCTGTTTCAGGAATCATTACTCTATACCTGTATCCCCCTGAGACGAAATGTTTCGGCTCGGATCAGTCTGCGCGGACTGCGCAGGCTGATCTGGGTCGATACATTACGCAGAGTCCAAAATGTTGGTTTTCTCGCGGGACGGATTGTGTTTACTAGATCATGACACATCCTTTGTGTTTTTTGTACTTTTTATCTTGTTCATATTCATAATTAAGCATGTATTTAAAAAAAAACAGCCGAGGACGACGCACTCCTGTAAGAGATGAACTTTGAAAGCTTTAAGCTTGTCTTTTGGAATTACATATATGTAATGCTTATAAACTAATCAGGACTATCAACATACGTGCTATTATATACACGCTTCACAAATGATTCCATAATCTGAAAGATGATATATCACAAATTTCGAAATGAGTGCCACCGTTTTTAAAACAAAGTTGTATGTTATTGATTATTCTTGTTCCGTTTAAAGACAGAACGCCATCGGTGCCTGTTATAGGAGTCAATTAACGAATATCCGTTGCCTTGGTAACCAAAACAGTTTTCATATCAACGTATTTGCACAAGCCTTTAGTTTCAATAAACAGATCGACAATTGCTAGATTCCAAGTTCAATGATAATCTTAGCCCATTCCCTTTTTCTGTTATATTACTAGCCAACTGCAAGTCGAATAATGTTGAAGAGTGGAATATGAATTCGATTGATTCTAATATTTATTTTGAAACAAAATGAAACAAATGAAAGCTAGTTCCTTCTGACCCATTTCAATTTACTTCCATTTTTGGGTAAACATCGTCTGCCACTTTGTTATAATTGGTGTTTTACGACACTTTTAACACTTTTTCAGATGTTACGACATTTCTTGGTTAAGTTACCAGTACTTCTGGTTCATATCACGACATTTCTTGGTTAAGTTACCAGTACTTCTGGTTCATATCACGACATTTCTTGGTTAAGTTACCAGTACTTCTGGTTCATATCACGACATTTATTGGGTAAGTTACCAGTACTTCTGGTTCATATCACGACATTTCTTGGTTAAGTTACCAGTACTTCTGGTTCATATCACGACATTTATTGGGTAAGTTACCAGTACTTCTGGTTCATTTCACGACATTTCTTGGGTAAGTTACCTGTACTTCTGATTCATTTCACGACATTTCTTGGGTAATTTACCAGTACTTCTGGTTCATTTCACGACATTTCTTGGGTAAGTTACCAGTACTTCTGGTTCATTTCACGACATTTCTTGGTTAAGTTACCAGTACTTCTGATTCATTTCACGACATTTCTTGGTTAAGTTACCAGTACTTCTGGTTCATATCACGACATTTCTTGGTTAAGTTACCAGTACTTCTGGTTCATATCACGACATTTCTTGGTTAAGTTACCAGTACTTCTGGTTCATATCACGACATTTATTGGGTAAGTTACAAGTACTTCTGGTTCATATCACGACATTTATTGGGTAAGTTACCAGTACTTCTGGTTCATTTCACGCCATTTATTGGGTATGTTACCAGTACTTCTGGTTCATTTCACGACATTTCTTGGTTAAGTTACCAGTACTTCTGGTTCATTTCACGACATTTCTTGGTTAAGTTACCAGTACTTCTGGTTCATTTCACGACATTTCTTGGGTATGTTACCAGTACTTCTGGTTCATTTCACGACATTTCTTGGTTAAGTTACCAGTACTTCTGGTTCATTTCACGACATTTCTTGGTTAAGTTACCAGTACTTCTGGTTCATTTCACGACATTTCTTGGTTAAGTTACCAGTACTTCTGGTTCATTTCACGACATTTCTTGGTTAAGTTACCAGTACTTCTGATTCATTTCACGACATTTCTTGGTTAAGTTACCAGTACTTCTGGTTCATTTCACGACATTTCTTGGTTAAGTTACCAGTACTTCTGGTTCATATCACGACATTTCTTGGTTAAGTTACCAGTACTTCTGGTTCATTTCACGCCATTTATTGGGTATGTTACCAGTACTTCTGGTTCATTTCACGACATTTCTTGGGTAAGTTACCAGTACTTCTGGTTCATTTCACGACATTTCCTGGGTAAGTTACCAGTACTTCTGATTCATTTCAGGACATTTCTTACGTAAGTTACCAGTACTTCTGGTTCATTTCACGACATTTCTTGGGTAAGTTACCAGTACTTCTGGTTCATATCACGACATTTCTTGGGTAAGTTACCAGTACTTCTGGTTCATTTCACGACATTTCTTGGGTAAGTTACCAGTACTTCTGATGATTCATTTCACGACATTTCTTGGGTAATTTACCAGTACTTCCGGTTCATTTCACGACATTTCTTGGGTAAGTTACCAGTACTTCTGGTTCATTTCACGACATTTCTTGGGTAAGTTACCAGTACTTCTGATTCATTTCAGGACATTTCTTACGTAAGTTACCAGTACTTCTGATTCATTTCACGACATTTCTTGGGTAAGTTACCAGTACTTCTGGTTCATATCACGACATTTCTTGGGTAAGTTACCAGTACTTCTGGTTCATTTCACGACATTTCTTGGGTAAGTCACCAGTACTTCTGATGATTCATTTCACGACATTTCTTGGGTATTTTACCAGTACTTCTGGTTCATTTCACGACCTTTTTTTGGGTAAGTTACCAGTACTTCTGGTTCATTTCACGCCATTTCTTGGGTAAGTTACCAGTACTTCTGGTTCATATCATGACCTTTCTTGGGTAAGTTACCAGTACTTCTGGTTCATATCACGACATTTATTGGGTAAGTTACAAGTACTTCTGGTTCATTTAACGACATTTCTTGGGTAAGTTACCAGTACTTCTGGTTCATTTCAAGACATTTCTTGGGTAAGTTACCAGTACTTCTGGTTCATATCACGACATTTCTTGCGTAAGTTACCAGTACTTCTGGTTCATTTCACGACATTTCTTGGGTAAGTTACCAGTACTTCTGGTTCATTTCACGACATTTCTTGGGTAAGTTACCAGTACTTCTGATTCATTTCACGACATTTCTTGGGTAATTTACCAGTACTTCTGGTTCATTTCACGACATTTTTTGGGGTAAGTTACCAGTACTTCTGGTTCATTTCACGACATTTCTTGGGTAAGTTACCAGTACTTCTGGTTCATTTCACGACATTTCTTCGGTAAGTTACCAGTACTTCTGGTTCATTTCACGACATTTCTTGGGTAAGTTACCAGTACTTCTGGTTCATTTCACGACATTTCTTCGGTAAGTTACCAGTACTTCTGGTTCATTTCACGACATTTCTTGGGTAAGTTACCAGTACTTCTGGTTCATTTCACGACATTTCTTGGGTAAGTTACCTGTACTTCTGATTCATTTCACGACATTTCTTGGGTAATTTACCAGTACTTCTGGTTCATTTCACGACATTTTTTTGGGTAAGTTACCAGTACTTCTGGTTCATTTCACGACATTTCTTGGGTAAGTTACCAGTACTTCTGGTTCATTTCACGACATTTCTTCGGTAAGTTACCAGTACTTCTGGTTCATTTCACGACATTTCTTGGGTAAGTTACCAGTACTTCTGGTTCATTTCACGACATTTCTTCGGTAAGTTACCAGTACTTCTGGTTCATTTATCTTGACACAAGCGAGTCCGAGTAATACAAACCCCATACTCCTAAGCGCAAAGGAGGGAAAGCCATTAGTTTCTGTTTATTCAAGTCATTGGTATGACCCGACCGGTGATCGAACCTACGTCCTCTCGCTATATTCACTACACTACACCACCGAGGTGCTGCAGACAAGTCAGTAGTTAATAAAGTTAACATTAAACTACAAAGCTAATCATCGTCATAACGTTGTCTTTTCTAGCAATGGATTGAAGTTTTCTACACGTATTACATTATTAACTCTTTCACACATTCAAGACAATCTGCAGCAGACGACATAAAAAGCATCAAGGCAAAACTATGGCAACAATCTATAAAAAAATAAAAGTATAACAAGAAACGCCGCAATCCAACGAAACCAGGTTGGTAATGATTGAAAGAAAAACTTCAGCATGTGTTTTGATAATTATTATTAAGCTTCTTTCATTAGTGTTGGTTGTTAAATGAACTGTAACGGAAATATTGAGTATCAACTATTTTAAGCAACAGTGACGTTGCCATTGCACCAAGGGGCCCCAAACGTACTCCCATGAATGGTTTTCATAAACTCTTTTTACAATATGTTAACCGATATTCAGTTGCAAACCTTTTTCTATTTTTAGTAACAGCGACCTTGACCTTGACCCTAAGGGCCCCAAACGCAATCCTTTGAAAGGTCTTTATAAACTCTTTCTACTAAATTTGGTTTCAACCGTAACTAAGCACATATTAAGTCAAAAATATGAAAATTCTCTATAAACGAAAAAAACATTTTTGAACAAAGTTGAACTTAAGTATAGCTTTATTTTTCCGTCACTGCTAGTTACTGCTTTTATTTAACTTTCTCAAAATCAGTATATTCAACAACATTATCAAAGTATTTTATATTTCATAACCAACGAATCATTCATAACAAATCCATAACTCTTTTTTAAAATGTGTAGGCTCCGTTTAATTGCACAACACCGTTATGATGAAACTGTTAATAATGAACGGGTGTTTGTTTGTTAACGAAAGCGTACATTAAAATATCAAATAACGTACTTATATACATTAATCAACTCACACTACTTTAAGCTTTGTAACCCGATGTGGCGGTACCCCGTTTTTTTAATAACATACGTACAATTCACCCTTTGTTACCCACGGATGTTATTTAGTCATAAAACTGGAAAAACAAATAGCATTGCTTCTTCAGGGAGGTTATGAATCAGCTTTTGCATCCATAAGTTCATACTGTAATCAGCTTATTGATTGATTATATCGATCCAGACCAGCCTGCTTAGTCCGCACAGATTGATCCGTGCCGACACGTTCCGTCTCTGGGGGATAGAGGTATGGAGTAATGGTCCCTGAAACAGAAAATCCACGGGAGGTGAAAAGTGTCTAACCGGGTAAGTCTGCGCGGCATGCTTAGGCTGATCTGGGTCGATACATTACGCACAGGCCATGATGTTGGTTTTCTCGCGGGACGGCTCATATGGGGGGTTTAACGCCGTTGTCAAACCGAGGGCTTGGCGTGAAACAGTTGTATCTAAAATTGATATTTTTTTACCAAGGTTAATCACCTCGCCATAAAGTCTTTATAAGCGTTAAATCACTTTTCTTGGTAAACAATGTAAATTTAGGTGCCATTGCTCGTTCTGAGCAATGGCACCTAAATTTGCATTGTTTACAAAAGGGTCAAAATTGCCCCTAAACCAGGGTTTTCAAAATAGGTTTTAAGTTACAACCGTTTCACGCCAAGCCCTCGAAACATGTTTAAGTTATATCACGTCGGACACTTCATCTTCCCACGTATTTCCTGACTTTCGCTCACCACAAGTATTCTACGCAGCAGTTTGTTTCCATATAAACTGTTAGCTCAATGGAGGAATACGGTTGACGCGAGCTGGGGCTCGAGCTAAAAACACATATATTAACAGCCCGCGTCGTTATCGACTGAGCCACCCACCCGGCTAAGCACATCAGCTAATGCTCGTCATTTCTCACTGATTCGTTGTAAAAACAAACTAAATACTTTGACACGCAATGATCACCAATTCCAACTTCTATCCGAAAAAACTACAAGAACACTGTCTAGAAACAATATCTATAACTATTCTCTTCTTAAGTGAAACAAGAATATATGATAAAGCAGATTAGGTCAAACCTGGCTTATTGGGGTCTTATGGACTTTCTAGGTTGGCAATATTTTTTAAAGTTACATTGACATAAAACATGTCATGCTATGTAATTGATGTTCCGTCCAAAGTTTGTGTATTATATGGTAGTATTAAATGTAGATGGACAGTGAAGGCTTAAGTGAGACAGTGCACAGTAGCTCCGACATCTTTGCATATTATTATCATAATAATATAAGAGGTCCAGATAAGGAGATGTATTCAGCTCTTTCCCCCACAATTACTCTTTTATTATTAAAACAAACCCTATGTCGTGGGTACGCAAAATAATAGACTCACTGAGACAATTCTTTTGAGTACCCACAACATAGGGTTAAGGGTTCAATAAAGGATTTTAGAACATGCAATACGCCCCTAATCTAGAGCTATGAATTATTTAATTTATCTAAAATAAATAAATAAATCAGACAGATACAAAGTGAATGTGAGAATGCATGCCTATACTTCCTTATTATATAATTCATACATACAATGTAATAAAAATCAACACAATACAAAACAAACACTTTTATTACAGCCAGAGGAATTACTGCAATAAGTCACCCACATGAAAATGTGCAATCTATAATCGTAATCATTTTACTAGAAGCAAAAATCGATACCAATGAACAAACTGTTCAAAATTTACAGATAAGAAGCATTTCATACACAAGTTATAATGTAGATATGTCTGTATACTTTAATAATATTTCACATCAAATTGGATGCAGTATTAAAGGTTATTGCACCTTGAAAGCTCGAATAACCCACTGTTATCCCATACAGAAACTGAACTATAATAATCATACGATTTATTATCAGTGTCATCATACCATAAGTATATAGCACCCTTTGCATATACAATATGTTCAAAGGTGCTTTACGATATAGGTCAAATTACGCTAAATACATCCGCTGACTTGCTGATCTACAGTACTATAGTCCCTCAAAAAAACTTTGTTTGCGTAGAAATATGAGTATACCATCCCAAGACTGTATTGAATATATGACATTGAGTTTAAATGCATTGTGAATGTATATAAAATGCACTGGAAATGATTGATTTGATCACTTTTAGTATTTTGACCTTGTTTGAAAGTGAAAATAGAGAATGCTAAACACCGGATTTTGTCCGGGCCCGATTTGGGTTCTTTCTTGCATAATGAATGACCCCACATTTTCTACGGATTGTTTTAAAACTAGGAGGTAACTCTTTTTAATGATATATGGTGTTCTACATGAGAAACGCTTAGAAAGTGTGACAATTGAGGACAGAAACTGGTCGATTTACATGGAAACAAAGAAGGATTTTGTTTGGTGTATTGTAATTTGTAACCTATATACACATACACACATATGTTAAGAACAATAATACCTGGTAAATGAGCAAAATTAATTAAATTGAATCAAAGCTAAATCATCCACAATCCTTATTATGTCCATTCCTCTTTTGCCACACATGACAAACATTATGTGAAATGTTGAAACAACAATTTAAACAAATGTTAATAGCTATAAGAACCATTATATAAGCATCTATAATTACAGTCATGAATTTGTTTGAATATATGCTTTTTCGTAATACTGGTAAGTCCTATGATAGTCCAATTATAGTCCAAGTATAGTCCAATTATAGTCAGTTAATGTACATGCATGTCATTTTTCAGACTTCTTAATCTACCAGTAATGCTTAAAAACAACCAGTAGTGTAAGATTGGTAAGACAAAACAGAGAGAACGATTACACATGGCGCAACATTTTCTTTTATTCATCTAATGTACTAAAATGTTTTGGGCAATTTTAAATAAGTATTAATCAGCCTAATAAAACTCTTTGTATCGTTGAAAACATAATATGAACCGTCCCGCGAGAAAACCAACATTGTGGACTCTGCTTAAAGTATCGACCCGGATCAGCCTAAGCATGCCGCACAAGCTAACCCGGACAGACACTTTTCGCCTCCTGTGGATTTTCTGTTTCGGGAATCATTACTCTATACATCTATCCCCCTGAGACGGAATGTGTCGGCCCGGATTAGTCTGCGCGGACTGCGCAGGCTGATCTTGGTCGATACATTACGCAGATACCATATTGTTGGTTTTCTCGCGGGACGGCCCATATGTCGCACATGCATGCAGAAGACAACCTTAAAAATATTGATGGAAAAGGGGGTTATACCGTTTCCTTTTTTCATTGACTCTGCAGCAGACGTCCCTTTTGAAACTCACCGGAAAATAAGATATATTTCGAACTCCACCTCTCATTATGTCTCTGTATTAAAACAATACATGTACGTTCAATGTTTCCGAATCCCGATGCCATATGTTCTCTTTCCCCTATCTCATTGAAATGTGATAACATGCTTCCCTGTACGTACAAGTTTGCATCAATCGGAACGCTTGTTTAACCCTTTCCTTCATATAGAGGCTTTCTGACGCCTCTGCAGCAGACGGCGTTTAGAAAACATAGTGACAGAAGAAACAATTGCTCAAAATGACCGATTTCTTCTTTTGCCACAATGTTTTCCACTTTTAGTCATAGGTTATCCATTCAATTATAGAGATTTTCTATTATGTGACAAAATATGTGCAAAGTCGTCTGATGAAGAATTGTCGTATGAGGGAAAGAGTAAAAAACACTTCTCAATCTCGATTATGTTTATGGGTTATCTTCCCTGTTGGTTGCCTAACAATTTTATAGGCCGCAATTTGATTGGCTGTCGCAAAGGTCATCTGAGGCGACCTTTACACGACAGCCATCAGCTCTATACGAGTGTTTGCTATTACCAAAGTTTAGGTAATGTTTTAATGAAATGACTATTTCCTGATATGTTTTCAAATCAGATGACTTTAAATGCAGAACATCTTTCAGTCTATGTGGTAAAGCAGCCAGTTGATTGGAAAGAATGTTGTGTAGAGTACGGGTGTGAGACAGCCAGGAAACACATGCGTATGTGAACTTGCCGCCGTGATATGATTAAACAATTGTTAAAAAGAACGTTAAACCCCAATCAATCTATCAATGAATCAATCAATCAATCAATCAATCAGGTAAACAATCTGAATACGTTACTCAAAAACAAGTTTCATTTTCTAGACAATACAACGATATATCGTATGAAGGAAAACCAATGGCAATACGAATACTATGTGAATTGAAACATATGTTGTATGTGGGAAAGGGTTAAGAAGAGCACGTGACTTCGCGCTGACCGACAGTTAACATATTGGGAGTCTTTTTTTTTTCATATTTTTTTTTATTGGAGTTTTAAGCCGTTTTCAACATTATTTCAGTTATATCACGCCGACAGTTCACTTATTCATGATCCCTGGGTAAACAAGTGAGCCTTTCGTAAAACAGTTTATACCAAACCAAACTGTGTACAAGTATGCAATGTGATAGTACCTGCAGTTCTCATTGTTTTGTTAACACCTTCGATTCGACGAAGATCATTTTTCTTGTGACGTGTGCTCATTTGATGTGCCGTGTTAGTTTCTCCTATTATTAGCTTGTTAATGTACAGTAAATTTCATAGGTCCAGATAAGGAGGGATATTCAGCTATTTTTCCCACAATTTCTCTCTTATTATTAAAGCAAACCCTATGTTGTGCGTACTCAAAAGAATCGTCTCACCGAGACAATTCTTTTGAGTACCCACATCATAGGGTTAGAGTGTCAAATAAGAGTTTTAGAACATGCAAAACGCCTCTTATCTGGAGTTCTGTGTACTGTATGTAATCATTTGGAACACAATTTATAATATTCTTCTCAGAAAACAAGCAAAGCTTTTCAACATTATCAGTTCAGCAACCCTGAATTATGGAGCAAACATTACTATAATTAAACAGTATGAATCCAACACGCAGATTCGCGAGGAGACCCAAGCAGTTCACAAGGAAGCTTATACTTGGTTGGCTAAATCAATTAGCTTTGAAACATAATCAATCTCTTTGGACACTGGTTACGCCCTTCAAACCGTTGATTTTCATAAAGGGTCGTTTATAAACTTGATCAAACAACACTTTCTTTATGTCAGTTAAACTTCGTTTCTTAAATATATTCCACGTATACATAGGCCACGTCGCACAGGAATCTACTTTCTGGAATTCCCTTCGCCGGGTATTTCCGTCACATAAACACCGACGAAATAGAGGAGCGGTGAGTGCCGAGGAACTTCCGTAACTCAAAAACCCGGTCTACGGGTATTTCCGTCACACAAAACACCGACGATATAGAGAAGCGGTGAGTGTCGAGTGTTCCAATTGTATAGCACGGGCGTTTGTTGTATCGTGCGATTTCATTGGACATTACGACCGAACACGTGACCATGAGTATGTCAGGTATTTTGTTTAATTTAAATGAGATCGGAATTCTTTACGATAGTTTGATTGATTGATTTTGTTATTTAATTGAGTTTTACGCCACTTTCAACATTATATCACGGCGACAGTTCACTTATTCATAATCCCTTGGTAAACAAACCAGTACTAGGCTAGAAAATGTGTATTGCACAAGGGCACTTCACCATGACCGTAGTGCCGCGATTGGGGATCGAACCCGGGACACCCGGTTTCAAATCCCCGACGCTAACCACAGCGGATTCCTTTTGATTGAGTGAGGTTCTACGCCGTTTTCAACAATATTTCAGTCATATCACGACGGCCAGTTCACCTACTCATGGCTGCCCTAAACCAGTAATCCACACAACACATTTCCCATGCAACTGGCTGCTTTTCCGCATATGACTGTCAGCCCATTTGTGGAAGACGAATGACGCTTGTCACATTGACTTTTATCAAATGTCAGAAATAATTGTTGGTCGAGCTGGGATTCGAACTCACAGCCCTGGATTGACAGCCCGCGTCGCTACCGACTGATCTACCGAGGCGATTACAACGTATAGTTAAGTCCTAAAAGAAGGAATTTGTTTGTCTATTTAAGATATTTATTTGGTTTCATCAATTAGAAAATGCTAGTTGAGCTGCCTTTCAGGTTACAATACACCAAACAAAATCCTTCTTTGTTTCCATGTAAATCATGTAAATCGACCGGTTTCAGTCCTTAATTGTCACACTTTTCAAGCGTTTCACATGTAGAACACCATATATTATTGAAAAGAGTTACCTCCTTGCTTTAAAACAATCCACAGAAAATGTGGGGTCATGCATTATGCAAGAAAGAACTCACCAGGCGAAAATGGTAACTGTCATTTTGGACCAAAACGGGCCCGGACAAAACCGGTGTTTAGCATTCTCTACTTTCACTTTCAAACAAGGTCAAAATACTAAAAGTGATCAAATCAATCATTTCCAGTGCATCCTATACACATTTACAATGCATTTGAACTCAATGTCATATATCTAATACATTTTGGTGATGGTATACACTCATTTTTACGGAAACAAAGTTTTTTTAGGGACTATAATACTTTGACCTTCAGGAAAAGAGCAGCCATATGACTAGTCTGGTACCCGGCGTACTATAGTAAATTAGTACGTTTGATATGAACCAACAGTCGCGACTCGATTGGTCATCTGCCCTTTAACGTCGATACCACATATAATAGCCGTCCCGCGAGAAAACCAACTGGCATTATGGTTTATGCGTAATATAACGCTCCAGATCATCCTGCGCAATCCGCGCATACTGATCCGGGCCGACATATTCCGTCCCAGGGGGATAGAGGTATAGAGTAATGATTCCTGAAACAGATAATCCACAGGAGGTGAAAAGTGTATATCCAGGCTTAGGCTGATCCGGGTCGATACTATACGCAGAGTCCACAATGCTGGTTTTCTCGCGGGACGGCTCATTAGTGAATATATTTGGAATCAATACATTCACATGAGGTAAACTACTTTCGGCGTTAGAAAGGTTCAACCTGTTGGACAACAAAAATATAGTTTCAAAGTTTTCCACACAATGCCAAAAGGGCAGCCAAGTATTGGAGTATTTCGTAATGGTTTGGGCAAGTAACTCCAGTCTACCATATGAAACATAGGCCAGTCCTGATTAGTATTGAACATTTGAATACAAAAGTATAATAAGTCTTACATACATTTTACTACTGTTGTCACAAATGCCATATTGCTTGTTTTTTTCCTGAGACATGGATCATGTAATTGATGTAAACGTTTACTTTATGTATAACTTTTCCAATTCTAGTGTATACTGGTGCGAGAAACTCACATTGTGTGAACTGGCCGCCGTGACAAAACGGATTTACCGCTGAACTCAAGTCAATCAAACACGCCTAGTTTCAGTTATCGATTTTACAGACGTATTAACCCTTTCCCACAAACAACAACTCTGCTGCAGACGACTTTGAACAAATTTAGGCAAAAAATATGTAAATATCTATAAATGAATATCTTTATGATTGAATAGAGTTTAAGCAATGTGGCAAAAAGAGACACGTCGTTTTGAGCAATTTCCCCTCTTGTCAGAATATTTTCAAAAGTCGTCTGCTGCAGACGCTTTAGAAATCGTCTTTATGTGGGTAAGGGTTAATACACTCACCACGTTTGTAAAATGTGACATGAGGACATTGTAACGTCGATTGCTTCAAACAGTCTAACCGAATTCCGCGGTATTTGCACACACAAGTATAAAAATAAACACTTTCACACTAACTACGCATTATTCACTTTTATAAATGAGCCGTCCCGCGAGATAACCAACATTGTGGACTCTGCGTGAAGCATCGACCCCGATCAACGTAAGCATGTCGCGCAGAGTAACCCGTACAGACACTGTTCGCCTCCAGTGGATTTTTTGTTTCAGGAAACATTAGTCTATACCTCTATACCCCTGAGACGGAATGTATCGGTCCGGATAAGCATGTGCGGACTGCGCAGGCTGATCTGAGCTGATACATTACGCAGAGGCCATTATATTGTTTTTTCTCGTGGAACGGCTCAAATGATCATTTAATCCAGAAATTGACGAATCGGCAGTTGCCGTCTTTTTTAGAAAGCCATGGTTTCTCTTACCCACGTTGGTCATCATTTTGAATGAAAGTATAAATATTGTTTGTATATGTGATCGCTCTGGATGAACACTAACTGCGTCGAAGATTATTGGCAAACATTAACAGTAATAACAACACCTTGTCTATTCAATCAAGACCATCTTACTGACTGCGTGTATATTTGTTCGTCTGTTTGTCTGCCTGTATGTCGTATACGTTTTATATGCCTACAAACTGAGTACCTGTAATAGCCAAGTCATATCGCTAGCTCTGTTTTATTGACATGATTGTATGTCTCTTAATGAATGGCGAGGACTCAGAATAGCAAACAATTTGATTCAGTGAATATACAAAATTAATAAACAAAGGTATTTTAGTACGTGTGGTTTTTTTCCTGTTTTCATCATACTTTAAATTGCATACTTGAGTAATTACGATGCATAATTCTATACATGTATACATAATTTAAAAATGATTCTTGACGATCCTCGGGAGCCAAAGCTAATGCCCGCCGCAATGGACAGAGCTAAACTTTCATAAAGCGTGAAGCTCTCAGTGACAGCCACTAGCTTCATCAACCAATGAACGTTAAACAATGTAACTCTCATAATTTAGCTGTTCCGCGAGAAAACCAACTCTGCGTAAAGTATCAACCGGATCAGCCTAAGCATGCATCGCAGGCTAAACCGGGCAGACAATTTTCGCCTCCTGTGGATTTTCTGTTACAAGAATCATCACTCTATACCTCTATCCCCCTGAGACGGAATATGTCGTCCCGGTTTAGCATGCGCGGACTGTACGGGCTGATCTGGGTCGATTTATTACGCAATTACCAAAATTTTGGTTTTCTCGTGGGACGGCCCATATTTCTACACTTCATATTTATAACCTTCCTATACTCATATACTAGTGCTTTGGTGCTGTAAAAAGCAAATGATGCAAACTAAACGTAATGAAAACAATGTATTGTCATATAGAGTATCGCTACTTATGCTTAGGGCGTATGTACCGACGACAGACACCAGGAAATATTTTAGCAACAATCATTAAAATCAGACTAAAATACTTCGTTGTGCATATATTAGAATTGACCACACCGCCAAAAAGGTCGTTCTTAATTGACCTTATACTTTTAAATATTCACGAGCATGTGCTTATGTTTCTGTCCAATGAAAGCGCACGAACGAACTAATGCTCGACAATCATCGCTTCTGTATCACACCCACGACTTTTACACTGTCATGTTTAATACGTATTCTGGTGTGTTTGACTAGTCCTACAAAAGGACGCTGGAAATACTTCATTTTTACAAAAAAGTCACAACAAATTAACAGTTTTATGTATAATTCATAATTGAGCTACGTACATATATACAACCATGAGTTGTGTATGCTTAAGTAGCAAATAAAATATCAGTATCTGTATCTGTTAATAAATAGAATAAAACATGTAATGAATCAAAGCACTGAAAGTTCTGCCAGCAAGGGTTTAACTGCAGATTATATTTTGGCACGTATTGACCGATTCAGAAGACGCCAAGACATGTTTTTTGAAAGCGGGGTAAATCAACATTAAAAAATACAGCAGCAGACGATCTTTTAAAGCATTATGGCAATAGAAAAAATTGTTTATAATGACAAAATATTTATTTTGCCACAATCTTTTCCACTCGTTTCAATAATTGTACTTTTGCCTGCTGCATAATTGTCTCATGAAGGAAATTGTTAACTTCGAAAGGGTCGAAGATCGATTCCCAAATAACCGTGGCTGTATTACTGCATGCAGTTAACGGAACAAACAACTCACCTTTATAAGATTTCGTCTGTTAACCCGTTGCAACACACGGTAGCGTATTTGTTTGATATCGGTTTTGGTAAAGGTCAATCCGTTCATCGTTTTGGCCAATCAAATCCGTTAATCTAGATGACGTGTTCGATGACGTTGCATTACACGTTGTGTACATGGACTAGTTTATAAAATTGGTATGTCACATTTAGTATATATTCTTAACACAATCAAATCCTGACGTTTTAACAAGACTAACGCGCCATCGAATTAACCACTTTAATTAAAGTAATATTTGAACAACTCGGTTTTTTTTAGGGTATGTGAAATTGGCATAAGTTCGACATTTGATAATTGATATTCAATACCAATATGAATGCCAATTTAAATATCGAACGAGGTCGATATTCAAGAAAATGGAGATTCCGTCTTTCTCCGTATGTAGAGATGCGAATACCGATGTAAATATCGATTTGAATTTTGATCTAGATCGGTAATCGGAACAATGGGGATTTCGTTCCTCTCAACAGGAAGGTATCCCGGAAATTTGTGAGTTCGTCTTGCTAAGTATGCAGATATTAGAAAACCGAAATCCGATTAAGATGTCAATTTGAGTATCGAGCCATGTCGGTGTTCGGGAAAATAGTGATTTTATCTTTCTCAGTATGCATGTTCGCCAAAACCGATTTGAATGTTGATACAAACTTTGTCGGTATTTGAGAATGTGGGGATTTCGTCTTTCTCAGGATGTAGTAACCCGAATACCGATTTTAATATCGATATCAATATCGTGCAAGGTCGGTATTTGGGTAAATTGTGATTTCGTCTCACTCAGGATGTGATACACGAATACCGATTTGAATATCTATTTGAATAATCTTAGTCTAGTTCAAATTTTCTAATCTGGTTTGTAAACGATTTCTTAACAATGAATTTTCAAAATAGTAATCCCCTCGTGATGTACATGTGCAATCTTCAGTGATTTGAATATCGAGCAAGATCTGTATTCGGAAAAGTGGTGATTTTGTATTTTCAAGTATGTAGATACCCGCATACCGATTTGAATATCGAGACAGGTCGGTATTCTGGAAAATGTTGATTCCGTCTCTCTCAGTATTTAGATACGCGAATACCGGTTTGAATAATAATTGTCGATTTGAAAATCGAGCAAGGGTCGATATTCATCTACATGTTGAGAAAGAAGAAATCACCATTTTCCCGAATACAGACCCTGCTCGATATCCAAATAGACATTCATATCGGAATTCAAGTATCTATTTACAGAAAAAGAAGAAATCACAATTTTCCCGAATACCGATCTAGCTCGATATTCAAACTGACATTCATATCGGAATTCAAGTATCTATTTACAGAAAAAGAAGAAATCACAATTTTCCCGAATACCGATCTAGCTCGATATTCAAACTGACATTCATATCGGAATTCAAGTATCTATTTACAGAAAAAGAAGAAATCACAATTTTCCCGAATACCGATCTAGCTCGATATTCAAACTGACATTCATATCGGAATTCAAGTATCTATTTACAGAAAAAGAAGAAATCACAATTTTCCCGAATACCGATCTAGCTCGATATTCAAACTGATATTCAAATCGGAATTCGGGTATCTTCATACTTAGAAAGACGAAATCACCATTTTCCCGAATACCTACCTAGATCGATATTCAAATCGACTTTCAAATCGGTATTCGGGTATCTACAAACTTAGAAAGTCGAAATATCCACTTTTCCAAATACCGATCTGGCTCAATATTCAAAACGACATTCAATTCGGTATTTGGATATATACATACTGAGAAAGACGAACTACGACTTTCCCGAATACCGACCTAGCTTGATTTTCTAATCGACATTCAATTCGGTGTTCGAGTATTTACATACTTAGAAAAACAAAATCACCTTTTTCCCGAATACCGACCAGGCTCGATATTCAAATCGACATTCAAATCGGTATTCGAGTATCTACAAACTTAGAAAGACGAAATCACTTTCCCGAATATCGACTTTGGTCTATATTCAAATCGACATTCAAGTCGTTATTCGCGTATCTTCATGTTGAGAAAATCGAAATATCCATTGTTTACCGAATACCGATCTTGCTCGATAGTCGAATCGACATTCAAACCTGTATAAGCATCTCTACCTTCGTAGAATGACGAAATCACCATTTTCCCGAATATCGACCTGGTTTGATATTCAAATCGACATTCATATCGGTATTCATCCTTCTAAATAATGTACATTGTAGGTAACGTAGGTAATGTATATTTTAAAGTGTAACGTACGTAACGTATATTTTAAAGTATACCGTAGGTTACGAATCTAGTGCCGTCTCTACATTCGTTGCAAATCCGTATTCAAATCGGAATTGAATATCGATTAACGAATATATCGAACTTTGTTCCAACATCACTTACCCGTTTTTTTTAATCATCTAATAATTCCAGGTGTAATAGAAGTCCTATAATTCACCACAAACTGTATTACTTCCCTTTATAAAACATACAAAAAAGCTTACAAAAATAATACGCGTGACTATCGATTTCACTTGTTTATTGTCACTTGCACTCCATTAAAAACACAAATCACAGGAGGCGTTGAAGCCGTAACTACACGATTATATAACTTAATGAAACAATTTACTGACAATGGATGTTTCGAATTGTTTAATTCCATACTCCTGTAGATACGCACAATGTTAAACATTTTCCTTGTTGCTTCGAGTTTCAATTTCTAATCCCTTTACGCATACAAACATCGCACTTGACCGAAATCCCTCTGAGGCCAAACTTTACACTTAAAACAGTATAATTTACAGGTATAAAAAAAGAAGGATTATCTTTGTAGTTGCTTATATTCCGCCATGTATCAATAAAATGTCTAAAATTCAATATATTTTCAAGTTTTACAAAAAAGAATTATTCCTTCAATCTGCGATATGCATAAAATGTTCTTCTAGTGTGCCATTCACAACAAAGATTACATAATGCTGTCATATATGTTACTTCATACTGTTCGAAATCGGAATAGACGGCACTAAATAATCAGCATTGTAGGCATTCGGTATTTATGAAGCACCTTCACATGTGAATCAAATATTCAGTAGGCGACTTTGAAATGTTTATATAGAAATATATAAATACTTAAATAATTAAGATTTCATTAATGAATGGTGTTAACACAAATGTGATACATGAAAAAGTTGCTCGGTATATCTATTTTTACCAATATGTTTACAAAAGCCGCCTGTTGCAATACGCAATAATGCGTTTACATACGGACAACATTCTCGTGCTTTTTTTGCCTTAGGAAGTTTGAATCTAAGCTATGTAACCTGAGAGAAGTAATAGAATAAGTGTTCGATGCAGGCGCTATGGTTCAGCTCACCGCGTGATGAAAACACATTTTATTGTAACGGCAAACAATGGGCTTCTCTACCTCCCATCATAAAATGCTTGTTAAGGCCCCGTTTCATTATATGTAAATCCATCAAACTGCCTCACAATCAAATTTCACGACGCTTACGTCGTGTTGTACTCTTTCTCCTTTTTGACAAAAATATATGATAATAAATTAATTTTCGGCAAAAGTTATCGGAATGTTTCTCAACACTTACTTCTTGTGTTACTACACCCGGCCATATCATGCAAAACAGCCCGTCCCAGTTGCAAGCTCCTCGTCCGTGACACCCGAGGCCCCGTTCCTGACTGATGCAGAGTCCAAGCCTCGAGGTCGACGTTGGAGGTATAAATAACAAAGTATTCCGACTATTAGGTATGCTAGATCACTGTGCCGCCCACTCACTGGCCGCGGGATTTGTTTAGTGACTTTTCCTATTTTTTACCAAAGCTTTTGTCAAATATATATATTGTGGCAAAATTTCTATCTGATGCTTTTAAACACATTCGTGAAAACGTTAAAGGCGACACTTTCCTTAAATAAACAATTCGTGATAACGTTAAAGGCGACACTTTTTCTAAAATGAACCATTCGTGATTACCGTAAAGGCGACACTTTCCTAAATTGAATAATTCGTTATTACCTTCAAGTCGACATTTTTTCTAAAATGAACCATTCGTGATTACCTTAAGGGCAACACTTTTCTCAAATGAACCATTCGTGATTTCCTAAAAGGCGACACTTTCCTAAAATGAATAATTCGTGATTACCTTAAAGGCGACACTTCCCTTAAATGAACAATTCATGATGACATTAAAGGCGACACTTTTCTAAAATGAACAATAATGGTTCCTATACATACGAAAATAATAGTTTCCGAAATCGAACAATTCGTGATAATCTTAAAGACAGCACTTTTCTAATTTGAAAAATACCTAGTTTCCATAAAGACGACAATTTCCGATATCCTTAATTACTTGAAATGATTCGTCGGGCTAGATGAGGTTAACAATAAACATAACATATATATACATGTACCGTGTTGACCATGAAACTGTTTTTTTTGCCATGCCCGTCTTGAAATTTTAATAAAATATTCTACAGTTTATGGATAATGAATTAACTGTAACTAATTGCTTGATTAAACATATCTTTTAACCCTTTCTAACACACAGACGTAGTTTATCAGAGGAACAGCAGACGACATTTGAAAGTATGGTGGCAAATAATAACTAATTTCGCCTTTGGTCACAATGTTTTTATCTGTATTTCATAATTACACATTAGTTAATAGAGCTTTCAAACGTGTCTGCTACATATCTATTTGATGTGGGAAAGATTCAACTAAAATTAATTAATTTATCATTATTATATATTAGCCCCGTCGGACAGAAAGAGATCTAATGGCGTTACTATGTTGGTATTTCTTAACCATTTCCCATATACATTAAACCTGCAGTAGACGTTATTGAAAATATATGGGTAAAATTATAGTAACACCCTATAAAAGAATTCATAATAATTGAGTAAAAATGAAAAAAATGTGACAAAAGGCGAAATTGCTAAATACGAACATTTCCTTTTTTCTTGTTTCAATGCTTTCAAAAGACGTCTGCTGCAAAAATGCGTTAACATGTGTTTGTCTGTTGGGAAGGATTAATTACGATAAGATGTTATGAGACGTCCCGCGAGAAAACCAACATTATGGCCTCTGCGTAATATATCGACCCAGATCAGCCTGCGCAATCTGCGTATACTGATCCGGGGCGCCACATTCCGTCTCAGGGGTAAAGAGGTAAAGAGTAAGGATCCCTGAAACAGAAAATCCACAGGAGGCGAAAAGTGTATATCCGGGTAAGCCTGCGCGGCATGCTTCAGGCTGATCCGGGTCGATACTTTACGCAGAGTCCACATTGTTGGTTTTATCACGGGACGGCTCTAATACTAGCAGTGATACACTTTTAGTGTTTATTCATACGTTGTCGGAAAATTACGGCTTCAGCGCAGCATTTAAATGTAGAAAATATCTCCGTTATTACACTGCAAAACATGATGATGAAACAAAACTGAGTATTTACAAATAAAATCTTTTCTATGAACTTCAAAAAAAAAAAAAAAAAAAAAAAGGCATTTTTTGCTAAATTCAGATTCCTGGAAAACGACCTATATTAAATCACTTTTTATTGAATTCACTAGCACAGTGGCATTTCAGCACATGATTCCAACATTATATTCCAATTTATCTAGTACGACTGTGCCTAATAGAGTAAGTCCATGCAAAACACGCTCCTTGCATTTTCAAAATCATGACATCAGGATTAGGAATAGACAGGAACCAGCCCCTATAGTTAAAGAATTAGGACATCACCGATAATTATCTTTCCATATATGTAGCCTAACCTATACGCTCAGACTGTTAGCCATTTCCAACGCACAGCAAATCTGCACTTGAAGACTTCGAAAACATAAATACTGAAGTACAGCAATCTCTACAATTGAAAATATAATTTGGAATTTAAAAGAAGGCATTGCGATCCTTTTGTCACACTGTTTTCAAAAGTCATCTGCTACAGAGTTATCACACCGCGTCTATATGAGAAACAGGGTTGCAAACTGTATACATGTATCTTTTTAAAAAGCCATGAATCCACATGTTTTACTGGATACGTTTGGCAACAAAGTCAATCTGTCCTTCGCAGAAAAAATGAAGAATCCGACGTGGTCGAGTGGTTAGCGTTGGAGATTTGAAACCGGGTGTCCTGGGTTCGATCCCCAGTCGCGGCACGACGGTCATGGTGGAGTGCCATTGGGCAAGGCACATTTTCTCTCGCCTAGTGTACTGGTTTGTTTACCCAGGGATCATGAATAAGTGAACTGTCGCCGTGATATAACTGAAATAATGTTGAAAACGGCGTAAAACCCCAATAAAACTAAAACAACAGATAAAATGAAGACCCGTATCAAGTCTATAGCTGAGGAAATCAAATAACATTTTCCCGCTTTCCTGTTCTGTTCTCCTGTACGTGATATCTGGAATAGTAGCAGTCATTTTCCTTCAACTGCTTTCTTATAAACTTAACTATTTCAGCGCCAAAGGCAATACTGAGGTTTTTGCAAACAATACTGATTCGTAACGAGCTGTCTCACCTGAAATCAGCATTGTTTGCCTTTTAGGTATCAAAATAGTCCAAACTTTTATCACATGATAAATGGAGACGTCCGATTTTGAACATGGAAGAATCTACTTTAAACAATTCGGCGCTGAAAGAGTTAACATGGTATCTTTCCTGATTTTAACTCTTATTCCTCTGAAAGCGAATTTTAATAACAACTTCTGCCTGTCATGTTATATAAACGTTTAACCCTGTTCCCACATACAGCACATCTGCAACAGACGCCTTTGAGAACATAGTGACACAAACTGGTAAAATTTCCATAACATATAGCTTAATTGTTAAATAAAGGTGAAAACATTGTGGCCAAAGATGAACTCTTGAGCAATTTCACCTTTGGCCATAAGGTTTTCATAAGTCGTCTGTAGGTGGCGAGCAATGTTGACCAATATGAGGTAAACATTGTTATTTACTTTCAGTTTCAGCATTCCTGTATCATTTATATGCGTTCTCTTATATATAGTGTTGCAGGAGCATCTGGAGCTGCAGGATGCTTAACACGGATGGAAATGATCGAAGCCTTCCAACATGAAATGTTCACCGTGCAAGTGAACGACTGTGAACAGCAAAACAAATATAAGATAAGGATATGACTTTGTTGGCCTTATTTTTGTCGACAGTTAAGGAATATTCCAAACTCAAACACTCAGTGAATATAAATCAGCTGATGTCGTAATTCAAAACTCCAACAGATCAGCTGATGTCGTAATTCAAAACTCCAACAGATCAGCAGATGTCTTAATTCAAAACTCCAACAGATCAGCTGATGTCGTAATTCTAAACTCCAACAGATCAGCAGATGTCTTAATTCAAAACTCCAACAGATCAGCTGATGTCGTAATTCTAAACTCCAACAGATCAGCTGATGTCGTAATTCTAAACTCCAACAGATCAGCTGATGTCGTAATTCAAAACTCCTACAGATCAGCAGATGTCGTAAATCAAAACTCCAACGGATCAGCGGATGTCGTAATTCAAAACTCCTACAGATCAGCAGATATCGTAATTCAAAACTCCAACAGATCAGCTGATATCGTAAACCAAAACTCCTACAGATCAGCTGATGTCGTAATTCAAAAATCCAACATGATGTCGAATAAGAACCATTTTCAATCTATATTGAATTACCTAACTGTTACAGGTGTCACTTGTATGGAGTACTCGTGTGAGAAAACCAGGAAACATATGCGTGTGTGAACTTGCTGCCGTGATATGACTGAACAATTGTTGAAAACGTCGTAAACCCCAATCAATCAATCAATCAACAGGTGTCCCTACATATTGTTGCTTCATTCTTCAATGCTGATGATAAATACGCAAGTACACAGACTGCTACGACAATTTTCCAGGTACTGCTAATAATAATATAAGCGTAAGTTGCGTGATGTTGCCCGTCTTCGTTTGTTTGATCAGAAGTCGATAATCACAAACATGGTTTTAATGAAATAGTTCTCAAATGATAAAATCGGTTACTATGGTGACATTGATCGATCTTTGTAAATATTGCCATTTCTAAAAGACAAACTTGTTCTAACCAGTTTCCTCATGCACTAGCATATGAGCTGTTCCACGAGAAAAACCAACAGTGTTGCCTCTGCGTAAAGTATCGCTCCGGATCAGCCTAAGCATGCCGTGCAGGCTAATCCGGACAGACACTGTTCGCCTTATGTGGGTTTTCTGTTTCAAGAATCATTACGTTACACCTTTATTTCCCAGAGACGAAGTGTGTAGGCCTGAGCGTCGCTTTAGGATAACCTGGAGCAACCATATATGAGAAATCCAACATTATGGCCTTTCAGTAATATATCGACCCAGATCATCCTGTGCAGTCCGAGCACACTGATCCGGGCCGACACATTCCGTCTCAGGGGGATAGAGGTATAGAATAACGATACCTGAAACAGAAAATCTACAAGAGGTGAAAAATGTCTATCCAGATTAGCCTCCGCGTCATGCTTTAGCTGATCCCCGAAGATACTTTACGCAAAGTCCATAATGTTGGGTTTTCTCGCGGGACGGCTCATTTGGATAAGTTACTAGTTACTACAGGTCCAACTAACTTGACCCCAACGAGTCAGTCAAATGCTTACCCCACATGTCTGAGCGCCAAGGAGAAAAGCCTCTAAAACTGCTTTAAATAATTTGATCTGACCCGATCGGGGATCGAACCTGTGAGTAAACACCCAATATGGCAATATGGACGTTCTACCACTACATCCCTGAGACGGCCGTGCAACATTTATATATACAAGGACAATACATCTATAAAACTACTTTAAACGAAGAGTTGTTTCTTTGACCATTCAAAATAAAACTTCTGAAACTAGCGTGTTTACCAGTTTACCAATTTCCACGTAAACAGTAAAACATCAATATTGGTTTCTGAAGACCAACCTAAGAGAAGCTTTGCTAAGTGTGGAAAACGTTCAAGTTGCATATCCATGAAATCTGATCTAAATATACACTAGTTTGCTTCTTTGACTTGAACGTGAACAGTGCAGATACAGATCAGACTACAATATCATTTGGTTTTACACTGATCGCAAATGACATTTGCTTTGTTATCCATGGAAGGAATATATGAGCCGTCCCTCGAGAAAACCAACAGTGTGGACTCTGAGTAAAGTATCGTCCCGGATCAGATGCTGATCCGGGTCGATACATTACGCAGAGGCCATACTGTTGACTTTCACGCGGGACGGCTCATTTATCTGCAGGTTTTCCGAAAAAGACGCTCAAATCATCATATCATCCAACACAGGTCGGTTTTATTATTACGTTGGAATCGTTACTACAAAACGGAATGAATGAAAGTATTATAGCTGCGCTCAATGCACTTCTTGCTGTGTAGAGTACTGGTGTGAGAAAGCCAGAAAACACATGTGTATCTGAACTGGCCGCGGTAATATGACTGAACAATTGTTGAAAATGACTTTAAAACTCCATTCAAGCATTTAATCAAATCAATTCAGTTCGATTACATATTTCTTTATTGTTGAAATTGTCATTACAACAAAACATATGATATGTTCAGCTTTTGACAGACATGAAATAAAGAATTTTTACAAGCAATGGTGATTATGCATTAGTGCTTTGATTTGCCTCATATACGTATCCAAAAAAAACAGGATAAATACAGCGGAAGATCGTCACAAAGTTTATTATTTTATTTAAATCAATTATAGTCGAGCATTGTGTATTTATCTCTTATTCATATGATTAATGGTAGATATAAGCCGCCACGCGATAAAACCAACAGTGTGGACTCTGCGTAAAGTATCGACCCGGATCAGCCTGAGCAGGCCACGCGGGCTAACCCGGAGAGACACTTTTCGCCTCCTGTGGATTTTCTGTTTCAGGAATCATTAATCTATACTCCTATCCCCCTCAGACGGAATGTGTCGGACTGCGCAGGCTGATCTGGGTCGATACATTACGCAGAGGCCATAATGTTGGTTTTCTCGCGACGGCTCATATGTTTCCATGTATACCAGCTCAGTTAAAAAAAATACAATTCAGGTCTACAAAATAATTAATATGTAAATAAGTAGGGTCAAATCGGTACATTTTAACCTAAGTGTTGTCTAAAATGAACGATTGAATTACTTTTAATTATTCGAACATGTCGAATGTGCACCCAAGATCGATTGACAGTCACTTCAAATGATACGTACCATGTCAATTGAAATGTCGATGCATTATCTTCACACAATGCCTGTAACATTCTTTAATCATAGTTACTAGATGTAAAGTTAAACTATGTCTTATAAGTTCGAATGTTTACGAGTAATCGAACTGTTTAACAAATAGAAACATTTAGTTTAAATTGTTCCTTAAGATGAATTTTTCATTCTACGATAAACTGTTGTCTACACTGGAGCAAACAATGTTGATAGTTATTCTAGCGACCCGAACGTTAGGTCCAATCACAGGGAATTGGAATGTGCATTATGTTTTCGAATTCCAGTCACGTCAGGAGGAATGGGGTCACGTCACGTCTGGTTTAGGCTTCATTAACACCTTCCCTCATACAACAATTGCATCAGACGACTTTGAACATATTTTGTCAAAAAATAGAAAATTTCTATATAGAATATCTCTGAATATCTCTGTTGATATCTAACGATTTTTTGAGGCGTCAATTAGATTGCCCGACGCAAAAGTCTGAGATGACCTGTAAAAACAGGCTGTGGTCAGCGTTTTGAATTCAGAGCGACAATTACGTAAGGTCTGAATAAGATTTAATAAGATTTGAACATGACCAGGTACACAGGCAGTTGTAATACAAAGACAAGTTTGAGGAAGAACTGTTTATAGACTATTTCTACACACAGAGTGAGAGTAAGAAGTAAAGTCAGGTATTGAAGAGGTAAGGCGCGGACAGAATCAACGAACTACACTCATTATAAGAACTTGAATGTACGTCACGTTGTAAACTTTCTAATTAACCGGTTATTGCGTGGTATTAAACCCGCATAAAAGTGTCCAGACAAGTAATAATTGGTTCCCAAGTATCCAATAATTTAAGTTTGTATGTTTGTTTGTATCTTTATATATTTTTATATTTGTATGTTTGTATGTTTGTATGTTTGTATGTTTGTATGTTTGTATGTTTGTATGTTTGTATGTTTGTATGTTTGTATGTTTGTATGTTTGTACGTTTGTGTTTGTATGTTTGTATGTTTGTTTATTTGTTTATTTGTATGTTTGTATGTTTGTATGTTTGTATGTTTGTATGTTTGTATGTTTGTATGTTTGTATGTTTGTATGTTTGTATGTTTGTATGTTTGGAAGTTTGTATGTTTGTATGTTTGTATGCATGGTGTTGTATGACGCTTTCAGCATTTGTTCCGTTATATCACGATATGAGCCGACCCGCGAGAAAACCAACATTGTGGTTTCTGCGTAAAGTATCGACCCGGATCAGCCTAAGCATGCCAAGAAGGCTTACCCGGTCAGACAAATTTCTTCTCCTGTGGATTTTCTGTTTCAGGTATCATTACTCTATACCTCTATCCCCCTGAGACGGAATGTGTCGGTCCGGATCAGTCTGCGCGGACTGCGCAGGCTGATCTGGGTCGATACATTACGCAGAGGTCATAATGTTGGTTTTCTCGCGGGACGGCTCAATATTATGTCATTGGTAACATAACATGTCTTAGACGGTCTTGAGAAAATAAAGAGTAGAGTCTTTTCCCAGGAAAACAATCCAAACTGTCACGTGTGCTCTAGCTAGTATAGGGATATATACAACGTTGGAGCTACGTAAGCCAGGTAAACCATAGCGGTTAATGACTCAGATGAACCGCCTCTTGCGATATGGTAGACTGGTAACCTCCCCTGATATCACGTTATCCTATATATATCCTACTGAATCTTCTAAAAAGCAGTTTCCTTTTTAATCTTAAAGACGGATGGGCAGGCATGTATTGTTCCCCCAATTACACTCATGCATGATTACCTTGAGCACCTCTCATTCATAAACGTAATCTCATCGAAATCTTCAATAGACGGCAATAAGCAATACGTGAAGGACATTTTAAGCTAAAATATGTGATTTCTGATTAGCCTGCGTGATATTTCAGTATTTTACAATTTTGACGTTACTAGAGAACGAGTCCTTGTTTTACCACGTGCCCTTGTCCATATTAACCCTTTCCCTCATAAAACAATTCTGCAGCAGACGACCAATAACATATTTTGTCAAAAATTGGAAAATCTCTATAATTGAGCAATTTCTTCTTTTGTCACTATGTTTTCAAAAAGCCGTATGCTGCAGAGGCGTCAGAAAGCGTCTATATGAGGGAATGGGTTAAACGCCGGGTATTGATTTCAGGATCATGACGGTATGAAGGTTCTTCACGAGTCTGATAAATCATTTATCTAAAGGTTTGACAACATTATTTTTTCCCTGAATTCTCATACTGTTGAGAGCATACATGTATATCAAGGAAAAGTTTAAATTCAGACAGTTGTGAAAAATACGGGAAATAATACAATATGTGTGTCGATAAATGAATCTTGCTTATGTATTTGAGTTCACCTGTTGTGTATTTCGAACCACAGACTATGGATTGGAACCGACTGATGAGTAAGAAACAAAATTGAATGAGAGAAAGGGTTAAACCAGGTTAGGCAAACCTAGTTTATAAACAATAGTCTTGCTAAGTTACCTATATATGCAGGAAAACGCAAAGCCACTACGATTAAAATAGACAATAACACAAACAAGCATACTGCGACGATGGTTCTCTCTTGTCTCTACTCTCACGACACCGCACGAATAATAAAACAAGCTATCGAGTTGTCGCGAGAACAGCGTCAAATTCACCTGAATATTTCTTCTCCTCGTGTAAAAGTACGAAAAACGGAAGTTGTAATGGCTATGTGAAGTGTTCTCTGGTTGGTCGATATTTGGTCGTGTCCGGATTTTTAGCCAATCAGCGATCAGGTTATAGGAAACCATTTCTTTTTGTGTCGATATATTTAGTTTTGACGTGTCTGTGTTTTCTGCGGAAATGGTAACCCTTACGACAACTCAAATATTAAAAAAACGAAGAGACGGATCAAAAATCGGGACGATTATTCGATGTAGCAACTGATGGGCTACACAACGCACACCGAGTGGTTTCTAAATTCGAAAAACTGTGGGTTTTCGCCCGTTTCCATAGCAACGGTGGTTTCTATGGCGACCATACTACAAAAGGAACAACTAGAGCCTAGACTCTTCATCTCTACCAAGTTTAGTCGAAATCCGTGGAAGAGTTTTGGCGCTACGCTTGCCACAAACAAACAAACAAACATTTTACAAACAAACGGACAGAAACGAAGACCGACTTTAAGGGTCTCTAGAAAAGAGAACCAATAAAATGGTTCGTTGATCAACTAATATGTATGATGTTTCCGAGCTTTATTGCTAGGGTGCATCAGCACCAGCGCATATATTGGTTGTGTTTAGAACTATCACTGGTGCAATGGGCTTGCGCATGCGCCGTGTTAATCGTCTTGATCTCGCATGCGCCGTATTTTACCGTTAGCTCTCGGATATTTCCTTAGCAGTACGTCACTAGACTGGTTCTCGTATAAGTTTGCCAAAGAAGATAAAGATTAGTGAACCAGTCTATTTATATGCCAGTATTTTTTTTATGAATAAAAGTAAATTAAAACCATAGTTTTTTAATAACAGAAAAATGGGAATATTTTCATAAATGCGTTATTGCGCTAAATTTTGCGATTTTAAGAATATATTAAGGGGAAAAAAAGGACTTGTATGCGCAGACAAATGTTTACAATAATTTTGGGAGATCGATGTTAGGACACGTTAGGAAAAGGTATTTTTTTTTTCGTTTTACGTATTTAACTAAAAAACTATTGTTATCATACATTTATATCATATATTTAAAAGCGGGTTTCGTGTTCTTTCGAATCAAACAGTATTTCTTAAGTCATAACATGCTGATTCCCGCGCTAACATCCAATTGCTGCATCTTGCAGCAATTCTTATAAACAATAGTAATGCTAAGTTACCTATATATGCAGGAAAACGCATAGCCACAACGATTACAAGAGACAATTACGCAAATAAAATGGTTCGTTGATCAACTAATATGTGTTATGTTTCCGCTCATCCTAGCTTTATCCCTTTTGGAATTGTATTTCTATTGATAAACCCTTAATTGACAATCAAATGGTCCTTGTTTATTTCCAATATTGGGTCGCAATGGTTTTATATCAAACAGACGTTACGGTATTTCTGAACAAATCGTGGATACACTCGTTTCGAATTTCATGTCATGTATTAATGACGCTATCAATGCTTCATTAACTTAAGAAAAACGCGGATCAGTCGATGAAACTAATTGACACTTTTCGTTGTCATTCTATTGACGTCCTGGGTCCATCTTGATATATAATTCTAAATTGATTTAAATCATAAGTTGGAGAAAACTCTAATTGCGAAGAGCATTCGGAAATTTCAATTTTTAACTTAAAATGAAAATAAAAATTGCGTAATTTTACATATTCCGATAAAGCATAAAGATGGTATGTATGATGATTGTTGAATACAAGCCGAGGGATCTTTTCAGTTAAGTTATCAAATATGGCTACACATGTATTTAGAGTAAACGCTGAACGCTGAACGCAGAATTTCTGTTCAAGTGTCTGAAAGGTCAGTAGCAAATTCACTCTCGAAATTTACAAATCGGAAGTCTTATGTGGAGCAGCATAGAGATACTTTTGGAAGACAGAGAACGTATTCAGAATTTAATAAGTTCCGGGACTGTTGGGATATATAAGTACAATGTGTCCCAATGCCGAACTTACGTTAACTATTTTAGATAGAAGGTTTATCAATGATGTGCTCAACAGTAGAACAAACTATGCAGGTAATGGGAATTATTAGTCAAATATCAAATGTCCAGTCATCTGAGAATGAGGGGGAAAGTTAGACAGACTTTGGAGACAACTTTATTTATCGGGGTTCAAACACAAATAGAACGACTGAAATGGTATATATGCAAATAAGCGAAACGGTAAATAAGTGCTCTAGGAAAACCAAGGAAAGATCCTTCCAAATGTTTTTGGAAACATTATGCAACTTATAGGAGAACAGTAGACAGCCAGATTTATCAGAATCTACACTGGTCCTACATCACAGGGGTTGGTTTTTGAAGCGCATGTACGAACTATTTTGGTAAAATTTAATACGTAGGGGAAATTGTGTTGAAGACGCAATTTACTACAACCCGAGTGTAAAGGGGATATATCCCGAGACCGAAGTACAAGAGAGTGAGATGCCAATTTCCCTTTCATTAAATACCCATTAATTTCGTACTTGTTAAACAGGGTCTGTAAAAAAATCTATATAAGGTATGTACAAAAGTCAATCTGCACAAACGGCAATATTATATTGATCCTTGCAGGCGCTTATGAGAATCCCTGCAAGAAAAACTAACTGTATCAACAAGTATTGACTCATGCTTGATACACAGAATTCAAACTAGTTGTAAGAAGTTTATCTTTGGTGAATTGCCAAGAAGAGTGAAGGCGTCATATACGAGCTCGTCGGAATATAAAGATGTCATATAGCTAATCAACAAATCAAATTACACCTACTGTAATCTAGCGTTAGCCAATTAGCCAATCCAATTACACCTACTGTGAGCTTCCGCTGCTAGGATTTTAACCAATCAAATTACAGGTTATGTCAGCTAGTATTAGTGAATCAACTTACAACTACTATCAGTTAACGTTAGCCAATGAACCAATCAAATTACATCTTCTGCGGGCTACTTGTAGGATTTTAACTAATCAAATTACAGCTAATGTCAGCTAGCATAAGCGAATCAATTTACAACTTCTATCAGCTAACGTTAGCAAATGAACCAATCAAATTACATCTTCTGCGGTCTACCGGTAGGAATTTAACCAATCGAATTACAGCTTATGTGACTAAACCGTGTTTAAACTGAAGAATTTGCTTTCTTTACCTTACCTAAAAGTAGACCAGATGATTTTCCTGCAAGATTACTTCATACGAGGGATGGTGAAATAAATCATGCAACTTTAAATAGAATAAAGATTAAAAGGTTGTTAACCGAACTCAAGTGCACTTTAGTGCAATTGTGCAGTTGTGCAAACCATCACCAAGTTAACACGTTCAAGGTCACACGTTCAATGTCACACGTTAAATGTCACACGTTCAAGGTCACTTACCTGAGCTTTTAATTCAGCCTTTATTAGCAAGTCTAACGACATAGCGGACCTTAATCTATGCATGTGCTCGGACTGTTTAGAATGTAAAATTATATTTAATTTAAATGCAAAAAAAAAAAGAATATTTTAATAAAAGAAAGTTGCAATCTGGCAATATGGTTTATCACGTGCTATTCAGCGGGTTTGTATGTAAGTCTTTAAAAGGTCAGCGTTTCAAACAACATATTCATTAAGTAAAACGTTTCAAGCCATTTGCTTGTAAAACAAAAGAAACAAAAACACGTGTTTGTTAAGATTAGATATTCATTGCCGATCATGAACAGTCATTGAGACTATCTATCGAGTTAACACCCACTGATACTCTAAAAAGATCTCTCTGAGCCTTTCTTTCAGGTGATTACAAATATAATGCCACTCTGTAGCACGTTAACCCATCATGGACAGTTTCTATGTACAGACAGTGTAATTTTTACAATAAACTTCAAAACATTGTGAAACATGTAGAAGTGCTAATCGAAATCCATTTATTATTTTGCCTCAATGTTTGCAACTCCCGTCTGCTACAGGGACGTCTACATGGGGGTAGGGGGGGGGGGGGGGTAGGGGGGGGATGGGGGTTAACATTATTACGTATCGTAATATTTCAAGAAATAAACATAAAATAACATTTTAAAACCTTCAACTCTTTTCTTTAAAATAACAAATTCAATTCTTGTCCTCAGAACACAGGAACCGCTTATCAGCCCAGAGTCATATACTGGTCAGAAAAAACATCTTGGCAATTAAATCACTCTATCTATCAAGAAATGGTCTAATGACCCATGGGAAATTGATGCTGGTTGTAATAGCCTGTTCATCGTTCAGGAAATTTCTGGCATAATGGGGAAGACTGGATATACGATTTTGATTGTTCTCGACTAATCAGATACTAGAGCGCAGTGTCTAGTTTGTTTGTATAGGAGCCAAGATAAAGCAGCACGAATATTTAGATATTTGCAGGTATTTTTTAAAGGTGTATATAATTAAATGTTTGCGTAGAGCAACCCACATATATAATTATATGTTTTGTTATGAATTTAAATTAAATTTAACGCATTTTAAATCTTAAAATGCCCAATTTCAACTTCAATTAAATGTTTTGTTTTATCATTTTCCCATACAAGTCCGGTTACCTGCGCCTTGTCAGAATATATGGAAATTTATCACATGACAATGCTTGTATCCGATGTAATATACCTATTACGTATTTCTTTATATATGACACGTGTAATATAACAAGACCGAATCACTATTTGTGTATTGATCCACGAATGTTTACAAAATGGCTGAGAACGTATATCCGGTAAACACAAACGTCACGATAGATGGACTAGATAACGGGACCACTACCGGTCATAAACATATATTTTTTTTGTGATTAGTTAACAGTTCTACTAAGCATTACATGTTGGGACTATTTTCTGACAGCATAAAAGAAAACAAGCGATTTTCTTTTTGTGATTCGTCATGTGATAAAAAAGAATCTGACATTCGTTGTCATTTCATAAAGTTTTTATTAAACTCGTCCAAGAAATTTGTTATTAAGCTCGCCAAAGGTTCGCTTAATAACACATTTCTCGAACTAGTTTAATAAAACCTTATATGAAATGACAATTAACTCATGTCAGATCCTATGTGTATTATATGTACACAATGGAACATAAACACATCAACATTGAAATCTCACATGTACTAGACACTGTGTTAGTACATATGAACATGTACCCGTATTTATGGAGTATGTGCTCTTACATATAAACAGCTAATCGGATTGATGGTGTTATATTGAAACCTAACATGTACTCAACCTTGTGTTCGTACAAATATAAATTTACCTGTATTACTGACGGTATATCTCGCCCGGACCATTGACTTCGGCCTCTCGTTTTGGCGTTATACAGGGACGAGATATCGGTTTCAGCGTCGATCACTTCAGGTACCTCCACGTATTCCGAATCACTGGGTGTGGAAAGCGGTCGATTAGCAACGTACGTTCGATGTTTATTAGAGACGCGCTTTTCTTTAAGTCGCATTTGCATTGCCTGTTGTTCGTTAACATATTGTTGAACACGCGTCACGTGCGTTTTCTTCGGTACCTCCACTTCCCTGCGTTTTCGCTCTTCTATCATTCGTTCCGCTTTGTTTAATATCGAGGCCCGATATCGTTTTGATATGGTACTTGTTGCAGCGTGTTCATTCATTTTGTCGTCTGTTTCCTCGCGCACATTATATAGTTTATCTCGAGTTAAATTTGCTTTATTATTATTGTAAGTTATATCACGATTTGATATCTGAGTATGATCATATGGTTCACGATTCGATGAGGCATTTGATAAAACCGATCTATAAGTTGTTTCCGGACTTCTGTCCTTCCGGTTTTGGCTTTCTGGCGTAGTGTAGTTGTAGTTTGAACCGTCAACGGCAGCCGACCGTGAACCATGGGTACCACGTGACCTCTCACTATATCGCGATTTCTGGGAAGCCCGTTCTTTCAGTTGAAGTTCGAGTATCTTTCGTTCGTTCTCTTCCAGCTGTTTAATCCGTTTCTCCAGCAGACGTCTTCTATCTCCCGAGCTAAGTCGATCGGGATTGTCCGGAGTTACTTTTCCGTTGCCGTAGCCTTCGTCGGTATACGAGTAACCATGGTAACCGGTCCCGGTGTGTGACGGAGATGTATCACGGCGGTGTGATTGTCTGTGGGCGGGCTTGGTTTGTAAGTGTGTTAATGTTTTATATTTGTTCCTTGTGTTGTACTCCCCCTCGTACAGAGTCATAATCGTGATGTGCCTGCCTCAGGTGGCAGCCGAATTTCTAAAAGAAAATAATATTGGGTAATGTTTTATATATATATATATATATATGAAACAGGTGAGAAAGGTTATAAACATTTTCTCATATACATTTAGACGATCAACGTGTTCGACAACTTCAATAATCGCGAAAAGTTTATTTTTTCACAATGTTATCAGCTATGTATCATGATACATCTAATGTTTTGCAGGTTGTGTTCTATATCAGGTTTTTGTTTAGCAACCAGTCCTGAAAATAGCTTATCATGTACGAAGTATAAAGTAGTCAATCAGAAGATGAATGTTTAATGTTA